>OX352302.1:3630000-4022254 GCA_947086415.1 Pammene aurita
TTTCTTTGAACATTTTTTGATTAAGTGGATATTTTTAGAAATAATCACTCTGAAAGTCAAAAAAATTATGTGTGTCGTCGTCCCCACCCCCTGTAACTTTTGAACCGTAAGACCAAAAATTATGAAACAATTCAAGATCATTATACATCTTTGAATATTCTTTCCACGAAATAGTAGATTGTTTGACAAGGGTCTAAAGTAGGCCATATTAGCACGAGGTGGTTATTTTCCCGAACGAAGTGAGGGAAAATTGTTCGAGTGGTAATATGGCTTTTAGACCAGAGTAATGCATACTATTTTTCACTTCGATTGCGAGAAAATAAGATAAAAATACTAATTATTTACGCACAATAACTAAATTAAGGTGAAATTATGGTTTAACTTGACGGTCTTTTAATTTTTTTAACTTCTTTGATATAGATACAAAATATAAACACCGCGAATAAATGCCACAGACGACGGTATAATTAGCTCTTAAAACAGTTTAAACACGCTTTAAAGCCTTAGAGAATTCAACCAACCGGAGTCGCCATTGACAGGCGTTCCCCTTAGCCGAAAACATATGACCAGTGGTCATACACATGTATGGACTGACGTTTATCTGACGTAGCTATTTGTACGTTACGTACGAATAGCCATACATTTGACGTTCCCCTCCCCCGCAAAAATCGGCAGACTTTTTGTATAGAAAATGACAGACATGGCTACTCCATCCGGGTTAAATTCTCTAAGTTTAAAACGCATCCAAAAAAATTTAATCTTTTTTAATGATTGTGAAGTAGGAACTAAAAAACACCTCATGTTTTGAGAAATAAATTGCGTTTCCTGATTGGCCGATTTTAACATTGCTGTATTCTGATTGGTTGATATTAAATACAATGTTTTTTAAGGACTTAAATTATTTACACAGTAAGTATACGCACTAAAAAAGTATCTAGCATTCCGATTAACTTCGATATGTGTTGTGATTGGTGGATTTAATTTGGTGAAGTGTTCCGATTGGTCAATTTAAAATGTTTTGTAAATCATAAATATGTATACATTTTAGCCCTAGAGGTTAAATGTACTACTTTAGTCCGCCTTGGTAAGCATAATATGACACACTTTTTGAGCATGAGAAGTGAAAATTATTTTAAACCTTATCGGTTAAGACGTTTTTGAGATATCTCCAAAAAAATTACGTACATAGGCAGATACGACCTTGCGGTATTATTTTTTCGATAGCAGGTACGGAACCCTCCGTTATGTGTGGTCCGACACGCACTTGGCCGGTTTTTTAATGTATGTTTACCGATTATTTGAAGACGGCTGGGCCGATTTGGAAAATTATTATTTGTTTAAAGGGTTGGAATTTTATTTGATTTGGAAAATTATTTGTTTTTATACTTGACAGTTAGTCCCATTGTCATCAGATCAGGACCTGATTATGGGATCCTGGAGAAATCGAGGGAACTCTTCAAATATTATAGGCACACCTATAGTTATTTCAGTACCCAGATCAGGTTGAACTCGCTTCAACTGATCTCGCTGGAAGCGCAAGCTCGGTAGGAGCATTCCAGCGTAGCAACCAAATCACGTCTGGTCGCGGAAGGTTCCTTTTTAAAAGGTGGAGGCTATGTGAAGGCGCTTCTTTTTTGTTTAAAATTATTTTACGAAACATATCCATGAAAACCTACATCGTTGGTTGTCGGAATTTAGTCAGTTTTAAAAGCGAAGCGTTGCACCGGGCTTAGTGCCGCGGGCGCTGCTTAGCCTCACTGCAGACCCGATGCAACCACTCAACTGTGAAGTGTGCTGAATAATTCGACAAATTGTGGGATACTTTAAGTCTAAGTACCATAGGTAACATAAATGAACTACGTTTGTATAAGTTTTACTTTTAACGAAAAATTTACTACAAATCATTTGGATACAATACATATATTACACAGTCACCGGCAATAGTAAAAATATTCCTACACGAAGACTGCAAAAATATGTGACACACTCTTATTTGTAGGGCCATATGACCGCGTCACATATTATTGCGGCCTTCGTGTAGGAAGATACTATTGTCGGTGATTGTACCTACTATACGAGATACGAGCACTTGATAATTGTACAGTCACCGGCAATAGTATCTTCCTACATGAGGTCCGCAAACATCCACACACACGCACTTGTTTGTTGGGCCATAAATGCGTGTCACATATTTTTGTGCTCTCCGTGTAGGAAAGGAAGATTACTATTGCCAGTGATTGTACCTACTATACGAACACTTGATTATTGAACAGTCACCGGCAATAGTATCTCCCTACATGAAGTCCGCAAACATATGTGACACGCACTTGTTTGTTGGGCCATAAATGCGTGTCACATATTTTTGTGCTCTCCGTGTAGGAAAGGAAGATAATATTGCCGGTGATTGTACCTACTATACGAACACTTGATTATTGTACAGTCACCGGCAATAGTATCTTCCTACATGAAGTCCGCAAACATATGTGACACGCACTTGTTTGTTGGGCCATAAATGCGTGTCACATATTTTTGTGCTCTCCGTGTAGGAAAGGAAGATTACTATTGCCAGTGATTGTACCTACTATACGAACACTTGATTATTGTACAGTCACCGGCAATAGTATCTTCCTACATGAAGTCCGCAAACATATGTGACACGCACTTGTTTGTTGGGCCATAAATGCGTGTCACATATTTTTGTGCTCTCCGTGTAGGAAAGGAAGATAATATTGCCGGTGATTGTACCTACTATACGAACACTTGATTATTGTACAGTCACCGGCAATAGTATCTTCCTACATGAAGTCCGCAAACATATGTGACACGCACTTGTTTATTGGGCCATAAATGCGTGTCACATATTTTTGTGCTCTCCGTGTAGGAAAGGAAGATTACTATTGCCAGTGATTGTACCTACTATACGACCACTTGATTATTGTACAGTCACCGGCAATAGTATCTTCCTACATGAAGTCTGCAAACATATGTGACACGCACTTGTTTGTTGGGCCATAAATGCGTGTCACATATTTTTGTGCTCTCCGTGTAGGAAAGGAAGATAATATTGCCGGTGATTGTACCTACTATACGAACACTTGATTATTGTACAGTCACCGGCAATAGTATCTCCCTACATGAAGTCCGCAAACATATGTGACACGCACTTGTTTGTTGGGCCATAAATGCGTGTCACATATTTTTGTGCTCTCCGTGTAGGAAAGGAAGATAATATTGCCGGTGATTGTACCTACTATACGAACACTTGATTATTGTACAGTCACCGGCAATAGTATCTTCCTACATGAAGTCCGCAAACATATGTGACACGCACTTGTTTGTTGGGCCATAAATGCGTGTCACATATTTTTGTGCTCTCCGTGTAGGAAAGGAAGATTACTATTGCCAGTGATTGTACCTACTATACGAACACTTGATTATTGTACAGTCACCGGCAATAGTATCTTCCTACATGAAGTCCGCAAACATATGTGACACGCACTTGTTTGTTGGGCCATAAATGCGTGTCACATATTTTTGTGCTCTCCGTGTAGGAAAGGAAGATAATATTGCCGGTGATTGTACCTACTATACGACCACTTGATTATTGTACAGTCACCGGCAATAGTATCTTCCTACATGAAGTCCGCAAACATATGTGACACGCACTTGTTTGTTGGGCCATAAATGCGTGTCACATATTTTTGTGCTCTCCGTGTAGGAAAGGAAGATTACTATTGCCAGTGATTGTACCTACTATACGAACACTTGATTATTGTACAGTCACCGGCAATAGTATCTTCCTACATGAAGTCCGCAAACATATGTGACACGCACTTGTTTGTTGGGCCATAAATGCGTGTCACATATTTTTGTGCTCTCCGTGTAGGAAAGGAAGATAATATTGCCGGTGATTGTACCTACTATACGAACACTTGATTATTGTACAGTCACCGGCAATAGTATCTTCCTACATGAAGTCCGCAAACATATGTGACACGCACTTGTTTGTTGGGCCATAAATGCGTGTCACATATTTTTGTGCTCTCCGTGTAGGAAAGGAAGATAATATTGCCGGTGATTGTACCTACTATATGAACACTTGATTATTGTACAGTCACCGGCAATAGTATCTTCCTACATGAAGTCCGCAAACATATGTGACACGCACTTGTTTGTTGGGCCATAAATGCGTATCACATATTTGTGCGGTCTCCGTGTAGGAAGATACTATTGCCACTTATGTATAAGTAGATAACAATCAATTAATAGAATATAACTCTACCTCTTCACGCTTAACCTTTTCGACGTCAATAGATGTCAATGCACTAATTTAATTCATATGCCAAACCAATAACCAGTTTAGAGTAAAACGTATGGTATCGTATGACGGATATATCCGTCGTTGGCATTGACCTTGCGGTGCGAATATTTCCGTCGTTGGCGTCGAAATGGTTAAATAATACAGTCATTATACGGTCGGCTAGTATGGCGAATCGGAAATAATTAATAATAGCAGATTTTTTTGATGTAGCAGACGTATCATAAATCTAGTGATTACGTCGATACATAATCTCACTAAATTTTACTCGTATAAATATATAAAAAAATATTTAAAAATATAAAAATTCGTTGATTATTACTTAAAAATATTAATTAACGTTTGTTTTCTTGTAAATAAACATTAATATTTGCTTTATAATATTGACCACGAATGGCACAAAAAATAAAAATGGGTTCCTTATTTATAGTCAATTGACCTAGAGTTTTTTTATTATTGAGCATATTTCAGTGCATTAAAATCGTAATTGTCTAAAATTTTAATGATTAATAATTAATTATAGTAATTATATATAGTGATAATAAATCACATCATAATTTATACCGGAGGGTGGGTTTTATGAGAGTTTAAATTATTTACCAATAAAAATTTGTAAATAAGTAAGTATGTTTTGGGATTTTCATAATGCGCAGTTTTTAGCTCAACTTTGCATAAATCGCCTTTTAAAATAAGTTGTTACTTATTTTATTCCAAACACTCATCACCGTTGTTTTAAATTTGGCGCGCATGAGCCAGAGAACGATCACGATTGGTCGGTTACGGGAGCGGAGAAGAGAAGTGATGGCCGACCACGCGCAAGGTTCGTGCCTCGCCTGCGCTGTGTTACCAGCGCAGATGTATCTGTATTTTAAATATTTTATGTCATCATAATGATAAAAATGACACCATTTATTGAGTAAAATTGACGTACGTACCAAAAACCTGACAACGGTGCGACTAGGGTAAATAAAAACTTCTTTCGAGTACAAGTGCGGGTAAAATTGACCAAAATATGTATAAATATTGCTAATTGAGAGGTAATAATTTATCATTATAAACGTACAAATTTTGTGTCGTGTACCTACATCACATATTTACAGCATACGAAATATGGCAAATTGATAGTATGTCGGAGTCGGAGTTCAAAAGATAAATATTTTTAGGCATGCGATGCGGTAAGCCAACTTAAATAGTACGGTTCAATTTCAAAATTAAAATGTAGTAATAATTGTTTATTTGTTGTTATTCTCATATACTACAGATTTTTAAACTCTACGCTTACGCTTTTTTGGTTCGATATCATGGCAACATAGGTCACAACAGTAATGGCGCATGCGGCGATTTTTGCCACGACTAAATAAATATACGGTTGCGCAAAGCAACCATCCATACTATATGCTAGGGATGTAAAAAATATTCGTATTCGCATTCGCGAATATCTGCATGCATTTCATTCATCATTTTGCTGATATTAGCATTCACGTTCTTATTTGCACAATTAAATGCAAATATATTTAATTTAATATAAAAAACACAGAAAATTTACTATACTTTCAAACGGTTTTTTATTATTTTATTCGACGAAAAAAAAATGTGACGTTTTAAAGTCAAAGGTACGTCATTGTTCGTTATCATTATCAATAAGGCATTACTGCCATAAAAACATTAAGAAATAAACTCTAATAACAACCGACAATCATGTGCCTTTTAATCCAGTCATCGGGGAATCCTCTCTATAATTACCTTACAAAAGTTAGAGTACAAGATATTTCAATGGGGATTAGTAGGCTACAGGCTGGTTATTAAAAATCTAGATTTTAGATCTTAAAGGCTCCCCGCGTTGGCCGCCATCTTGGTTTAAAGGTGCCAAAATTACCTTTGATGCTTAAACTGTTGTTAGTATGACTAATGAATGTGTCTATGGAACGTATAAAGAAGATACAATTGTCTAAAAATTTTCATATTTAATAGTAGGTCTTACAGATAAAAAGATACATGGGGTGGAAAAAGTATAATTTAAAAAAATCATGAGAATTTGATTTTTTAGCTTCACAATTCTGTCCCTCGAGATAAAGAAATTACATCTCTACCATGGTTATGTCATTGTAATTCATATAATGATTATTTTAAAAGATATTCAAAATTTGGATTTACTCCCTTTAAAATGATCTTTTTAAGATGACAAGACTGTGGTTCAGATTTAATAAATTTCTTAATCTCCAAGCATAGAATTTTTAAGCTAACATTTATCAAATTCTCATAATTTAAAAAAGAAATACTTTTTTCATCTCTGTATCTTTGTATGTGTAAGTCTGTCAGATCTATTGTGCATACGCGAAAATGGACTTACAAGACCTTCCCTTGATTTAAAATTAATGAAGATTGGCGTTTAGAGATTTTGAAAAAAACATACGGGGTACGAGAAAAGGGTAATTTTTGACTAACTTTTCTTTGATGCTTATCGATCCCATGCCTATCCAGTAACAAAAGCTTGTATGGGACCAAAAAAACTACCGGCTAAAAAAGCCACAAATTGAGGAAATTTTTTCCCATACAATATGTATGAAAATGAAAACTTTTATATTTCACATGCTGTTTTTTATGATAATCCATTCTGTTCCTATCCAGTATCAATAGCTTCGTACGGGTCAACTTACGGTCAGGTACTAAAAAGCTACAATTTGAAGAAAACTATTTCCATACATTTACTGCCTTAAAATCCCCATTTTTTCATATTTTGAACTACAATGTCTTCATACTGTATTATGGTCCTTAAAATTAACAGGACTGATTGGCGTGATAGAAAAATATGAATAAAATTTCACTTTTTCTCCATAGTGAATGTATGGAAAAAAAATCTTGAATTTGTGAGTTTTTGTACAGCCGACGTAAAAGATGATATCTTTGACGTCGACTGTACATAATCGTCTCTCTAGGAAACTATTGATTCTGGATAGGAATGGAATCGATTGTCAAAACAAAATAGCATGTGAAAAATTAAAATTTTCATTTTCATACTGATTGTGTGGGAAAGTTTTCCTCAATTGGTAGCTTTCTAGTCGGAATTTTTTTGGTTCCATTCAGGCTTTTCGATTCTGGATTGTAAAGGAATCAATTGGCATAAAAAAAAAGTTTGTCACAAATGACCTTTTTCTCGCAACATGTTTGTTTTATTCAAAATTGGTAAACGCCAAACCAAAAATTGAGGGGAGGTTTATTAAGACCATTTTTGCGTAGCAGCACGGGATCTGGTAGCTGCCCTCACTAACCCAAAAAGAAAGTCTTACAAACCCCTTTTCACTGCCTCAAGGGTTGATTTTCCCGGGACTCAAATTATTTCTATTACTAAGTTTCATCGCAATCAATTCGGACACTTTCGCATTTATAATATTATTATACGCATGTATATACATGTCTAGGTAATACAAGCTATCCACCCATGACTTCGTCCGCGTATAATACGGCTGCTCATACAAAGTTTCATTCCTTATTTTATCTTCTTATAATGTGATGTTAAGTATTAGTACTATCTTTTGTTCATCCCTGGGTCTGTGAAAGTCTGTCACAAAAAAGTAAATGTCTTTACAAACTTTCATCCTCTTTTAACCCCGTTAGGGGTTGAATTAAAAAAATGCTGAAATCACTTTTATTATTTTTTAATTAGCAGTAAACGTACAAAGTTTCAACCCTCAACTTAAAATTTTAATCCCTACCCATACAACATTTTGAACCCCCTTATTACCCCCGTAGCGTCTAAGTTTTCAAAATCGCTTCTTATTACTTGTACACATTATAAATGTAATCTGTTCTGAAAATTACAACTTTCTAGCTTCAGTGGTTTTGTAGTCGCTTTAATACAAACTTTTTAAATATGCATTTATTTACAGATAACCATGATCCATAGCATTTTAGAACAAATATAAATTAAAACAACGCAGGAAATAAAAGTAAAATTAAATGCTTGTTTTTAAGTGAGTAGCCAACAAACGAACAAAGTTTCAAGTCTCTAACTTACAATTTTAAATCATATCCATACAAACTTTTAACCCACTTTTTACCACCCTAAGGGTGTAATTTCAAAAACATGCGTTAATGAGTCAGTCAGGGCAAAGGCTTATTAAATCTATCTATAATCTATATACATAATGTTTTTTCAATAACTAGCCAATTTGAGCGAGGTGATTAGGTAGGCCATACTTAACAACTTTTACTATGGGACCAACTCCGATATCACAAAAAAAAACATTGGATCTTTCAAACATTTCGGCAGATCAGACGTCGAAGTTTTCTATGGGGAGACCATGATGAGTAATAGAACATTGAATTTTTGTGTGAGCCTTTCTATATTCACCCCCCCCCCCCCCCTTTCTAACCACTCTGGGAGTAAAACCAAATTTTGAATATCTTTTAAAAGAATCATTATATGAATGGCAATGACATAACTGTGGTAGAGATTTAAGTTCTTTATCTCGAAGGACAAAATTTAGAAGCTTAAAAAACAATTTCTCTTTTTATCTGTAAGGTGTATAGAGCTATTATGTATAAAAAATATTCGACGATTTTATCTTCTTTGAACATTTCATAAATACTTTAGTCATACTGACAACTGTTTAAGCATCAAGGTTAAAAAACCGAATTTCGGCACCTTTAAACCAAGATGGCGGCCAACACGGGGAGCCTTCAAGGTCTAAAATCTAGATTTTTAACAACCATCCCGTAGCCTACCAATACCCATTAAAACATTTTGTACTCCACATTTTGTAAGGTAATGTATGGCGATGAATCTCCGATTACTGGATTAAAAGGTACCTACATCATAGTCGGTTGTTAATAGAGTTTAGTTTTAGATATTTTTTTATGGCAGTAATGCCTTATTGATAACCAACAATGATGTACCTTTGACTTATTGAAAACGTCACATATTTTGCTAGTTGCACCTTGCACAATTTGGATAATTGTTGAAAAAACAACCGGTATATACATAGATATATTTAATAATTAACACTTAAATTAAAATGATAATAAATAATTTTAAACAAAAAAGAACCGACTTCACTTAGCATCCACCTTTCCAACAGCAAATGCTCGAGCTGCTGTAAAAAATTCTCAAATCACTATAGGTGTGCCTATAACAGTTGAAGAGTTCCCTCGATTTCTCCAGGATCCCATCATCAGATCCTGACCTGGTTACAATGGGACCAACTGTGAACTCTTTCAAACAAAAAAAGAATTTTCCAAATCGGTCCAGCCGTCTTCGAATAATCGGTGAACATACATAAAAAAAAAAAAATAGCAAAAACAAAGATCCCGACGAATTGATAACCTCCTCCTTCGAAATCTTGAAGTCGGTTGAAAATGCAATACACCCGCCCTCTTATTTCTACTCAAATAATAAATTACATAGGTACTAACATTTGCAGACGGCGATCTCCTACTAAGTACCTAAATAGAAAATGTTATATTGGCGTTTGGTTTACTTACATAGTTTATATACACTGTACCTACTACGTTCATTATTATTATGTATCGCCGATACCTACTGTCCCCTATCGGGTATAAGTACAGTAGGTAGGTATGTAGGTATCATATTATAATTATTGTTCAATCAAAGCGTCTACGTTTCAAATTCCTTATGACAGTTATGACATTGACGGTTTCGTTTTACCACCTAGCTATTATAGTCGGAATGGTTTACTTACTAAAGCTGTATACGAGCGTGACCTTGACTGCGAACTCCCGTCGCCCGCGTCAAAACACCCGTGGCGTGTAGCATAGGAAATTGATCCTAAACGCTGGGAGTTAAAGTTTATTTGTAAGTGGAATTAGCAATTTTTTTTTAAATTATACGTTTTCTTTACCCCATTGCATTTTGACATTGGAAATGTCTTTTCGTTCGTTCCAGTATAGGCCCCGATTTCACGAAAAAGTGCGATCTCCTTATAACTCGGAAAGTTGTAATTTTCGGGAAAATCAAAAAAGAAAAAAGTTATGGCCGGAATAGTGATTAAAAGAATCAATTTTTTCCAAATTTTTGATTTTGGCGTTCGATATTTTGGAAACGAAGAATTATATCAAAAATTTGAGAAGAATTCCTCTGGACAATTTAGTCAGCTACAATTTAAGCCTAAAAAAAAGACGATCGGGTTAAGGGTCTGCCCTGTAGCCTAACCTTTTTGAAAAAAGTCAGAACGACATTTTTCACATTAATTTTTTTTAACTGACTTCAAGATTTCAAAAGAGGAGGTTCTCAATTCGTCGTGCATGTTTTTTTTATTATGTTTTTTTTTGTTTTTTTTATTTACTTTTGTTACTCCCTATTTAACTCCGTCATGGGGAATCGAGGGAACTCCTCAAATGTTAATGGCATGTACATGTAGTGATTTTTATCAACAAATCAAAATTTTCCTTCAAAACAGTGACATTTGATTAAGCGGAACCCAGAAGGGAACTCTTCAACGACGCATAGTTCACGTTTGGCGATTCCTCCTCTTATCGAACACACATCGGTGTTTGTTAAGCAAGTAAGATTGTCAGGACAAATTTTCGTCAAGCTCAAATTCTGATGATGGGATCCATGAGGAATCGAGGGAACTCCTCAAATCTTAAAAGCAAACACATAGTGATTTTTGTATTTTTATCAACAAATCAAGCATTTTCATTCTAAAGAGTGACATTTGATGAAGTGGAACTGCTGATGATGATCAGAACGGAACTCTTCAACGGTGCATAATTCACGTTTGGCGATTTATCCTCTACGATGTGTTTGTTAAGCAAGTTAGATTGTCAGGACAAATTTTCGTCAAGCTCAAGTTCTGATGATGGGATACATGAGGAATCGAGGGAACTCCTCAAATCTTAAAGGCATACACATAGTGATTTTTGTATTTTTATCAACAAATCAAGCATTTTCATTCAAAAGAGTGAAATTTGATGAAGTGGAACTGCTGACAATGATCAGAGCGGAACTCTTCAATGACGCATAGTTCACGTTTGGCGATTTGTCCCCTTCGCTATGTTTGTTAAGCAAGTTAGATTCTCAGGACAAATTTTCGTCAAGCTAAGTACTGACGATGGGATCCAGGAGGAATCGAGGCAACTTTTCAAATCTTAAAGGTATACATAAAGTGATTTTTGTATTTAAATCAACAAATCAAGCATTTTCAATGAAAACAGTGACATATTGATGAAGTGGAACTGCGGCTGATGCCATAAACATGTGAAATGTAAAATGAGAAAGGAATTCTTCAACGACGCATAGTTCACGTTTGACGATTTGTCCTCTTCGCTGTGTTTGTTAAGCAAGTTATTTCATTATATAGTGTGCACCATCTACAATAATCCTTCACCGGCTTCCCCCAATGAAGAAGTCGGTTTTTTTTTGCTTAAAAAATATTTAGCTATGTGGCTACTATTTCTCGAGTTGACTACGGATTTGTAATGTAATAATTTTCTTGTACTTTGAACATTATTATATCCTGCTTATTAATCTAAAAATGAAATATGTATACTTAGGCGCCACGGCGACAATTATTCAAACTTCGATATGCGTGTGGAAATTTTTCTATTTGTTTGTTCACAGCAGAGTTGGGCACACTTGATTAAAATCGGTGATCATTTACTAATCATCGCTGATTGAATAATCGCTGATTAAATCATAACACAAAACAATCAAGTAATTTCGCCATGAGTAAATCATTAACGACGGGCGCTGATTGTAACTAAATTTCACATATTGAATCAGATACATATGTAGAAATTTTCATTATCCTAAATGAAAATTAAAATGAAAATGAGAATGAGAATGAGGATGAGGATGAGAATGAGAATGAGAATGAGAATGAGAATGAGAATGAGAATGAGAATGAGAATGAGCATGAGAATGAGAATGAGAATGAGAATGAAAATGAAAAGCGCATGTGGAAACCGCAGCTGTGTGATAGCTGCCTTAACTGTAGCCAAAAACCGCAATAAAACCGAACAGGCCGTTTCAAAGTTAAATGGGAGCATTCATTTGTACACTCATACCAAAAACTAACAAAAAAATTTTCGATATTTTGGTGAAGGTAACATTTGCCACTGGCATTTACGCTTTTATTGCTGAATATTGAATCTGCACTATACAACTTAAGACGTAAGCGCCAACCGCCAAATGATACCTTTAGAAATATTGTCACAAATAGCCATTTATCCTAAATGTATATTATACTCACCTAGGTACCGCCTCTGTTTCGTCAGGGAAAAAGTGAAGGAGCTAGTAGCTACGCAAAATCTAATCAAAATCTTAATAATGTAATCACTTCAGCTAATCATGAGTGAAACTAAAAATCGACATGATTTACTCATGTCGGTGGTCAATCAGATTAGAAAGTTCGTGATTGAATTCGTAATCATGTTCATATGATTATGAGTAACGTTCTCATTTTTAACTATAATTTCAATCACGTTAATTTTTGCTCAACTCTGGTTCACAGGCGTTATGTCGAGGATACTTATGTTAATCTAAGAATAAAATAATTATCATTCAACGTCGTAGTTTTATTTTATAACATGTTCCTTATTCCAACTTTCTCGTCGCTCAGCGACGATATTTTTTCGAATTCCGTAGATTCATTTCCAATGTGCTCGATAGTCGTGTGAGGCCCGAAATCTGTGAATTTTTTTTGCGTGATTTGTTAATTAGTCTTAATTTACACGTGATTACAACAAAGTCTAAAATAAATTGAGTCTAATCAATTTAATTAATGTTATACATACGTAAATGACTATGCCCGTAATACAAACATATTGTTTGTAGGTTTTTGAGGTAAATAGCTTGATGAAGTAGTTTCATGATACTTTAATCAAAGTCCTGCCTATTAGTAATTATTACCAGGCCTCGGAGTATTTTTAGCACGGTAAGACTAAGGAGAGCTATGGAGTCGTTGTTGACATTAAAATTAAATTCATACTCATACTCATCCTCATTAATTAAGTTCTTCCGAATCGTTTTATAAATACTTAGACTACTTATATGTAATTAATTCTGTTTACATATATTTAATTAAATGTTATATTATAAAAATGTAATATGTTAATATTATCATATTACCCATATTGCAGTGTTATCGCTCCAATATTTTATTTAAGTACTTAACGTACCTACATACTATTATTACTGTTGAGATAAAAAACTCTACGTTGTCACTGGCCGCTTTAGAGAATGCATTTAATGACATCATATGTCATGTATCAACATATTAAGACGTATTATTTGTTACTTCAATATATTCATTTAAGGCAAATTTCGGAATAAATTGCTGATTTCATTATGACGGATCCACAAATATCTGAAATTTTGCACTAGATTGAACCATACAAAGATCTTATATACGATCACGAAAAATGTGTAGTAACGTGTGTGTCTTGTGACGTACATCTCAAGCAATTAAGACACACTTTTATATTAAAGCATGTCAACAGCATTCTACACAATACAATATCTTGCCAACATTCTTCGTTTATACAGCGCTGGATAGAACCCTATGAAGAGTTAGAGTATAATACCGATCAAGCAGTTATATACTGCACTGTGTGTGAAAGTTCTATAACTCGATTGAAAAAGGACAACGTTTTGAAACATGTTAATTCTGACAAGCACCAAACAAAATGTGGAGCTATAAGCGACTTCTATATTGATCTCTGCTTGTTCCTGGTTACCTGCAACATTCCTTGGAACAGACTTAAATTTCATCCCGAATTCCGAAAATTCATGGAAAAATATTGCTGCCCAATAACGAATAAAATACTTCCACACGAATCAACTTTGAGATAATTTTATCTCCAAAAAATTTACACCCCAGTTATGGACAAAATACTGTGGCTTTCCGTGGACGAAACAGTAGATGTTATTGGTAATTGCGTTGTCAATGTTATAGTGAAGTCATTACAAGGATCCTCGTGTCGACCCTTCTTACTATCATGTAAGGTATTAGAAAAAGTCAATGGAAACTCGATCGCTGAAGTGGTAGAAAATAGTCTTATGTTTTTGTGGCAAGGTGATTTCGAAGGTAACATTGGCAAATTTTTAATATTTTGCACGGACAGCGCTGCATATATGCTTCTCGCAGGCAAAATTTTAAAACGGAAATTTATTAACATGAAACATGTTACTTGTTTAGCGCATGCACTACATCGTGTTGCTGAACAAATAAGATCAGAACATGAAGGAGTCAACGCCTTAATATCAAATGTGAAAAATATATTTCTAAAATCGCCACAGAGAACACGAATATTTAAGACGATGGCCCCTGATGTGCCCCTACCGCCGCGGCCTGCAATAACCAGATGGGGGACATGGTTGAATGCTGCATTTTACTACGCAGATCATTATGAACAAATAAAAAGTATTGTTTTTGAATTTTCAAGAAAAGAAGCCATCTGAATAGCAAACGCCCAAACCGCATTGATGGATATGAACATGCCAAACGAGCTTAGTTTTATTAAAGACAATTATCAGGTTATTGTTGAATCTATTACAAAATTACAGTGTACAAATATTCCAATAAAGCAAGCGTTTCAAGTAATAGACGACATTACACAATTTTTAACATGTTTCGGCCCTGACACAATTAGAGATAAATTTGTAAAAGTTCTCGAAAGGAACCCAGATATTAATGAAATACGAACGATGGCAAGCTCACAACAATTTGAGGAAGTACTAAAACATGCTACTTTAACTTCAGTCGATGTGGAAAGATCTTTTTCGTGTCATAAGTGGATTTTTGACCAACATAGAACATGTTTCACTCCAGAGAACATGGAAAAAGTCTCAATTATTTACACATTTTACAACTGGACTGATGAAATGAACAACGTACACGTACCATGTGAAGATTTTGAAGAACTCATTCCTATAGCTATGTGTTCTATTGATATTGATTGTTAATTCTATGGGGTTGTTTACCTTCATATTATTTGTTACTCGTCAATGAAGATGGTGGTGTATTTTTTATAGCTATTATTTATTTTATGAATTAAATTAATGAGGATGAGTATGAGTATGAATTTAATTTTAATGTTAACAACGACTCCATAGCTCTCCTTAGTCTTACCGTGCTAAAAATACTCCGAGGCCTGATTATTACTATCGATTTACGATATACCCAATCGAAGCCATTGTATCTTCTTGATTAAGTTGCTTTACGTGGAAATATTTACTTTGATTTTACTCGTTTTTCATTAATTACAAAAATATTGACAAGTTGACAAAATAAAAATGTTATTACTATTTAAAGTGAAAAAATAAAGCGTTTTTTTGACACTTAATTTTTGTACCTTCTTCCGGGAGGAAAGTTAGTAGGATTCAAAAAATATAGTATCTTAGAATGTCACAAAAAGCATGATAAAAAAAATTAAGCTATTATAAATTAATGTTTTGCGTGGCCGTATCTTTACTGTAGTAAAACCACTGAACCGACTTAGGTAATAACGGAGAGGGAGCGGATTCTATTTATCACGGAAATCATTCACGTAATAATTTTACACCGCACAGTGATTCGTGTAGAACATCGCAACTGAACAAAATAATTTTTTCGTATTATTCATGTTATTTGTGCATGAATGACACGGATACTAATTTTGGTATTTTGGTACATATTTTTGGAAATAGAGGGTCTGTTTAAAAAAAATTAAAGGTTATAAAAAATTATATTAAAACTATATATTAAACATCAAAATAAATTAAATATGTATTTTCACGCTTAATCCAGTTTATTTATATAATTACAAACATTAAATAATCATCATGCACTTAGGAACTACGATTACAAACGATAAATTATTAACAATTACTTATCATCTACCTTAATTACATTACTAATTAATAAATACTAACTAATACATTATTATAATTACTTATCGTCAGAGCACTCATCATCATCATCATCATCATTATTATTAGCATGCGTTAAATGGAAACTAGAAACTGTATTTACATCTGATATTTTAACACTAGGAGGAGCTAATAAAGATAAATCTTCAGGGGAGAGTTTGCTTGTTTTTTTCCTGGGGAGAGCTCTAAAACTATTTATGTAGGGATCAGATGTGATTAACAACATGTTCATCAAATGTCTATTGGTGGCGGTGCGTGACTTCTTTTGGGTGTGATGTTCCCTAAACCTCCTTAAATCTTTATTACGAGCTTCCTGTACCTCCTCAGAGAGCTGTCCAATAGGCAAAAGAGCGGATTGGATAAGTTCGACACTATGCACCAATAATTTATGAACCGTAACCGGCATATAATACCACGGATACAAATCTAAGTAAAATTCTTTCGTTTCTTCAGCCACTTTTATAAATGCCTCTACATTGATATCATATCCGGATGATATGGCACGAAGTAGCGTGTCAAAGTTTTTTATTAATGTCACATCTAATCCCGTAATCTCTGCACTCAACTCAGCACTTTCGAAAAAGCGTCGGGCCGTATTACCGTCTTTGCTGTTCCAAATCCAGGCTTTGGCTTATCCACAATCAAACCCATCCTAATTTTAAAAAGATTCTGAATCGATTCTGCATGTTCCTTAACTTTTACTATATCAGTTGCCTTTGAAAGACGTGGAGGGGGAACGTCGAGACAACGGCGATAGCTAATTTTAAGCAAACACTCAAAACATCTTATCCAAGCATGCAAAGGAGATATTCCAAAACTTAAATTTTCTACATTGGGTGTAAACTCTCGATCCATGATGTTCATTTGTGTTGGAACTGCACCAAAAATAAAACACCCCAATCCCAAAGCCCAAGCCAAGCGCCCAAAGGGGCTGAAGAAGTTTCAGTCAACGTATTGCAACCTTCCCGTCAGTCATGGCAAGAAGCAATTCATGTTGGACCTTAATTTCCGTCCCATTTACTGTGCAAGTTGTGGGCAATCAAGAATTTATTTCGTCCAAAACTTTGTCTGTTTCTGCAATAGTAACATCTTTAGTTTCTTTGGAATAAATAATTTTTGGGATATTCAATGGGGGTTTCTGTCCCGTTAGATTGTTCTACACGAATCACTGTGCACCGACCAATTCACGGGCAGAAAACAGTGCCGTCAACTTGTGCAACATTGCCTACGACGCTAAACTTTGCCTGGCTTGAAAAACAGTGATTTTTAATTTCTACTGAATATAAATTTAATTCCGATATAGCCCTCTGAATCGCTAAACTAAAGTGGCAGTGGGCGGAGCACATTGCTCGTAAAACCGATGGCCGTTGGGGCGGAAAGGTTCTTGAGTGGCGACCACGAACCGGAAGGCGCAGCGTCGGTAGACCCCCCACAAGATGGACTGATGACCTGGTAAAGGTCGCGGGAGTCCGCTGGATGCGGGTGGCGCAGGACCGGTCATTGTGGCACTCTTTGGGGGAGGCCTATGTTCAGCAGTGGACGTCTTACGGCTGATGTGAGGATGATGATGATGATGTGATAAATTTAATCCATATCCATACTAATATTATAAATGGGAAAGTGTGTATGTTTGTTTGTTTGTCCGTCTTTCACGGCAAAACGGGGCGACGAATTGACGTGATTTTTTAAGTGGCGATAGTTGAAGGGATGGAGAGTGACATAGGCTACTTTTTGTCTCTTTCTAACCCCCCACTTCCCTAAAATGGGGTGTGGAAGTTTGTATGGAGCATTACGGGGGGCAAAGGGGAACCGTGTTACCCCGAATTTAACGCGAGCGAAGCCGCGGGCAAAAGCTAGTTCTTAATAATAGCTGCCTTTCTCCCATTTGAGGAATAAGATATAAATGCCTGTTTTGTGAAGAACACTGTTTTTCAAGCCAGGCAAAGTTAAGCACATTAGGCAATGTTGCAGGAGTTTCCGTACCGTAAATTTTCTAAATTTCAAGGTTTTAACTGTTAAGGCTGCACGTCTGTCAGTCTGTATGTAACGTGACTGTTTGTATTTACATTGAATATCAAATAACATGTCTGCAACCGTGCATATGCATACCAATTCTGTAATTATGATAAAATCATTGCCACAGGTATTACGTCGTTATAGATTTGCATAATTATCAATTTAAATACTAATTGACGTGTATTAGTGCAAAGGGTAATCAAGATAATAGCACGGTTGGGAATTGCATGCTAATATTACAAAACCATTTAAATAAATAATCTGGAAAACATTAATAGGTACAGATAACGTGAAATTAGGAAAAAATCTTAAAATCTAAATCATAATGTACATATCATCATCATCATTACCATCATCCGTTTCATCCATAGCGTATGTCCTGGATTGGGGTCTGCTTGACAACCTAATCCCATGAATTGGCGTAGGCACTAGTTTTTACGAAAGCGACTGCCATCTGACCTTCCAAGCCAGAGGGGAAACTAGGCCTTATCAGGACTAGGTCCGGTTTAATTACGATGTTTTCCTTCACCGAAAAGCGACTAGTAAAAGTAGTAAATATCAAATGATATTCCGGACATAAGTTCCGAAAAACTCAGTGGTACGAGCCGGGGTTTGAACCCGAGACCTCCGGATTGAAAGTCGGACGTCTTACCGCCAGGCTACAAGCGCCTTCTACATAATGTGTCATAAAAACCAAATAAATGAAATGAATTGAAATGAAACTGTTTATTTCGGACTTGTTATCCATATATGTATATGCTTAAATTAGTTAATAACTATAACTTAATAACTAAAGATAACAAATAATAACAACGAGCTATAGTTCGAATCCCTCAAAGAGACTTTGCAAAACCGCATTTTAAGTCGCTAGACATTTTGACGCTACCCTCACTCCCTATCCTACAAATGGCGGTAACCACACGTGAAGAGGTGGATGCAACGCCTGAGAACACAAATGTGGCCCCTCGCAGGTACGCGACCAGGGCCGCGATTCGAAAAATAAACATACACACTGGACAGACACAGCTCCAACCCAACTCAACTCAACGCTATAACGACATTGACATTTGCTATTCGAACATATTTTCATTCAACATTGGTATCACATTGGTCTCACATTGGTCTCACATTGGTCGCACATTGGTACAACATTGCTACAATGTGCGACCAATGTGTGACCAATGTGAGACCAATGTGATACCAATGTTGAATGAATATCTGTTCGAATAGCAAATGTCAATGTCGTCATAGCGTTGAGTTGAGTTGGGTTGAGTTGGGTTGGAGCTGTGTCTTTCCAGTGTGTGTGTTTATTTTTCGAATCGCGGCCCAGCAGCGTGCCTACCGGAAACTACCTTGCGTGTCACACCGAATCAAAAAGTCAGGAAAGCTCACGCACATCATGGGTCGCAAGGTCTACAACCAGATCCCTGGTGAAATAACAGCTGTGCAAACACAGCTCAGCTTCGCACAGGTGTATTAAACGAAACTAAAAAACCGGCCAAGAGCGTGTCGGGCCACGCTCAGTGTAGGGTTCCGTAGTTTTCCGTCCGTCACAGTAAGTGTCCCCACTTAAGAGTTAAAATAACACCGCCATGTAGGATATGATATGAGCGTTCCACGTACAGCGACATCTATCGGCAAATTAAGTAAACTATTGCACGCGAGCTTAAAGTATGGAAGATGATTTTTATGGGATAATTCTTTATTGCGTGAACCGATTTTCACCGTTTTTACTTTATTTGAAAGCACGTCATTTCATTGTGATTTTGGAGAAATTACAGGTACAATAAACACCTGCTTATACGGTTAAATTACAAACTTAATTCAGAAATTATTTTGTAATTTTTTTCAAAAACTATTCAACCTATCAAGTTCAAAATAATTTTCCTAGAAAGTTTTTATAAAGTTCTACTTTTGAGATTTTTTTTATATTTTTAAAACATGAAAAAAATCTCAAAAGTTCAAAAGTTAGAGGGGGGGAGGCACATTTTTTTTTACTTCTGAAGCGATTATTTCCGAAAATATTTACAGTATCAAAAAATGATTTTAGTAAACCCTATTCATTTTTAAATACCTATCCAACAATATATCACACGTTAGGGTTGAAATGAAAAAAAAATCACTCCCCACTTTACGTATAGGGGAGGTACCCTTATAAAACATTTTTTTCCACTTTTTATTTTACCACTTTGTTGGTGTGATTGATATACATATAAGTACCAAATTTCAGCTTTCTAGTGCTAACGGTCACTGAGATTATCCGCGGACGGACGGACGGACGGGCAGACATGGCGAAACTATAAGGGTTCCTAGTTGACTACGGAACCCTAAAAAATGGCTTCTTGAGCAGGCGTTTTACGACCAGAAGGAGTTATTTTGTAGTCATAGCAATAGTAATAATATTTATAAATTATAGTATTATAATAACAGTTTACAATTGTATACTGAATATTTTAATATAATTTAATATATTGTTATTTAAAATGTAATTGTACGAAATGTTGACTTGTAATATATATTACCAATAAATAATCATAAACATAAACAACATAAACAACATTACACATAATTACATAACATTAAATTAAATTATATCACATCAAATTGAATTACATATATATATACACATTTATTTACACATGTAAAAGAACCCCAAGCCTTTCAGTTTTCGACAAACAGCAAGCAATGGTTAAAGTACCAAGGGTCTGCCTGAAAACCAGCGTTGTAGTAATCCAAGCTCGCTACTATATCATGCTGAGGCAAGCTCCTTTTTAATATCATTTATACTTTTCATCTACATGTAAAACTCATTCTTTGTACTTTTAAATCCTAGTTTTAAGGTATTTTTAGTTTTGTAGCATTATCTGTAAAATTGTAACTCCATGTGATGTTAAATAAAAAAATTCTATGTCTATGTCTAATTAAATTAAGCCAAATTAACACACACAAATAAAATATTAAGACACTCAAATAAAATATATACCTAAAAAAAACATTAAGTTCTGTTTTTTTAGATCCATTCAATTATCTACAATGTTTTAATGTAATTTTGCAAACAATATCCAAGTAACGTCCTTACAATTTCGGCGGTAACGGAACACGGTTCACAAAGCGGCATATCCTGACAAAAGAAATAAAATGCACACATACGCCATAATCCTAACCACCTCTTATCTAACTAAATCCTTTCAAAGCAACATCAACCTTAACATCTAGAAGATGAGGTTTTTATTTGAGAGGTACGTGAATTAATACAGCAGTTTGAGTGTGTGTGTCGTTATAAAACTTCCACGTGATTGTCGCCTGTCTACCGAAAATATCACCCTTTTGTTTCGTTGGAAAATCGAAAAAGAATCTCCGTTCATTAGTGGAGGGTGTAACTTACACGGTAAGGGGAGGGGGGCGATTCTGGTATCACTCGACAAAACGTCCTTCTAGTTTATGCGGACAAAGAAGTGTCGTGGTTTGTAATTATGAGAAGACAACTAAGGAATTCAATTTTGATTAAGCTTTATAGCACAAAAATAGTACAAATTACATTTATTTAAATGACAGACATAATGCCTCTTCGAATAATCAGTGATTATTGTGAATATACGTAAAAAAAGCAAATACCATCAAAGATCCTGACGAATTGAGAACCGCCTCCTTCGAAATCTTGAAGTCGGTTGAAAAGGCAACAAATCCGTAATAATTACCTAGTCAAGCAACGTGTTTGTCTGTTTGCGGTCAACCACTTTGATGTCAGGTTGTAACCTCCCGTACACATGAAGTGTGGGGTGAATTTTTTTTTACTTCAACCCTGATGTGGGGGATATTGTTAGGTAGATATAAAAAAACGGGTCTTTTAAAACACTTTTTGGATAAAATGAATACGTTCGTAAATAATAGCTCCGAAAGTTTAAAAAAGTGTCTAGCTCATTCCCTCGATATCTCATCGTACGTATCAGTGGCACTATGTTACAATTACAATATCAGTCAAATCGTTTGATCTCGCAATAATTATCAAACCAATCTACCCAAGTGTGTCTTTCGTGTCGCTTGAATTTTTTGCATTAAATATGTATCATTAAACTTTGAGAATAGACCCCACGCCATTTTTAATTTGTAGGTGCTTCAAGTTGAAACCTGAGGGCACACGAGATGAAGGTTCTGTTCCAAAACAGAGAAACAAAAATGTTTTGACAGCTAGGGGTCGGGGTTGGATTTGGTATACTTTTGATTATATGGGTACAGGTAGGCTTTTAAGCAGGCTCTGGTTCTTTTAGGGATATAGAAGGGTGAACTACATAGAACATTAGTATCAAGATCTTGTAGTAAGTACCTCACTAGTACCTGTAGGTAAACTAGGTCAGGGTTCAAGAAGGAGTTCAAACATAATAATACAATACAATACAAATATTCTTTATTGCACACCTCAATAACATATAACAGTACAGTACACAGATTAAAAGTAGAGGCAGTCAAGAGGCGGTCTTATCGCTAGAGAGCGATCTCTTCCAGACAACCTTAGGGTAGCGGAAATCTAGTCGAAAATAATTGTATGAGTAGGTGCAAGGCAAAAGAAACAGTGAAAATCCAGTAAACAATAACAAATAACATGAAATACAAATAGCTTAATTATACATATACATACAGCTTAATTATACAAATAATAAAAATACAGTCAGCAAACAATAATAAAGTTTAAATAAATAAATAAAATATATTTCCTCTCCTAGTGCCGTATTTTAATTTTAAAATACCTAAACAATGCATTAAAAACACAATCTATCTCAAACATAATTAACACACAATTAATAATCAACCAATCTTCAACCAATATTGAAGTTGTATTGGAGTTGCGTCGGAATAATTTTCAAGCAAATTTTGATATTTCTGATTCAGACGTTTAGGCGCTTGCTGTATTGCGTTGTTAATGCGTTGGAGTTGTATTGAAGATGGATCATGTCTATACGTGTTTTAATGTTAGAATACGGCCCTAATTACAGTCCTCTCATGTACGAGAGAGATCGGGCTACCTACACTGGCCCAAACCGGGTTGAGGATTTCCCATACACCTTTGAATTAATCTTTCTTCCTTCATCGAAAACAATAATCTAGATTTTTTTAATAATCGATTATTTAACTGAACAGGGGCCGTATTCTAACTTTAAAATACATTTAGATCGATCCAACTTCAATACAACTCCAATGCATTAACTACGCAATACAGCTACCGCCTAATCGTCTGAATCAGAAACATCAGAATTTGCTTGAAAATTATTCCGATGCAACTCCAATACAACTTCAATATTGGTTGATTATTTGTTGTGTGTTGACGTTATGTTTGAGATAGAATGTGTTTTTAATGTATTTTAGAATTGCTAGTAGTCCGACTCGAACTGAGAACTCGCGATTTACTTGCAAACGAGTTGACCAATATAACAAGACCCTAATGATGATTGTTTCGAGCTTTCTAGCTCCATAACCCCTTGATCGATCCTGCTCATAAACGAACTCTCAAATTTTACTTATCTCTGCTACAACCTCACCAAATTTATAAAACGTTACTAAAGTTATCGCAGAATAACTATTCAAATTCAAAAAGCAATCGAAATGCACAGACGTCTAGGTAGCCAGCTGACAGTTCCGTTGTGTCCGAAGTTGTCTGTTCGCTTACGTTCCGCTCGTTCGATAATACAGCACCTACATATTATCCATTGTTTTGTCTGAGCGTACCGACAAAACAATAACATACAATACAAAATAATAGTGTGCATGTTCAATGCAACAGATGTATCCTAAGGTGATACCTAGAAAAGACCATACAGCTTTTACGTTGATTGCTAAAATCGTGCACATGTTGCACGTGCATATTTAAAATACATAATTGTATATCATCTTAGTTTGGGCGAATGTAGGACACAGTCGCTACAATTATAATCTTTTCTCGTATCGACAAAGAATTATAAAACGGTGAAGCCACAAAAAGTTGCCGTCTGGCGGAATTTATTCGCAGCGGCAGAGACGAGGTGAAACAGGTATCTATCGGGACACGCGGCTCAATAATAGAAGAATTTAAATTAACAGTTTTCATATCGTAGTTGACAAACAACTATACATACGTGTAGTCGGTGGTGTTCACTTATTTATACGGAAAATTATGATGATGGAATTTCTATTTACAGAGCTAATCCTTTAGGCTCTAAGATTAATTTAAGAAGGGGAGCCAATCAAATTTCTGGTGCAAATTTTTGACGAAGTGGGGGGTGCCCCCCATAATTAATTAAAAATAAAATAGAGCTATATAGTCAAGTTTGATATCATTTTCGTGTAAAGCAAGGATGCCGAATTCATTTTTGGAATTTATTTATACCTTTCCATATAAGAAAACGGAGAAAACATAAAATCAATGTTTGATATTTTTTTTAATGAATGCCTATATTTTTTTTATTTATGGTCGTAACATGAAAAATATATTTTCATGAAAAAGCCCTGTTATTCCCCTTTATAAAAAGTATATAAATCCTATATTGGTTATAATATGTTTAACGAAAAAAAATCACATTAATACGCCTGTTATCAACCACAATCTAACTATGTAGGAAAAACGATGTGGTTTGAGCTCATATACTTGCCTAATTATATCTTTCACAACTAAATGGACGTCAACCATTTTAAACGCTATTATTTCCCTTGCCTTAGTATGCTTGTTATAATCCGTAAGTGAAATAAAGAGATCGTTTAGAAGATACCGGAACTGGTTACCAATAAAGGGGTATTAGATCGAGTGAGTATTTGGTAGGGTTGTTTTTAAAAACTATCAATTTAGTAAGCACATTGCGTTACCCAAAGGTAAGCGCTTGTCGGGTACGGATTGGAGGAGGAGAGCAGAAGATCGAGCACAGTGGCGTGCCATGGGAGAGGCCTATGTCCAGCAGTGGACTGATACTGGCTGCTACTGCTGCTGCTAATAATGATAATGTAGCGTTTACCGAAATGAAAATCCAAAATGACGCTTACCTATCAAGCTAATTTCATTTCTATTGCTAAGACATTAGACAGGGACATAACATTGAATATAGGGTAACCATATAATTTTGTAACCAAATAATAGGGTTACCCTATCGAAAAGAGTTATCAAATAGAGGAGTTCTCCGGTCCCTGTTATCTAGTGACGTTTTCAAGTGAAAGGTACATCATTGGGGATTATCAATAAGGGCCCGTTCATTTTTTTAGAGAGAAAACTTAAGTGGTAGGTATACATCTTCAACTAAGGACAGTCTGTTGGCGAATAGTGCGCTCCAAAACAAAAATAACAATGTTGTGTTATACCTACTTAGACATTACACAAACTTATTTGAAAATTTGTTAATTTATTATAACTAATATTTACATAACTAAATGCAAGTCTGCATATCTACATGCTTCATCCCACATCTCTATAATTTTTTGGTTAAAATTATACCCTCGTCCTGTTGACAAATTGATCCGATATCTGGGGCACCTTAAGTTCTGATGACAATTACATTTTGATAGATTCAGTATCGTAAATCCAAGATGGCTGCCGCTACAGAATGCCGCGTATTACTTTCATATTTCTTAACAACCCCCTCAATCAAGTATAAAATGAAAGGGATTTACTAGTAGAACAGTTTTAGTAACATAACAACTTGAAAATAAAATAAGTATTGTTTAGGTAAATTCAAAAGCTTTTTTTGAAAATAAACAATGCTATAGATAATGTACAAAAAGCTATAAAAATAATTCGGTAGGTTCTAGGTACCAGTCATCACACCACTCTTCTCATCAATGTAGCTAGATCATTGAAAAGACAAAAAACCAAAATCCTAAGGCGCTTGAATCTTTCATCAACGGACAACGCCTAATATCATTATAAATTATATATGAACTTAGGTTAGGTACGCTACGCTAGTGGTGTGATGAATAGTACCTAGGACCTATGGATTATTTTAGCCTTGGGTACATTACCTGCATCATTATTTTCAATTAAACCGTTTAATATACGACGTATAACATACAAATTTAACTACTAGTAGAAACGGGGTGTTTACCTTACTCAAATATACATGGTATACCATAAATACCATACCAATAATAATATTTTAATAGTATCTAGTCAAAACAGAAAATAATTATTTTACTTATTTTATTTATGACTTTCAAGCCAAATCTAAACTCTGCACTATAATGAGTTACACCTATAACAATTATTTTCCTCACTTCCCACAAAAGTAGGAACATTCATATTTTTTTACAAAAACGGTTGAAGTTACCACAAAACTTTCAAGGAAGGAAATATTTTTAATGATATTCTCTACAATTCTTGCCTTTGAAGTATGTTGCTAAGACTTATAGTTTTCAATCTATGTGTCGCGAAAATTTTAACCCCCCCTTTTTACCCCCACCACACCATAAATTTAGGTGGCTCTGCTTCCTAAAATGGCCTATGGGTCCTAAAGTCTCACTGTGCAAAAGGAGATCCTATCATCACTAAAATCCGTATAATGCCCTTTGTTGTCGTGTGCACCACCGACTAGTATACATCCACTCCAGTTTGGCGCAATATTGAAACTACCGAAATCTGTTTTACATGAATAAATAATTTAATAATAATAATACCATATGGCTCATGCAATAGCCGACTACGCAAAGAGCTACTGTCTTGCATATGTGTCAGCACTTATGCAAGACTTTATCTCTTTGCCACCAGCTCAGCTGATCCACCAATTTGTGACAAGCAATGAACATTTTATTTTATTATATTTGATATATTTAAATATAAGTAAATTCAAATAGCTCTTACACGTTTAATCGCCCGCATAACTTATATGTCTTGACAATTTCCACATCGAATTTTAATTTATCAAATTTTATATTTTTTCTTTACAGTTTCTTCAGGCGATCACACAACAACCTCGGCTACATCACGGAGTTCAACAACAACGGAGAGTGCGTCATCAACAAGAAGAACAGGACGGCCTGTACGGCTTGCCAATGCTTTGTCAATGACGATAAAAAACTGTCAATTTATATTCTTCGGTTCTTGAGAGGTGGTGGTAGCCTATGGACGCTTGCAACTCCAGGGGTTTAATAGGTGCGTTGCCGACTCCCTTAAAACCTGATCAATATTTTTTTTTAAGAGCCCAGTGTAGTTTTTTAAAGAGCGCATATCAACCAGAAATTAGCGAGGATTCGTTGCGAGGAATTTGTTTGTAAAGAAGCAACCTTTGAGCTGCGCTGAGACATGTTTGGTCAATTAATTATATTGGTTGAAACGCAGCCTAACGGGAAAAAATTGAAACCGCATAGTGTGAGTTGCGACCTTTAGATTTCCTACATCTATCGACGCGCAATCAGCAAAAGCCGATATAACCTTTATGTCCACGCAAAAAGAGCTAACAAGGCATGGTTCGGCTCAGATCGGCTCGACATAAAAAAACGTGTTTTTTTGCAAATTGCGGACGATCCTCTGGACCGATTTTGCTCTATCGGGGCTCATTCTCTTTGGTTTTTTATTGTGCACATTTGTTATATTTAACTTTTTTTTGTCCGAGCTTTAGTTTTTCCTCTAGAAGCGAAAAACTGGTTTTTACCATTTTTACCATTTTTTTGGCACCTTAGCGCCCAATATTCACTAATCAATTTTATTGATATCAATTCCTGACACTTTGATCAGTACAAAAAAATTTTTTCCCGTCCAATAGGAATTGACTGTACTTTTTATGATTTTTCCGCTAATTCTATCTGAGTATTATTGCGTAGACATAAAGCTTTTATCTTTTGGCTATTGCCGATTCCGTGTCGATAGGTGTGGGGGAAACCCTAAGATGTGAGGACGAAAGTCCTGATGGATACCGGTGGTAGAATACGGCCGTTTCCATCATGTCGTAGTCCTTCAGATTACAAAACCCTTTCTACAAAATAACTTTTCTGAACTACGAGTAAAATTACTTATGTGTGTAATTTTATTGAATGATTTGTAAAAGGTCTTTAGAACGATCGGCGTACTTCTACAAAAGGCGTCGCATAGAACCCCTTTTACTGAGCAACTTTTTACGTCCTGTTGTGTACTTCGGTATTATAAGAATATAATATTTTTATAAATAAGCTTAATCTCCAATTCTTGAACCCCATTCATGTCCCGATACCTGGCACTGACAGTTTCCGGGAACTTTTCTTTGTGGGTCGGAACTTGCATCGTTAGTCCTAAGTTCTCTCCCGGCCGAAACACCCACTTGTTTTATTGATTGACACTTTTGACCGAGCGAGTGAAGCAAGCAAAATGGCTGTGTTTTAGCTGGGGCCAAAAGTTTTATTGAGGGAAAAAAAGGTAGAGGAAGACCCAGAACATCATGGTGCAATATAAATAATATTTTTATACATAAGCTTAATCTCCAATTCTTGAACCCCATTCATGTCCCGATACCTGGCACTGACAGTTTCCGGGAACTTTTCTTTGTGGGTTGGAACTTGCATCGTTAGTCCTAAGTTCTCTCCCGGCCGAAACACCCACTTGTTTTATTGACTGACACTATTTGACCGAGCGAGTGAAGCAAGCAAAATGGCTGTGTTTTAGCTGGGGCCAAAAGTTTTATTGAGGGAAAAAAAGGTAGAAGAAGACCCAGAACATAACGTCATATAAGGGTTTGGGCGGGTATTGCTGACGCTGCCACTCTAGGTAGAGTGGCGAAATACAGAGAGGACTTTCGCAGGGTGATCGCCGACGTCCGTTAGGATATGGCACGATTAAGAAGAAGAAAAGTTTTATAATTATTAAATGCATAATCGACAATCGTATACAGTTGGATAAACTACAAATACCGACCTTACTCGATTATTCATTTTCTTATAGACTGTTTTTTCGATAGCATGGTAAAAAAGTGCCTAGATTTATAATATTTTTTTTTCTACATACAGTCCTACATACAGGAACCTAACTGAGGATGTGGTTGCCTACTTGAGCAATGCAACATTTAAATCTTAGTTTTTCTTAATTTTTATTTTAAGTTTTCTTATAGGTACATATGTAATATCCAGCATATATCTAGTGACATAGCAAGCCAAACGATAAATAAATACATAGAAGAGGATCTACGTATACCGCTCAGGGTGGATTGCACCAAGTATAGATGAATTATCGAGATCATGGAATTGCATTTGTAGTGGTTGTACCGTTTGCAACAAAAGGAGAATAATTTTCTCTTAATTTAATAAAATTAAATACCCTTAAGAAATGGAATAAGTAGTCCTCTGTTTTTTGCTTTTAGTCGCTATCATGTTCTTCATCTGAGCTGTCACAAGTATTGATAATAAGATTGTTTGAAATTCGATCCATTTCCCCTTCCTGACATCGATATTTATTTTCTTCACTTTCGACATGGCGACAAATATTTTCCCAGTCCTCAGCAGTTATAGTATTTATTCGTTCAGTTGCTAAACTCATAATGCCTTGCATGTTTAATGAAACGTTCCTTTTCGCTACATATCCTTTTACCATGGACCAAATATTTTCGATCGGATTGAATGTCGGGTGATACGGTCGCAATCGTAAAACGGAGTGGCCATGTTCTTTTAAAATTGCATCTATGTGGTACTCACGAAACCGCTCTTTATTTTCTTTAATTAAATCATACAAACTGGTTTTGTACATCAACGGACTATACGAAATGTTGTGTTCTGTCAACCAATCCATCATTTCTTGTTTATGAGAATTTGACGTTGGAGCACGATTCAAAAGTTTGTTGTGATAGGACGCATTATCTACGATAAGTACGCTATTCGGTTTAAGGTTCGGTATTAATTTTTCTTCTAACCATTTTTCGTAGTTGACAAAGTTCATCTGGTCATGGTAATCTCCGGTTTGCCTTCAACATTAACAAAGCGTTGGGAATAAAACCATCTTTTAATAATAGTGCACGCAGGAGCGTGCACTATTATTAACCGCTGGCCTGTACTGATTTGTTTTTTTACACCAAATTCTGTTTCATCGGTCCAAGCCTCTCCGGACACATGTGAAGTGTGGATGTAGGTTTCATCAGTATAAACTAGTGGTCTATCTTCAGACCGATATTCCACAATTTTGGTAAGGTAATTTATTCTTAGCAGTCGTATGTTGTGTCTTTCCATTAATATTTTTCGGTTGTCCTCGGTCTTCTTCCATTTCAATCCTAATTTTTGTATTTGTTTTCGTAAGGTGGAAATGCCAAATTTGTAATCTATATCGGATTTTAACACAGAGTGGAGTGCCTTTAAGGTTAGAAATTGCTTATGGGACAGGTGAAAATTGTATATGAGAACTCTCCGGATGACTTCCTGATCAAAATCGTCTACTGCTGATGACGAACAAGTACGTAACTTTTTATTTCTCGGGGAGGTGAATTTCATTGTTGTTGCGAATTTCTCACTATTGCTCTCAGACACAATGTTATAAACAGTCGAGAAACAAACACCTGTAGCTTTTTCAACTAACTGGGCAGCGGTGTAAGGGGAATTTAAGTTATTCTTCAGTTCAAGTTCAAAATTTTTATAACAGTTAAAAATAATTTGCTTACTTTGACTCTCAATCGGACCAAAATTACTCACTGCCATATTTTTTGAAAATTATGTAACTTACACTTAGTCGTACGGGCTGACACAAAATTATTCTGATAATTGTGAGAATACAATAAAATCGCACAACGTAAATAATATTCACAATTTGACACTGACATTATTTTGGTATTTACTTCTTCAATATACATATAACAAACCTCTTTTTATGCTGATAGTACGAGAAAATAGAAAATTCAAATATAGAATGCCTGTAAACATACAATACTACTACATATGCAATTCCATGCTCTCGTTAATTTATCTATACTAACATTAACGAACACATCAACGTTAAATATGGCGGAGCAAATGTCATTCCATGGAAAACTAAAACTAATACAAGCAAATTATTAACTATGACTAAGGCGTTAAGACAAGGTTTGGTGCATCAACCTTATTAAACTTAATTTTTATGGAAAATATTATTCCGCATATCTAAATATACTGATTTATCAGAAAAAGCCATGAATTTGTATTTTTGCTATGCTAGTCAATATAATAGGAAGGTTATGGTTATTTTTTGTTGTGCCTTTAAATACTAGTCAATTTTTATTGACTTACTTTATCATTTTGCCCCTGTAAGATTATCCTCCTGGCTTTAATATGTCGCTTTTTAAAAGTGTTAAGAAAATACATTTTATGTTTACACAAAAAGATAGGAAACCCCAACAGAAGACCCTTCCGGTAGCGAAGACTTATTTAAGTTGTTAAGTGAAAGAAAACTAAAAATAAACGGTTCTAGAAAAGTTTTAAATAGATTTCTGGAGTTGGCCAAACGGAAACGGGTAGTTTCATTTGTTTACCCGGTAAACAATAAGGCTAGGTTCACACGGCGTTCATTCTTCCCGTATACTGTATACGGGATTTTATCGAATAGGACTAAGAGCTGGCCACGTCAGATATGACACAATAATGAGAGCAACAAAACCCGTCTGGTTACTACTTCCCAGGATGTAAAGTAGTTGACAAACAAGAATGGGAACACCTAATAGAAAACCACCATCCAACCGAAAACGATTGGAGGACGGCGGAACGCATAACGGAATACAACAAAACCGCCTGGGCGATGAACAGTTTCAACAATTTTAAATCGCCAGGAACGGATGGAATTTATCCAGCTCTACTGAAGTGGGGTGGCAATAAACTAATCGAACAGCTATCCAACCTTCTATGTAGCTGCATTGCCTACAGATACGTACCACAAAAATGGAGAGAATTAAAGGTTATTTTCCTACCAAAACCCGGGAAACCCGATTACTCCGACCCAAAATCTTTCAGACCAATCAGCCTCACATCCTTTATGTTAAAAATACTGGAAAGACTTTGTGACAGAGAACTGAAGGACACGGCACTCAAAAACAAAATAATACACCCAAACCAGCATGCATATTGCCAAGGTAAATCAACAGACTCAGCACTACACGCTGTAGTAAGCAACATAGAGAATGCACTAGAAGGGAAGAACTCCTGTCTAGGCACCTTTATTGACATAGAGGGGGCCTTTGACAAGACAAACTTCAACAGCATTCAAAAAGCACTAGAAAAGCATAAAGCCGAACCACTTATAATCGAGTGGATCATGAACATGCTGAGGACAAGGATCATAAAATTAACTGAGAACCATAACCACCAAGCACAAGTTTGAGAGGATGCCCCCAGGGAGGAGTACTCTCGCCACTATTATGGAACCTGGTAGTAAACGATCTGATAACAGAACTAAACGTAAATCGCTTTCTAACAATAGGCTACGCTGATGATTTAGCTATACTAATCAGCGGCCTAGTAACTAGCACCATATGCGAACTCACACAAGCAGCATTGAAAATAGTAGAAAGATGGTGCGCACAAAATGATTTATCAGTAAACCCCAAAAAGACTGATACAATCCTTTTCACACACAAACGAAACCTGGGTACTTATGAAATGCCAACACTATTTGGAACAAGACTAACACTCTCAAAAATTACCTCCTATCTTAAATACCTAGGAATTATCCTGGACGCAAAGCTGACCTGGAAAAACAACTTAGACAACAAATTAAACAAGGCGACAATTGCCTTTTGGCAATGCCGAAGAATGGTGGGCAAGAAATGGGGTCTTGCCCCAAACATTATGCTATGGCTCTACAAAATGATTATAATGCCAATGATCAGTTACGGCGCAGTAGCATGGTGGCCACGCACTCAGCTCAGCACCGCGAAGGATCAATTACAAAAAACACAAAGACTAGCATGCGTGGCGACGACCGGCTGCATGAGAACAACTCCTTCTGCAGCGCTGGAAATCATGCTAGGACTGCTACCGCTTCATATCTATATACAAAAAGAAGCAGCGGCAACGGCCATTCGACTAAAAAACCTAAACTTATGGTCCAAACACATCACACCACACACAAAAATCTACGGCAACCTGATCAAGAATTTCCCCCTAATGGAAGCGACTCTTGACAAAATACCAAAAACAATGATCTTCTGTAAGAACTATAACATAACGCTAACAGAAGACTCAAAAGAAGGACTCAACCAAACAGAACTAAGAATCTTCACAGATGGGTCAAAAACTGACGAAGGTATAGGATGTGGTGTCTTCTCGGAGGACCTAAACATGCACATCTCGAAACCACTTGGTAAATATAACACAGTATTTCAATCGGAATGCGTAGGAATAATAGAAGCCTGCGATGCCATAAAAAGACGGAAGGTTAAACATGAAAATATACTAATACTGTCAGACAGCAAATCAGTACTACAAGCACTGAACAGGGAAAAAAATCACCTCTGCACTCATACACGAATGTCACCACAGTCTCTCAGAAATATGCGAAGCGGGAAACAAGGTGACACTCCAATGGATAAAAGGGCACAGCAGCTCCAGAGGAAACGATGCAGCGGATGAACTGGCCCGGAAGGGCTCGAGTACACCGGCTTTCGGACCCGAGCCAATAATGCCCCTGCCCTATTCATACATACAAAACCAAATGGATCACCACTACAAACAACAACATCAAGAATACTGGGAACAAAAGGACACCTGTAAACAGACCAAAGAAATTGTGTCGAGACGTAACCATAAACTCACCAAAACAGTCCTGAGGACACCGAGACACCTACTACGCAAAATAATAGGGTTGATAACAGGACATAATACACTCAACAAACACCTCTTCAATATAGGTAGGACAGACAGCCCCCTGTGCCGTGCATGCATGGAGGCAGAGGAAACAACTAAACATATTCTGCTAGACTTCAAACAGGTAGAAGTATACAGAAATAAGCACCTAGGGTTATTAGAACAAAACATAGTGCGTATTATTATGGAAAAAAAAACCAGTAGGCGACAAACTATGAATTACATTACACGTCGATTGGCACTATTATCCCCCAACAGAAACTTTTGGCAATCTAATCATTTATATAATTTCTCATAATATTGCGTCAAACCCAGAACTATTGGATTTGTTTTCTTGAAGTGGTTTGCATTATTTGACCTCCACCACTTTACACCTGCCAGATGTCCAGGTCTATAAATAAGCATAGTATAGCAAACTGACTAGAGAATAATGAGAGCAACGACACCCGTTGCTCTCATTATTGTGTCATATCTAATATATGTCTAATATTAATTTATTTGTAATAAAATCATTACTGTCTGAATTTTTGCCACTTTGGCATTAGCTGTTAAGGTACATGTATTTATTTAACAATAAACAATATCTGACATGGCTAGCTCTCCGTCTAAATACCGTAATGACAGCAATTGTATGACAACTTTCAAAATCGTTCACACGGCGTCTATGCGGGAAAGCCGTCTAGCCGAATGAACGATTTTTAAAGATGCCATAAACACTTTGCTGCCACTACGGTATTCGATAAAATCCCGTATACGGTATACGGAGGTGGGCAGGACACTTGGCGAGAAGGAATGATGGGAGATGGATGAGACGGGTTACTGAATGGTGGCTAAAATGGGCCCAAAGGTCAGCGTGGAGACCGTCAACCAGATGGTCAGATGACATCTGCCGAAAGGCGGGCGTGCAGTGGATGGGACTGGCACTGGACCGAGGAGAGATGCGTAATAAAGGAAAGGTATATACTCAGCAGTGGGTGGATACGGGCTCTGAATAAAGATAAAGAGATACATACGGTATACGGGAAAAAATAACATCGTGTGAACCTAGCCTAAAGGGATATTGCTCTACCTGTTTTATATTGTTATAGTCATACATGTATGTCTATCTTTTTATCCTTGAGACCTTAAAATATATTCACAGTATATCTATCTATACATATAATAAAGCTGAAGAGGGTCGAAAGTCTGTACATGGAATATATTCGAAAAAAAGTTGGCTGGGGATACTTAGAATCGTTAACAGAACACGTTCCAACAATTTTTAGAATTTTTGTCTGTTTGTCTGTTTATCTGTTTGTCTGTTTATTTGACCGCGCATCACGTGAAAACGGCTGAACGGATTTTGATGAAATTTTGTATAGAGATAGTTTGAGTCCCGGGAAAGGATAATAAATAGTTTTCATCCCGAAAATCAACCCTGAAGAAGGTGAAAAAGGGGTTGAAAATTTGTATGGAGAATTTTTAATAGAAATTAGTATGGAGATAATTTGAGTCCCGAGAAACAACAGAATCGTTTTCATCCCGATAATAAACCCTTGTGGGGGTGAAAAGGGGGTTGAAAGGTGGTATGAGGATTTTTTTACCGCTGAACTGATAAAGATGAAATTTGGTATAGAGATAGTATGGGTCTCAAGAAAGGACAACGGATAGTTTTCATCCCTGAAAATCAACCCTAAAGGGGTGAAAAGAGAGTTGGAAATTTGTATAGGGAATTATTAACCGCAGAATTGATTTAGACAAAATTTGGTATGGAGATAATTTGAGCTCTGGAAAAGGAAATGAAATAGTTTTATCTCAGAAATTATACCTTAAGCGGATGCAAAAGGGGTGGAAGTTTACATAGGGAAGAAAGAACCAATAACCGCTGTACGTATTTCGATGAAATTTGGTATTGAAATACAAGTGGAATAGTGACCCAGTGTCCTAAAAATAGTGCATCATATTTTAAAATTTCATCTTCTGGAACAAGATCTAATCTTGAATAAAAAAGTTGACCTCGTGGGCCATTATGACAAAATTGTATTGTCCTAATAATTAAGCGGATGCAAAAGGGGTGGAAGTTTACATGGGGAAGAAACAACCAATAACCGCTGTACGTATTTAGATGAAATTCGGTATTGAAATAGTTTGTAATTTTTTGGTCAAGGTGTTCATATTTATAACAAGTTACCCGTCGATGCTTTAAATTTAACTTTACCCGCTCTTAAGAAATATTTGAAAATGTCATTAATGTCAAAGGGTTATTGCAGGTTCGAGGACTATATATGACGGACAAAGATGCATGGCCCAAACCAGAAACTACTACAAAATCATCTAACATTTATAGGACACCGTTTAGGTAGGAAAACATATCAAACGTTTTGTGAAGCAGTCAGATTAGGATTTTTTTTTTATAATTAAACATTACATACATACGTACATTATCTGTCTCTCAAGCTGTTTTGATATATCTTCTTGAAGAACTACGCATTATTTTGTATCTTTAAGATCTAATAATGTATTACTGTTTTGGAAAAAATAAGTCCAGTCGAGTTTCTTTTCGGTCATAATACTTCTGGGGCCAGAGGTGTAGGGTTAGAACCGGTGGTAGTTTTGGAACGAAGTTCCTTCTCGGACGGTTCGCGGATCGGTCACGAAAACGCGACACCCATACGATTAAGAAACATGTAAAAAGGAATGAAATAAAAAAATATAAAATAGAATAAAGTGAAGTGAAGTGTAGTGAAAAGTGAAAGTGAGGAGTGACAAAGTGGAAAAAGTCGAGAACCTAAAAGTAAAAAAATGTCAAATATGTCGAAACAGTCAAAAATTTCGAAAATGTCAAATATTATAAAAAAAATCAAAAATGTCAAAAAAATAAAAAAAAAAAAATCACAAAAATTACGAAAAAGTCAAAAATGAAATAATATAAATTCGTTCGTATATTTTTTTCTCTGACGTTCATTAGTGCATTGTAATGTGCTTACATCTTCTATACATATAATAAAGCTGAAGAGGGTCGAAAGTCTGTACATGGAAGATAATCGAAAAAAAGTTGGCTGGGGATACTTAGAATCGATAACAAAACACGTTCCAACAATTTTTAGAATTTTTGTCTGTTTACCTGTTTGTCTGTTTATCTGTTTGTCTGTTTATTTGACCGCGCATCACGTGAAAACGGCTGAACGGATTTCGATGAAATTTTGTATAGAGATAGTTTGAGTCCCGGGAAAGGATAATATATAGTTTTAATCCCGAAAATCAACCCTGGTGGGGGTGAAAATGGGGTTGAAAATTTGTATGGAGAATTTTTAACCGCTGAAACGATTTAGATAGAAATGAGTATGGAGATAACTTGAGTCTCGAGAAACGTCATAGGATAGTTTTCAAACCCTTGTGGGGGTGAAAAGGGGGTTGGAAGTTGGTATGAGGATTTTTTTACCGCTGAACAGATTTAGATGAAAATTGGTATAGAGATAGTATGGGTCTCGAGAAAGGACAAATTCATCCCGAAAAGCAACCCTGGAGGGGGTGAAAAGGGGGTTGAAAGTTTGTATGGAGATTCTTTAATAATAAATTAGTATGCAGATAATTTGAGTCCCGAGAAACGACAGAATAGTTTTCATACCGAAAATAGACCCTTTCACCTCGAAAAGGGGGTTGGAAGTTGGTATGACGATTTTTTAACCGCTGAACTGATAAAGATGAAATTTGGTATGGGTCTCAAGAAAGGACAAATGATAGTTTTCTCTCCGAAAATCAACCCTAAAGGGGTGAAAAGACAGTTGGAAATTTGTATAGGGAATTATTAACCGCAGAATCGATTTAGATAAAATTTGGTATGGAGATAATTAATTAAAAAAGGAAATAAAATAGTTTTATCTTGGAAATTATCCTTTAAACGGATACAAAAGGGGTGAAAGTTTACATGGGGAAGAAACAACCAATAACCGCTGTCCGTATTTAGATGAAAAATAGGGGCTAGGTGAAAACAAGTCACGTGACCGTCACGAAAAAGCGTCACGTCACGAAAACGCGACACCCATACGATTGAGAAACATGTAAAATGGAATGAAATAAAAAATATATAAAATAGAATAAAGTGAAGTGAAGTGTAGTGAAAGTGAGAAGTGACAAAGTGATAAAAGTGAAAAAAGTCGAGAACCTAAAAGTAAAAAATGTCAAAAATGGCAAAATTTCTATATTTTTCAAAAATTTCAAAAATTTCAAAAATTTCAAAAATTTCAAAAAATTTGAAAAAAATACAAATAAAATAAAAACCACAAAATTTACGAGAAAGTCAAAAATAAAATAAAATAACATAACTTCGTTCCAACAGAGTGTTCCACGACACTTACGTATTTTATTTTTCTCTGACGTTCATTAGTGCATTGTAATGTGCTTACCTTGAAGTATGCATCAGTGTATTATCTGTGACAGTGTGGTAAAAACGTATGAAAATTCATTACCTACGGTAACGTAATCAAAATCCGCCCCCCCCCCCCCCCCCCCCCCCCCCGACCGCCGGCACCCATGGATTTTTAATATGTGTGTAGGTAAAGCACTTCTGTACATAATTAGGCCTTATTATGTAACAGTTACATAAACTACTATTTATCTCTTTTTAGGGTTCCGTAGTCAACTATATTTTCGCCTTATATTAGTTATAGTTATAGTTTCGCCATGTCCGTCCGTCTGTCCACGGTCTAGCTCAGTTACTGTTCGCACTAGAAAGCTGAAATTTGGTGAGGCTTGATAAGAACTTTCAATAAAAACTATATTGAATAAAATCGGTTCAGCCGTTTTTGAATTATCAGTCAAAATCGCATAGTGAAAGGATGTGCCGGATAGTAAACTGACGTAAGCGCCGCCAAATATCCCTTAATAAACGACCGTTTGAACGGATGTTCCGTAACAGGGCGGCATTTACGAAACTACACTGAGCATCGCCCGACATGCTCTTGGCCGGTTTTTTTGCACCGGAAATCACCCCTTAAGGATTACTAATTCCTCAAATAGAAAAAAAACATTTCTGCATTTGTGACCCCCCCCCCCCCCCCCATTTCAACCGCGCCTGTTCTTAATTTCATGCCTAGACTGATTTGACGGGAGGATCGATTTGGATGATATTTGCCGTGGACATGAACGTATAAATACAAAAGAGGTCCTGTATCGTCCGATATACACCTAATATTCCATGTCGTTTAAATCATGCCAATAAAAATTAATAGGATAAATCCATCTGTCAACTTTACTTCAAGTTCCGCCTCCAGGGTAGCGGGGGAGAAATTAGGGGTGAATTAGCCGCTTACTGACACAGACCGAATTCCACGCGGGCGGAGCCGCGGGCACAGCTAGTATTTATATATATTTATCTACACTCATACTGTAAGTACTCTAAAATGCGTTCAAAAACCGTAGACAATGACAAGCATTACAACAAACGATTTAACTATGATAAGTTTCTTATCTGCGGCAGTAACGTAATTTTAACGTTGCATGCTCAAATATGGTTAAGCAATGAGTTTCAAATTTGGAACATCGAATTTGATAACATAATGTTACCGCCATGGCCAACTCGATTGGTCCCGCGCGAGCGCCGGCACAATCGAGTTGGCCATGACGGTACAATGGCGGTCATTCTATGGTTTCCGAACACTTAATTTAATATATATAATATGAGTGTAGATAAAGCAGTGTATGCAACTGTACGTAATTAGGCCTTAAAACGTAACAGTTACATAAACTACTATTTTAGGTCGATTTTATTATCATAAATTAATTGTTAAATGTCTATCCATCTAACTACAATTCGTTAAAAAAAAAAACAAAATATTTCAACACACCTATGGAGGTCATGCAGGCTTGAAAATATAAAGCTGTCTAGACACTGTCAGTAGTAATGACATTATTTATCTACTGATCTTGCTCATCCTTCATATACATAGAAAAGGATGGGTAAGAAATAATGACATTATTAATGATAGTGTCTGGACCGCTTATGATACCAAACATCTAAACAAAACAGATATTTGCAAGCACAACTTCTATTAACTTCACTACTTTTACTTTTCTGCAACATAGCTTATTCAACCCAGTTCGTTGCCTTAAAAAAGAAAGCGAACGAACTGCAAATAAATTATCACAAATTATTCTACATTTCCACCACGGCTTCGGAACGAAAAGACGAAAAACGTACAAAACTTTAACACTTTTACGACCTTTCAGTTTTGAAAAGAAATATAAAAAAGTCTAACCGCAGTAAACAAGGCTATCGCTGTAATTATTGCAATTTGGATCTCATAATGTAGGCAATAATGGTTATAGTCGCATGGCATGTCAACGGGCCATAGTGGAGTGTTTAATTTTAATAGGGCTGGGACACATCGGTAAAGCGTGAGTTTTATAAACGATATAGGGTAAGTGGTGGCAAAATGACAGGCTGAAATATGCAATCTAAATAAAATTGTAAATAATTTATTAAGAACAATATGGCATATTGAGACTTTTATTCTTATGTGACCATAAAATAAAGATGACTCTTTCCCTTTTTAATCGAAATGTAGAAGTAAAGTTACCCTAAGGTACCTACTTATAATTTAGGTGTTGATTACTTTTATTTTAAAACAGTCACAATAGGAGGTGACACAATCAATAGTGTGTTTTTACAGTCTATAAGTTGCATTATGCATTTAGCAGAAAGAATTACAAGAAAAAGGGTAATGTTTTCAAAATTATCTGTAAACGCTCTTATACCCGTGTTGTCTGTAGATTTTATCTATGTTTCTGGGAACCCTACCTACTCAAGCTTAATGTTTTTTTTTGCTATGGCCATCTTACCCTATCTTACCCTGGGTAAAATAAAGTTTGCGTGCCTAGACAGGGGCGTATCGATTTCTTTGTGTATTAGCAAGTTTTTAATGTATGGTCAAGTCAAGCTGTTCTTATTTCTAACCGAGGAGCGAGTGTTCTCAGATAAACTTGGAAAAGCCTGAACGTTGATAAAAGGGAGGACAAGGCAGGGTAAGAAGATTATCAGGGTAGTAGTAGTAGTAGTAGTAAAACACTTTATCTACACTCATACTGTAAGTACTCTAAAATGCGTTCAAAAACCGTAGACAATGACAAGTATTACAACAAACGATTTAACTATGATAAGTTTCTTATCTGCGGCAGTAACGTAATTTTAACTTTGCATGCTCAAATATTGTCAAGCAATGAGTTTCAAATTTGGAACATCGAATTTGATAACATAATGTTACCGCCATGGCCAACTCGATTGGTCCCGCGCGAGCGCCGACACAATCGAGTTGGCCACGCCGACACAATCGAGATGGCCACGGTGGTGCAATGGCGGCCATTCTATGATTTCCGAATACGGCATTTATAGTAAATAATATGAGTGTAGATAAAGCAGTGTATGCAACTGTACGTAATTAGGCCTTAAAACACTCGTGTGATCTTATTATGAAATTCGCCTGCGGCTCATTTCATAAAACCACACTCATGTTTTAAGGACCCTTATTACGTAACAGTTACATAAACTACTATTATTGTACAAGAAAACACAACGAAATACATATAACACAACTATACGTACAAAGGCGAACTTATCCCTTTAAGGGATTTCTTCCAGTTAACCTTTGAGCAATTGAGAGAGAAAGTTGGAAGTGCTAATATGAACACCTTTAGGGGATATTTTCCAAAGTACATTTTGCAACGTCGAGTAAGAGAAATATTGTAAACGAGTATTAACAGGTGCCCGAAAGCGAAGCCGAGGACTTGTATGACTTGAATTTGCATCATTCTTATACTACAAATTACATACAATATTTTTCACGCCAATAACTCCTAAAGTTGTCACAACCAGTAGTGTCTACGGCGCCAAGAACACCTAAAAGCGTTACGGCGTACGTTGTCAAAGATACCTTCATACTTTCAAGTAAGGTTTATATTAGCTCACTTGCATCCGGGACTTTGGCGTGTGAGTGACTTTTTGTATACGAAGTATGGCGTAATAAAGGGTTAAGTTAAGGTATGTTTCGTTAGCTTTTATTAATTAAATTAGCTCAGCATGTTTTAGGATTGTATTAGCATCTTTCATTTAATTACTAAACTTATATAAAAAAAAACCGGCCAAGTGCGAGTCGGACTCGCGCACCGAGGGTTCCGTAGAAACCTGTAGGTATATAAGTAAAAGTTCACCCATTGCATTGACATAAAAAATTGATTTTGTTGTGAATTATTTGATATGAATTTCAGTTTAATACCTCTACGCGTTTACGAGGAAAAAGGTAGTAAGTAAGTTTAAAATTTAAAAAAATATTTTTCGTATGATTTTATTAAAAATGTCTACTTTTCGTAATTTTTCCTTTGTCTGTGCTATATGAAGTTTCTTCGTGCCAAGTTTCAAGTTTCTGAGTTTACGGGAAGTACCGTTTAGGTTTTGAGTTTCTTGCGAGTAATCAGTTTCAAAATATGCGACTTAAATTGCTATTTCTTTTGATTGCGTTGACATAAAAGTTTCGTTTTGCTACATCTGAAAGGTCCTATAGCCCTGAGTATGTGACATGAATTTCAATTTAATACCTACACGCGTTGACGAGGAATAAGGTAGTAAGTTTATAATTTAAAAAAATATTTTTTTGTATGATATTACTAAAAATGTGTACTTTTCGTAATTTTTCCTTTGTCTGTGCTATATGACGTTGCTTCGTGCCAAATTTCAAGTTTCTGAGTTCACGGGAAGTACCCCGTAGGTTTTGAGAGTGCCGAAAAACTAAAATTTGCAGCATAAACGACTGTATCTTTTGATTGCGATGGCTTTTAAGTTTGATTTTTTCACAGCTCCAAGGGACAATAGACCCGAGTATTTGATATAAATTTCAGCTTGTTACCTCCACGCGTTCCTGAGAAAAATGGTCTTGACAGACAGACAGACAGACAGACAGACAGACAGACAGACAGACAGACAGACGGACAACAAAGTGATCCTATAAGGGTTCCGTTTTTTCCTTTTGAGGTACGGAACCCTAACAAGAACTGGTAGCCGAACCTATTAATATAATTGGTAAGACAAAAGCGCATCGTCGCCGCGGGCTCAGCCACCTCGAGAGGGTGGGAGAAGATCGCTCTGTAAAAAGAGCGTATTTGGGTCGACCGACTGGACGCCGTCCAGTCGGTCGACCCAAATATCACTGGGCAGACAGAGTAGGAGCGGATCTCAGGAGCTCGGCGCCGGTGAAAGATGGCTTGAAATAACGCTGGACCGAGCAAAATGGCGTGCTCTTTTGTCGGAGGCCAGGACTCATTTTGGGTCGTTGCACCAAATATCTTTATGTTTCTTTTAATTATCTTTGTTTGCTTTTAGTTTTTTTATCTTTTTTTGTGTTACCTTTCGTGAATTGTTTCACCTGATGGTCTCATCGGAAGATGACAACCGCCAGCATCATACTGAGATGAGGCCATTTCGTGGCTCTTTCTCGTTTTGTCTTCTTTCCATTTGTTTCTTTTATACGAGTATGTATGTGTTTACGAATAAACTATTTCTATTCTATTATATTTCTATTCGAAATAAGTAAGTATATGTATTATGGTTATCAAGGACACGCGACCGATGTAAAACTGAGATTACTTGTAAAACGCAACCAGATTCATAGTCTCAATAATGGCAATATTATATCGCAACGAGAATGGCGTCTGAATCGATGACGCGTGTGATGAGATCGCGTTTCAATTAGGCATTACGGAGATAAAGCCATGTTACTATATAATGTATATCATAATTCACAGGGATGTAGTTACGTGTGTACGGTTACTAGGATACATGAGGTATATACACGCTACACGGTAATAAGATAATTCACCCTTTTGGCGAATTCGTTGGCGTAGAAACCGTCAAAACTTTAAACACCAATTTCATCCCCCCCGTGGGATGTTTTTTTTTAAATCCTTGTTAAGTAAAATGCAAATGTTTGTATATTTAGATGTTTGTTCCTGAACAACAAACACGAAAAACAACTGAACGGATTTGGATAAATTAGGCAGACACTGGATATATTTCAAAATTGTGATACATACTAGTAAAATGTCATCATAAAAATCTAGTGTAGTATACGTAAGAATAAAATACTATAATTTATTGCACAATAAATGTGAAGTCTTTAATTTTATGAAATGATTTGAAAAAGAGATCCAGATACTCAATAACATCACAAAAAAGGTTAGTTAAATTTAATTATCTTAGGTTCATAAGTACCTCTATCCTGTAAACATTCTGAGAGTTAATGTATTTATCAAAAGTTATTAATTATACTATTCTGTTATTTCCTCGCAAGTGTGTTGAAAAACGTCGTATGAAACACGTGTGCTTGATCATTACATAAGTTCAGCTTCCTTATGCGTACTCACATGCGTTCGTGCGCACAATATCGCTTCGTATGTAATGATCAACTTAGCACACTTGTATCATAATGTACTATTAAAGACGAGAGAAATGGCAGCTGGCTGCAGGGTTGTGGTGCAATGCTTTTCCAATGAAGATGTAACCTTAATTGTCTTTTTGTCCGATAACACATATAAAATTACGACATAAAAGGGACCCTAATAATAAAGCTTCATTAAAAACAAGGTATTATCAAGGCAACCACGTCTTAAAGCAATATTTCTCACAGTATAATTAAGATTCTTTACAAAAATCCACCGCCGTATTTCGTAATTACTTAAAATTTGATATTTTTAGTTAACGAATTTATGATTTTTTCCCCTCGTTCCCAGGTAAGTAATTTATTTGCCGAAATATTAATTTATTTTGCCCTTCGCTTAATATTGTCGGAATAAGAAGCGATTTATTGGAGAATTGCGCAATAAAATATTATTTATAGGGCGGAAGGGGTCAGGGGAGAATGAGTATGTATAACAAAACCAAGTTTATTTATATTTATACAGGATGGTCCTGATCATGGAGCATGATTCAAGTAATACTAGGACTAACGATAGGTACTCCTCCAAAATTTTGACTATACCTTTATGTTTGGACTGGGCGTGTCCTTAAACTACGTCCGGACTTGGGTATGTCATTAAACTACGCCAAAAGCTATGGCACTGCGAATAGCATCTCGCTAAAAAGTGTGGTAGGGCACGTTCAGCGAATGTCATCTCACTCAAATCTGGAGCAGAGCCGGACTGGGGAAGTACCTGCACCTTACAGAAAACCACAGCCAAATAGCACTAGACCCTACCCATAGTGTTGTGTTCCTGCTTGTGAGTAAGGTTGCCAAAGAGCTCAAAGAGGACCCAGTGTGTTGACGATGAGGGACCTTCTTGTTCCTTTAGCCATCATCACATCTTTTTGTAAAGGGTCGGCAACGCGCATTTGACTCCTTTGGAGTTGCAGGCGTCCATACGTTACGGTAGCTACTTACCATCAGGCGGGCCGTATACTTGTTTGCCATCGTCGTGGTAGGTATAAAGAAAAAATCAGTATCATGCAGGGCTTACAATCCTGGTTTTTTTATGTACCGGGATCCCGATATTTACCCATACCTACAAAAAAATCCCAGTATCGAAAGCCCTAGATCATGTACACAGCAGCGCTATCTATCGAAAGACAATGGAATTACATTGAAAAGTTCACATCGTCGTGGGTTAAATTCCTGACTTACCACTGAGTTTCTTGCAAAGTATAAATCACAATGTCCTTCCAATCCTTGTTTTCCACTGGGAACCCAGCCCTTCTAACCCAGAGGAGATGGAAGGTCGTAGATAAATGAATAAGCTTAGAGTGCTTACTCCATGCGACTCGTTATTAAGCTCGAAAGCTTGACATTATGAAAACATGACGACTATATGGACTGATGGAGGAGCGGGCACAGCGTGTAGTGCGCCCATTGTAAAACTTGGTATTCAACTCAACGCGACTGTACAACCACAGCCCTCTGCCCTGAGACCTTGGCAGAAAACAGAATTTAAATCATGTAGCCCGTGGTTGATGCCAAATTCTAAATGACCTTTAGACGCCCTTGTTGGCTAGGCGTGCTCAGCCAACCATTGGCTGGCCACGCTTCGAACACACTGAAGTTGGGCGCTTGTTGCCAACCATGTATACGCTCGCTTTAACAACTCGCTGCAACTAAGGTCACGTGGCTTTAACTTTAGATATTCGGATTCCAAAGAAGAAAAGTGAAACAAAATACCGTACCTCAAACGTTTTAGTGACATTGGTTGTCAAAATCACATTTGTTAAATGTCATCTTAATGACAAAAGCAGAACATTTTACATTTTACAAGCAGAACCGAGAGGCAACCGGGCTCGCGGTATTTAAGCTCCGTACGTGTTCTGGCACCACTCTGTGCAGCCCGAACTAACCCACGTTGGACTTAGTTTTTCAGCTCCCCCCCTCCCATATTTTTTTCCGATAACTGACCAGCCGGTGTGACTGGCAATTTGCATGCTCTTTCTTCATCGGTTTGTTCCTGATTCGCCGTATTCCTGTTTCGTCGGATTCCTGTTTCGTCGGATTCCTCATTCGTCGAATTGTCAATATGAAATGAAACTATGTAATTACCGTGTCTTCACTTTATTTACCTACAAACGAAAAATTACAAACAAAACTTAACAGAAGTCTGGAAAAATAAAATTATGATATATACACATGCAAATCAAATCAATGTACAGAGCCTATTTAAGCAATCTAAAATGGTAATTTTATTTGCAACTAAGTCGTTGACGATTGATCTTTCTTGCTTATACTTTTGCATGTCCATTGCTTTGCGTATTTTTGTAACATTTGAAGAATGTAGTTGCATTTTTCGAATGGTTATATCTTGAAACTGAGCTTCGGTCCTCAGTAACTGAATGAATAAAAAAAGGGATGGCTTCTTGCGGATTCTGTGGTTTAATCGGTTATGACATCCCTCGATGGCATTATTAGTCTGGTATTCGTCTTCGCTTACTGAAATCATTGAACCAGTAATTTGCCTCATCCAGAAATTCAAAAAATAGTTGTGGAATTGAATCATCGCTGGATCGTCAGGTAGCGTTTCGGAAATTTCTAAATATGCCGCTGGTATTTCTTCCCTAGGCAGTAAAGCCAGCCTAGTACATAATTTTGTATAAATTCTACCTTCTTCAGTTTCAACCAAGCGTAACTTTTTCGACTTTTCCCATAAGGCTTTCTGGTAATGGAAGTAGCAACCAGTAACTACGACATTCGTATGTTCAGCTTTTAGACCGTTGATAGCAGCAATTTCGAAATTGCATTTATATTTTTTAATTTCTTGGCCGAATTCACTTTTCAATAATGAAAACATCCGTCTGTACGTATTTTCTTCCTTATTAGGCAAAAGGACGTAAACTACAGGAACAAAACATGTGCTATCTGACGTTTCACTTAAGTTTACTTGCCGCGTATACAGTTGTAGAAACGGAGCCGGCGCCACCTTGAATGTGCCGTCACCAAAATATTCAGTATGTACCGATAAAATTTGCATAGCAGATGGTGTACTAAATATCAAAATTTTATCGACGCCTCCATCGTTACATATAAGAAAACTGTCAGACAACTTTTCAGGAATTACCACATCACTTAAATTATTAAATGTGCACTTTTCTACACCGAGACCCTTGTTTCGTGCACTATATAGAGCCGTTTTTTTGGTCTTCCAGTCCGGTATAAGCGAATAATCAAAATCTCCACCACACTTTTCAGCAAAATCTTGGACACAATTTTCAAAAATCGCTGGTATTGGTTTCATGCTATCACATACTTTGCGTTTCAATACGTTTAGATGGGCCTCGACCTCTCTCTTCATGAATTCTGGTTTACACACGTGATTTGACTCCCTGATCACTTTCTCATCTTTGTTCAAAGAAATGGAAGTTGAGCAGATCGTTCTGTTAGAGCACCTCCAGTTAGTAGAACCACCTTTGTTTTGTTTTTCGAAATTATACTTGTAACCTCCCCGCAACAAGACTCTTCTGCTTCCTCTTTTACTGTCTATAAAAACTAGTTTTTCAGTTTCGTCAATATCCATTTTTATGAAATTAGATCAAAACACATTCGCACACTTCTCGCAATTAGTGTTATTGACAATCAAATGACATTATAAACAAAACAATTAATAGCTGATAAAATGTTCACAGCATACAAGTGGCCAGTATTAGATTATATTAATACCTAAATCTAGAATAAAACCTCCTTCTACGTGGTAAAATAGTAATTTATTTATTTTAACGTATTACTCTTACATACGGTGATGTTTAGATCTTATCAAGAATTTTAATCATACATGTATTTAGCTGTGACCGGGGCTTCGCCTGGTATGTACCCCTAATTTTTCTACCCACTATCTACCTGCCTGGAGGAAGAACTTGAAAGTATGGCAAATGGATATGAAACTAAAACTACTTTCCAAAATCAATAGTTTTTTCGCCCTTATTCCAATTTTGCTTCCGCCATAGGCATTTGAACTAACCTGTGCAGAGGCAAATAGTGTGACTGATCACTATTTGCCTCTGCACAGGTTAGTTCAAATTATTTTCTTATTACGGGAGCTTCGCCCTCCGGAGCCCCCTTTGTCCTCGGCTTCACGTGACACACTCTAACAAAACTATTTTTGCTTCCGCCATAGATATTTGAACTACTCTTTGCAGGGGCAAACAGTAATTAAAAATACTGATTATAAGTCCTTTACCCAAAGATTACAGGAAAAATAATGGAACTCTTCAGTCAAGCGTGAGTCGGAAATAAGAAAGAAAAACAGTCTGTACGGAAGAAGTGTCGTAGAATGTATGGGCTTCCATACATTACGACATTTCTTTTTCCGTACGGGCTCTATTTCTGTGAACTAAACTTTATGTCAGGAACCCTCAGGGCGCGAGTCTAATTCGCACTTGGCCAGTTTTTATTTTTTTCAAGCTTGGAAACGATAATGGATAGTTTCTCTTACTAATTACAGGACAGGGGTATGAGGCAGTTTTATACTTACACAAATCGCACTACTACAATCGCACAATTTGTTTTTATCTTAAACGCCGCCCGATAGCATGTCAGGCCATGCTCAATATAGGGTTCTGTAGTTTCCGGTTCATAACAATAGGCCCACAAAAAACGTCAGTTATAAAAGCCAAAGTACTAAATAAATATTTTTCATTTAATTTATTTAATTACAGGACAGGGATATAATATAAGGCAGTTTTATAGTAGTTTTCTATAAATCGCACCCCGACAATCGCACGATTTTTCCAATCTTAATAGGCCATTCTCAGTTTTCGGCTCGTAAAAATACACCCACAAAAAAGGTCGGTTTTTATAAGACATTTTGCGTCACTTGAGTCCTTTTAATTTCAACCTGTTATTATAAATATTGTAAAACATTACTTATTTCGAAAACTATTGCTTTTATTGAAAATTTGTTTTAGGAAACCCATTCATTTGTAAAGACCTTTCACCCCCTTAAAACCAAAAAGTTTGTATTTTTATTTCCGTACATGTTGACCAGAAATGAAATGAACCTGCTAGTGAAGTTTTTATCAAAATCAGTTCAGCCGTTTTCACGCGGCCAAATAAACAGACAAACAGACAAAAATTCTTAAAACTGTTCGATCGTGTTCTGTTATCGATTTTAAGTATCCCTAGTCACTTTTTTTTTAATATCTTCCATGTACAGACTTTCGACCCTCTTCAGCTTTATTATGTATGTATGTATCACTTTATTGCACATAAACAAGTAGGTATAACATAAAAACAACAGTAACATATATAAAAGATATGCACAAAGGCGAGCTTATCCCTGCTAGGGATCTCTTCCAGCCAACCCATGAGAAAATGAGAAAGGATTAAATACAAATTTTTAACAGCCTCCTAGCCCAGTCGGTAGTGACCCTGCCTACGAAGCAGGTGGTCCCGGGTTCGAATCCTGGTCAGGGCATTTGTTTGTGTGTTTATCACAGATATTTGTTCCTGAGTTATGGATGTAATCTATGTATTTAAGTATTTATCCATATTTATCTATTATATGTATATCGTCGTCTAGTACCCATAACACAAGACTTATTGAGCTTACTGTGGGCCTAGGTCGATTTGTGTAAGATTGTCCTATAATATTTATTATTATAAATGGTGAAAGACAAACTATGCACAAAAGATACCAATAAAAAGTTCCATTATTATATGTATAGATGATGGCCTGCCCACGAGCTACGTCTTGCTTGCTTGTCTAAAATTGACATTTTGCAATAAGGTTCTACCACGACCCAATGAAACTATACATGTATGCGTGATTAGTTGATTACATTTAATACTGGTTTACTGCACGACATATTTAATTATATGTATATAATTCCGACGAAACAAGAATACGACGAATCAGGAATCCGACGAAACAGGAATCCGACGAAACAGGAATACGGCGAATCAGGAACAAACCTCTTCATCACATAAGATATAGATACTGGAAATTGAGGGGGGGATGAATACCGCGAGCCCTCCGGTTGTTTCGCGGACACTGAAACTACGCGTCATTGCTCTGAATATCTAAGGTTTCAAAATAATCCCAAGTAAATATCCATATCCATACTTCCATACTAATATTATAAATGGGAAAGTGTATGTGTGTGTTTGTTTGTTTGTTTGTCCGTCTTTCACGGCAAAACGGGGCGACGAATTGACGGGATTTCTTAAGTGGAGATAGTTGAAGGGATGGAGAGTGACATAGGCTACTTTTTGTCTCTTTATAACCCCCCATTTCCCTCAAATGGGGGATGGATGATTGTATGGTTTGTTACCCCGAATTTAACGCGAGCGAAGCCGCGGCCAAAAGCTAGTACTTCATAAGTCAGTCAGTCTTTATGGTTCAGTTATGCAGTAATTCTATCTAAAACAGATCCTTAATCTCATTAGTTGTCTAATTCCTCACGTTATAATTATAACGCGTCTGGGAGCCGTTTGTCAGTAGTGCTGTGTCCCATAAGCTCATACAGTCCGTGTCGCAACCACTGATTACTTACTCGGTAGACGGAGCAAGTTTTCTCGTGCCTGTGCCTTGTTATCTATGTTCCTGAAAAATGGTTGTATATGACCAAGCTTGGTTCAGGACACTCGCTGAGAAGCCAAGCGACATTAGGGGCCGTATTCTAACTTTAAAACAAGTATAGACACGATCCAACTTCAATACAACTCCTATGCATTAACAACGCAATACAGCTACCGCATAAACATCTGAATCAGAGATATGGAAAACGTTGTCACCCTTCCTGACACTGCTTATATAGTCAGTAACGGACTCGAAGGCCATTGTTGATGCTGAGATGGGGAATCTACTACTTAATGGGCGTGGCCAAGTCATCGCGTTCATGGGTAGTGCTTACAGAGAAGAAAGATTTTCCAGAAAGATATTTATACAATACTTGAGGCATAATTCTGTCTTTACGCTTCAAGTATTGTATAAATAATAAAGATATTGGAGGAAGAAATTACTATTATTATATTTGAACAATACGATCAACGTTTTGTCGATTACCAACACAACACTTACATAAATATTTATTTAAAGTACCCTTAATGCCTGTTTCACGAAAATAAACGCTCCGAGTGCTATCGCTTGGATTTTACGGATTGTTTTTTGTTTTTGCATCGAACAAAAACAAAACAAATGCAACTTTGTTTCAATGCAAAAGAACTAAAATCCCCAAAGGCCCAGTCGGAGTAATTATTACTATAGAATTATCTTGTATCTCTGAACTTAATGATGGACAAGTCAAATGTCAGTATATATTTTTTTTAATTCGTTTCATTCCAATTTCTCTAATTCAGAATGATTTGGCATGTGCTGGAAGTGAAACGTTAAAATAATTATTACTATAGCGATTAAGGCAAAGCCGTGAATCGTGGGATATTAAAAGTTCCAAACAAGCGGTTAGGTATATTAGCGAATGACAGCACATATACTACACGTTCATAATGCGGATTCTACTGGAGGTGATCTATGCCCGTAAGCTACACCGTGACAAACGACTTATGCATTCGAGTTAACTACTGGAGTCCCATCCATCATTGTACACTGCAAAACGAAACATACTGTAGATACAACAGTCTGGTCGATTAATCACCCTGTATGCGAGGGTTGCTGTTCACGGGCGATTTTTAAAAGGGTAGACTGAGATTGCCAAATAAATATTTAAGGAAATCTTAATTATATATACAGGGTGTAACAAAAATGCTAGTGATCCTTTTAAGGCTCAGAGAAATAAACCAATGGAGTGGTAATTGTCAGGCGTCCCCCTCTGCCAAAAGTACAAGACCACTGGTCGTAGCGGTTATATAAAACTAGTTGTCGCGCGTCAAACGCCATTCAATGAATGTCAGTCAGCGCGGAACGATCTGAGGTAAAAATGCTGAATTGCTGCGTGTTTTCATGTAAGAAAAGAACTGAATTATTAGTTTACTGAAGGATAACGTTTCTTTTCATCTGTAAGTATAATTACGTCTAAATATCATCAAATAGTGCACGAAATTAGCAAAAATCTAAAAAATATTATCAATCAAAAAGTGTTGCCACTTAATGGTACTACATCTGCTTTAGGGTAATTTTTAAACTTGACTCTTCATAGTACATTGTACCATCGGGTTCATAATTGCATACCCAATTTACCAATGAATTCATTCATAAATTGGGTATGCAATTATGAACACGATTACATCGAGGGAGGTAAGTGAAATATTGCAAACAAGAGTAATCGACTCCAGTGCGGCAGAAATACATCCGCCATTATGTCATTCATTGTCATTGTTATGACAGGTTAGGCAATACACTTAAAAGATACTCCGTGGGTTAGGCAGAGACCCATTCGGCATACAGCCATAATTGTAAAGCATTGCTCTGTTAAAAAAACCGGCCAAGAGCGTGTCGGGCCACGCTCAGTCTAGGGTTCCGTAGTTTTCCGTCCGTCACAGTAAGTGTCCCCACTTAAGAGTTAAAAAAATGGGACCATGGTTGGGTTATTTGAAAGCACGTCATTTCATTGTGATTTTGTAGAATTACAGGTACAATAAACACCTGCTTAAATATACGGTCCAATTACAAACTTAGTTCAGAAATTATTTGGTAATTCTATTTCAAAAACTATTAAACCTATCAAGTTCAAAATAATTTCCCTAGAAAGTTTTTGTAAAATTCTGCTATTGAGATTTTTTTCATATTTTTAAAACTTATGGTTCAAAAGTTAGAGGGGGGGGGACACATTTCTGTTTACTTCTGCAGCGATTATTTCCGAAAATATTTACATTATCAAAAAATGATTATACTAAACCCCTATTCATTTTTAAATACCTATCCAACAATATATCACACGTTAGGGTTGAAATGAAAAAAAAAATCACTCCGCACTTTACGTACAGGGGAAACACCCTAATAAAACATTTTTTTTCCACTTTTTATTTTACCACATTGTCGGCGTGATTGATATACATATTAGTACCAATTTCAGCTTTCTAGTGCTAACGGTCACTGAGATTATCCGCGGACGGACGGACAGACGGACAGACATGGCGAAACTATAAGGGTTCCTAGTTGACTACGGAACCCTAAAAAGCAGTGTGTCTCTGTGTGTGTGTTGTTATTAAATTGTTTCTAAACATATTTTAATCGACTTTTAAATTATTCAAATTACACATTGAAAAAATGAAAAGATTAACGTCAGTACTTCAAAGGTAAAACTCATTAACACGCATAGCTTATTAAATTATGTCGAGGACCGCCGAGGGCAGGGCAGTAAGGTGGTTTGGAACTCAAAAAACTGACACTATAAAGATAACCTAGCCTATAGCACATTACGCACGGACGCACGGTTATGAAATAAAACATAAACACTGGTTTAACAACTGTATTGAATTCAAATCTTTTTAAAACCGTATTATGGGAAGGGCAATAAACTACTACTGGTTCGTAATGGAGCCCCAAATGAGAAGAACCAGCGTAAGAAATTCAGCGTATGTGTGCTGTACGGCACAATAGCTGAAATTTGTCTATGGTCTAAAAAATACAGCTACCATAAACAAATTTCCGTTTTAATAGACAAATTTCAGCTAGTGTAATGAATTCCGCTCTAATGTGTGGCGCCCCTTAAGTGAAATATACTTGTAAATGCTTGAAATAACGATATTCCTGTTTAGAAATTAATTCGTTCCTTTATTTTCACCATACATTTTATGTAGCATTTTAATTTTGTATGGATTATACTTTATTTATTATAAGCAGTGATCGGCACGACCCGTGCAACAACGCGGAATTTCGCGTAAAAAAAATTACGGATATGACTATAATATTTTATTGAATACTACTATATTAAACCCAATTAAACAAATTTTTTTTCAAACAAAAAAGTGTGATTATAATTATGTCCATATTCAAATTACTCTAGGAACGCCGCGGTGTTGCACGGGTCGTGCCGATCACTGATTATAAGGTACGTTATACACACTTATCCCCTTAAATAGGCACTTTTAATTTCTGACTCTGGTATCACTGTACCTAACAGGTAAGTTTTAGTGATGGGACAGCACAAAAATAAATGTCGATATTAACATTAGCAGTATGTTATACTTTTTATTTATAATAGAAAATGAAGAAGAGATAATACAAATAGAAACACAAATTGGAAACAGATTCCCATTACAATCAAAATATCAACTGCAAAGGACTATGGAACATCACGATGTCGCTAGTGACTGATTCATCATTGTTCATTACAGTGAAAAATTCACTGAGGTGGATAGAGGAACGTCTAGTGTAATTGGAAGCACATTGGAACGGTAATCTATACACGTGGGTTCGAATCCCGTGATGTTCCAGAGTTCTTTGCAGTTCATTGTTTCATTGTAATAGTTATTTGTTTCCAATTTGTAGTATTTTCCACTAAATATAAAATCAAATACAAATCAAAATATTAAATTGATACTATAAAAGTTATTCTAAATCAGCATGCAAAATTTGTCCTGAACAAATAGACAAACTAACTTACGTAGAATACTAACATTGTAAGTAATTTTCTGGTAAAAAAACTTGATATTTAATCACAACTTAACATTATAATTTTATCAATAGCTAAACCTTATACTTGGTAAAGAAACAAAAATATATAACTAACCTACGATCAATGTTTCTCTGCGTCCGTAGGAAACACCTTAGACAACCCTACACGTGATCCCTGGGTGGTGCTAAAAGAGATACAAACTTGGCAGCTCTACTGTCCTACCTGGACCTCGCAGCACTCACTGGATTTTCTTCATCATCTGCTTTCCGACTACCCTAAGGGAAGAAATGCCTATCTATATCCAGTGACATGTAGGCATACGATAAATAAATCTACGATAAAATGTGACCTTTTCAAGTCAAAGGTACATCATTATCGGTTGTCAATAAGGCGTTACCATAAAAAAATCATTTAGAAATTAACTCTATTAACAACCGACAATGATGTACCTTTGACTTGAAAACGTTACAAATATCGATACTTAAGTATATTATTATCGACGCGTTCCTCGCACTAGTACGTTTACTTAAAGATGACATTATCTCGTTCACGGACAGGTTGTCTGTGTCTGTGTTTGTACTTGTGTGAGTATATTTTATGCTAGTGTTTGATAATTTTATCGTGTGCGTGTGTAGCGACGTCAATGGGAAATGCATTAGTGTTAACAGTATTTGTGTGCGTTTCCTCGTCCCCCGCGCCGAAATTGGCAGACTTTTTCTGATAGAAATTAGTGCGCGTCTCGCATCCGGTTGGTTTAATTATCAAAGTTTTAAGGGCATAGTTTGTATCGTATTCTATTATGAAAAACTAACAAAAAAATATTCCCGTGAAAAAAAAGGGTTTTGTATGGAGGGTTGGCCGGCAGGGACGTGTTCCAAAAAAAAAAATTTTTTTCGCGACCACAAATTTTTTTCTCCTATTTTTACTTACTTGCAATACAATACCAATTACGGCCTTAAACGGATCACAAGTATTCTTACACTCTGTATAATTGTTTTTTCAACCGTTAGCCATAGGTATTAAACGAGGTAATTACGTAGGCCATAGTGAGTAGATCAATTTCGAAATCCCAAAAACGTTAGCTTCCCCTTAAAAAATATCGACATTTGATCGGTCGAAATGTATAAAACGGCCAAAAATGTTTTTCGCGATTTTTGAGTTGATCCCATTGTAAAAGTTAGTCGGTACGACCTACCTTATCATCTCGCATAATATGACTAAGGGTCGAAAACACCCTGTATAGAACCCTGACGTTACCTAGAGACTGACAGACAAAACACAACCTAAAATACATAACGTAAACAATAAATACAACTTTAAAACATGTTATGACACGCTCCAACTTCAATAATCCAATGCATTACAGATACCGATACAGATACAGATGCTTTATTGGTAAATTGATTCATTTACAGGTCATAACATAAGTATACAATTGTATATTTTAACAGTATTATTATTAGATGTTACTTACATAGGTACAATTGTTGAAGGAGCGTTCTTATAATATAATAATCAAATTTCATAATTTAGACATTACAATATAAATCATTACGACGGTGGAAAGGAGAAATGCCTTAAACGACATTTTGTAAACTGTTCAGGAGAGCGTTTTAAAGTGTATTTTTTTGAATAAAAATTCGTAACTTTTTTTATAGACATTGTAGAGACTTGAGTTCTATGCACGTATTACGTAAAATTATTATAGCTATTTAACAATAATAAATTTAATTAAAAAACCTTGAAAACTTCTGAAATAAATGTCGCTTAACTTAATTTGACCTGAGAGTACTCCCGGATAAACCACATCAGCGACACCACTAGTTTTTAGATGGGCACTAGAAAAACAATGGAACGACGTTTCATAGTTTATCTATTACTGGAATATTAATTTAAGCAACAATGGCGAGGGAAACTGTTACTAATTATTAAATGAAATAGGCATGATGACACATGTTGAATTTTGTAATAAAATTAAGTTAAATGAATGCAAAATGATAAATAAATCCTAATTAAGTGAAATTTAAAAAATATATTGAAACGGTTCAAAGATACGAGACTTCAAAATTTCAAAATTTTACGATTTTTTAAAGTACGCTATTAAAAAAACCATTCGATTTTTAACAGTTTACTGTAAAATAAATTGTATAGCAACCATATACATAAACGCAATATTTCACTGTCAAAATAACAATTTCATAATTTTTCCATACTTTAAACAGGGCGACTATGCAACCGTGACGTCACTGTTGCATAGGATTTTGTTAGGAGAGTTTTGAGAAACAAAAGCGAGTGCCAGATCTTGAATCTCATTTTTGATTTTGGTGTTACTTTAACGCAATTGGCCCTATACAGACATTTGATCCATACAACAAAACGAATCGATTGATACCATACATGAAAAAAATTCATCATGCTTGTTGTTGCCTTAAAATGTGTACAAGATATATCTTTTGAAATATAACCGTGTCGTTAAAGTTGTTTTGCGATATTAAGTGTGGAAGTGGGTTAAACGTGCACAAATAAATTTAAACGGCATTGAAAAAAACAAGCCTTTTTAGGTATCGAATTTCCTCTTCTTGAATAACTTCACGTAATCAGTCTTAGTTTCAACATTATTTATCAGATAACAATCTTGTTGAACGTAATTCTAATCATATACAAAGATAGACTAACATAACGCTAAAACTAGATAGCGTCGCTTAAAGTAGTGAAATGTTGGGGTAAATTCAGAGAAATTCAATTAACCGACAGCAGTTGTTATTCGACACACCACAAAATCCAATTAAGCACCAGACCTAAATAATATAAACACTTTAGCGCCGTTACTATAAATACGTGCATTTTTAAAATCACTTTAAGCGGGTACGTATATAATTGTGTGTAGGCTTAAGTGACACAGTTTAAATTTAAGTCAAATAATGTGTCGCATGAAGGGGTGTTTTCTAAATTTGTCTACTATTTCTACGATACCTTAACCGACATCAAAGTCATCAGATCGCCACGTAACCTGGCTCAAACGACATAGAAAGAAAAGCCGATTCCAACGATATATAAAACTCAATTCTTCCCAAAATGTCGCTTAAGGCCTTTCTCCTTTCCACCGTCGATTACATAAAATTTAAACGTCTTTAATATACCAAATATGTCAATAATTTATTACTAAATAGGTGGCTAATAACTTAATCCTTTAATGGCTTACAGTTATTTTGGCCTACTTGCGTAAACTCATCCACGCTGTAGCATAATCTGTCAATTAGCAGCATTTTAAGTTTTTTTGTAAAATGCGATATCGGTTTCAGCTGATATTATGTCAGGAGGAACAGCATTATAGATCTTGGGTCCAATGACACGGAGCGATTTTCGGAGTTTATCGAGTCTAGCAAATCGCAATCGGCATTGGCTTCCTGCGGCTGTTTTCACCCCGGATAGAACTGGTCTGATAACTAGTGATGTTAGCCCTCACGTACTGGCACGCTGCTAGTATATAGACCGAGGGAATCGTTAGTATTTTATGTTGTCTAAAGAGTTCTTTAGCAAGGTAATCAAAAGGTTTTTTTGAAATTATGCGGATCGCTCGCTTTTGTATTATAAATGCCCTTTCCCGATCCGCAGCCAAACCCCACAAGTCGATACCTCGGATTAAGATCGAATGGAAATATCCGTAATAGGCTTTTGTATGTTATCTACGGAGAGGGTTGGCGCAAGTCTGGTCAAGGCAAAGCAAGCTGACGAAAGTGTGTTACACAATTGTTCGATGTGAAGTCATTAACTACGCTTTACAGCTACCGCCTAAAAGTCTGAATCAGAAATGACAGAATTTGCTTGAAAATTATTCCGATGTAATTCCAATACAACTTCAATATTGGTTGAATAGGATACGGTCCCGTATCAACCTTTAAACATTGGCCGCGATTCGAAAAATAAACACACACACTGGACAAACACAGCTCCAACCCAACTCAACTCAACGCTATAACGACATTGACATTTGCTATTCGAACAAATTTTCATTCAACATTGGTCTCACATTGGTCACATATTGGTCTCACATTGTACCAATGTTGTACCAATGTTGTACCAATGTGAGACCAATGTGTGACCAATGTGAGACCAATGTTGAATGAAAATCTGCTCGAATAACAAATGTCAATGTCGTTATAGCGTTGAGTTGAGTTGGGTTGGAGCTGTGTCTGTCGAGTGTGTGTTTATTTTTCGAATCGCGGCCCTAGAATACTGCTCCGAAATGAGCATCACAGAGTGCTACGCAGCTACGCCGTAGCCGTAGCTTGTCGTAGCGCGTAGTAGTTATGTAATGCTGTAACATAGGCACCATAAATTGCCTGTTTCCATTGAGTAAGAATATAGTAGAGATACCACTGATAAGACTGGCCGGTTACATCACGAGCCATATTTTCGGTAAATCTTGTATGAGACTGTATCTCTACTATATTCTAATATCACTGACTAAAGTCTAATAAAACTGTCCGAGAAACTGCTGTACGAGTCGTTCTTACAGCACTATTGTGGGGCCATTTTGGGCTGATTGATATTACATATCGGTGCCCGTTTTACATAAAACGCTCTTTTGTAAAACGGGCACCGATATGTGTAAACGCTCCGAGTTGGGTAGTAGTAAAAAGTCGGGACAAACGCCTAAGAAGATGACACATTCTATTGTAGAATAGTACCTATTAGACGGAGAGCTGGCCACGTCAGATATGACACAATAATGAGAGCAACGAAACCCATATAGTTAGTTTGCTATACTATGCTTATTTCTAGATCCGGACATCTGGCAGCTGTAAAGTGGTGGAGGTCAAAGAATGCAAATAACTTGAAGAAAACAAATCCTAGAGTTCTGGGTTTAATTAAATATTATGGGAAATTATGTAATTAATTAGGTTATATCATATCCAGAAGGTTCTGTTGGGGGAAAGTAGTGCCAAATGATGTAAAATGCAATTTTTAGTTAGTCGCCTACTGTTTTTGTTTCCGCAATAATAGACAGTGGTTTTTAATCTGATGTTAAAATATAGGCCTTATTCTCTATAAACTACACAACTTTGGCATTTTTACCTATTTTGGTATTACTTTTTTCCAACTTAAAAACTTTGTTGGTCTGTCACTCGGACCTCCACCCATTAAAAGCTGCCAGATGCCCGGGTCTAGCAATAAGAATGGTAAAGCAGTCTAACTAGACAGGTTTCATTGCTCTCATTATTGTGTCACATCTGACGTGGCCAGCTCTTAGACCATATACGGAGCGTCATAATTGGTATCGTATTGAGACTAAGAAAAATGTGGAAAAAATTTTTTTCGACGCGATTTTTTTTTGGGACACGTCGTCCAAGGCGGTCAACTAAAACATTTTTTTTTAGTTTTTCATACTTAAAATATGATATCAATTAAACCCTTAAACGGACCAGCATTTTAATTACACCTTGTATATATTTAACAATCACATACAAAATCGCACACAAATCGCATTTGCGCAGCGTACCTTAATGCACATATGCAATCCGATTAGGGTCGTCGTCCACTTGCGTTTTTGCCGGCGCCGCACGATCTCTTGCAAGATTGATGCTGGTCTTAAACGAGAACAAACAGCGTTTCGTTTTGATTTACGATTTTTGATCGAAACATGTCTTGTTTGAAATGCTCTTTCGATATATGATTTTAATATGATATTTATTTTGGCGTTGAAACTTAAGGCAGTGGGGGCCAAGCGCGCGCCGACTATACAAAGATCTGACGGCGCGCCTAATAGAGGCTTCTGGTGACCAGAGGGCTGGCCACTATTTTGCTCAACGAATAGCCATCGCCATTCAGCGTGGTAATACGGCCAGCCTTCTGGGCACCTTGCCCGTTGACAGTGATCTGGGTCACATTTTATATCTGTAATTTTATTAGGTTAAATTATTAGGGTAGGGGATGTGTTTATTATTGTTCTAAGAGCTGGCCACGTCAGATATGACACAATAATGAGAGCAATGAAACCTGTCTAGTTAGACTGCTTTACCATCCTTATTGCTAGACCCGGGCATCTGGCAGCTTTTAATGGGTGGAGGTCCGAGTGACAGACCAACAAAGTTTTTAAGTTGGAAAAAAGTAATACCAAAATAGGTAAAAACTGCTAAAGTTGTGTTATTTATAGAAGACAGGGCCTATATTAGATTAAAAACCATTGTCTGTTATTGCGGAAAAAAAAACAGTAGGCTACTAACTAAAAATTACATTATACATCATTTGGCACTACTTTCCCCCAACTGAAACTTCTGGATATGATATAATCTAATTAATTACATAATTTACCATAATATTGCATCAAACCCAGAACTCTAAGATTTGTTTTCTTCAAGTTATTAGCATTCTTTGACCTCCACTACTTTATAGCTGCCAGATGTCCGGATCTAGAAATAAGCATAGTATAGCATCCTAACTAGAGGGGTTTCGTTGCTCTCATTATTGTGTCATATCTGACATGGCCAGATCTCCGTCTATATGTTTTTGTTATACTTATTCTGTTACTCAACTTAAATATATATATTTTTTTATTTTTAAAAGAAATTACACCTACATTTGTATGTGTATAAATTGACGACAGAACCATGGTTGTTCTTTAAAAGTGCGTGATAGCAAAAAGCGAAGAAGATTTGATTTGTTAATATTATTTGTCATTTCAACTAAAATAAGAGCAACAAAACCCTTCTGGTTAGATTGATACACTATCCTTATTGCTAGATCGGGGCATCTATCATAAGCATTGTATAGAGGGGTTTCGTTGCTCGCATTATTGTGTCATATCTGACGTGGCTATTTCTATTGTGGCATATCTCTCCGTCTAATCGATATATCGTCTTGACTTTAAGCAATTTCCTTTTGACATCTATTTGACATGAACTTGATAACCAATTGATGAACAAGAAAAGGATGATCTAAATCAGCCGGAACTCAATTATGTTGAATCTTTTTCAATATCAAATTAAAATGATACCAATGAATGACTAAATTATTTGAATAAGTTTCAAGATATGCAGGGTGGAAAAAATCTTTGGGCCCTGGAGATGACCTTTTTTTTTCATAGCCTGTTTTAGTATCCCACTGCTGGGAAAGGTCTCCCCTCTTTTTCTCCACTCGTCCCAGTCGTTTGTAATTTCTATTTTTTCTTTATTTACCTATACGTAAAGGAAACATTATTGTACCTATTTAATAAAATAAACAATACTTATTAGCACTACTACTAAATAATATATGAGAATTAATGCATGTCATGTACGACAGACCTTATGTTTATTTGAGAAATATGATCTTTTATATTTTTTAATAGAATAAATAAAAACAGGTACAGATATAGATACTTGAAGGTAACTTAATTCATTTACAGGTCATAAGTATACAATTGTATGTTTTACCAAAATTGTTATTACTACATACCATTGCTAAAAAGAGCATTCTTATAATATAATAATCAAATTCTATAGTCATACAAGAGTTTTTTTTCTAGCTGGTTCGACTCCCGATTCGGAGTAACATTTCTAAAAATCTGTTTTGTTGCCTTTTAAAAAATAAAATAAAACGTCCTTTACGTAAAATAAGCTATTTTAAAGATTTGCAGTAGTTCCCCTCAAGGCCAAAGATGTATTCCACACTGTATAAATCAGGGTTCACTCCTTTAATTGCGGAACTCTAAAAATAGCAAATTGCTATCAACAAAGCACAAGTGTGCAAGTCTCAACTCGCCTTTGAGCCTTTGAGGACTCTTAAGCCGAGTCTTGCACTCAACTGTTGCATTCTTCATGCTTAACGATATTCGCTCTTTTGACTGTAGTAATAGGGGTGAAAACTAAATGAAAGTCGGATGATATAGGTTAGAGATATTGCTGTTTAGCGTTTTCGATATGTAGTTTTAGAATTTTTTTGCAAATGTATGCAGAGCTGATAAATAAGTTTTATCGCTATGTACAGTCGCCATCAGATATATCAGAGCGGACTAGGTGGTTACAAATATCTGAACAACGCCTTTACATATTTGATGGCGACAAAAAAAATTTTTCTCGTAAAAAAATTTTTTTCTTCTTTTTTTGTAATTAGAATACGATACCAATTATGCTCTTAAACGCATTTTTGTTACATCCTGTATAATAGTATCTAATAACTTAGAGATGTAGAGACTGACAGATAACATATACTAAACAGCCTAAACCTGTTGAAAGTAAAACCTTTAAAGTTTTTCTCTTAAACTGTCTTTCTGGAAGGATTACGCAATATTGTGTTTTTTAAGATTAGGTAATGTATGTTGTGCAAAACAATTTTAGGATTTAACTAATACTAGCTCCGAATATATGTAGATATTAGCTCCGAAAATTTAAAAAAGTGTTTATCGTATTTCCTCGATATCTCATTAAACATTTATCCCAGCAAAAAAGTGCAAATAATCTTTTTTATAGAAAATCATATGTTAATGAATTGAGCAATAAAACATTTGTTCGTATGTGCCACCGTTACCGAGTTATTTACGAAAAACCAAAATAAGGGACCTTTGCACCCCCTCCACCCCGCTAGCGGCGCCCCCATCCACCGGTACTTTTAGTATGTTGTGTAAGATACCTTTGCCTACAACTACACCAAAATTTGTATATACACGAATTATTTCCTCTAAGTTTCCCTTCATTGGGTGGGCTATATTTATATATGGTTACTTACTTAGAAAAAAATGTTTAGAAATATTTTCAATCCACGAACCTTTTCATCTCAGACTCTTAAAACCTCAAGAAACATTTTATGGTCTACACCGTTTAATAGTCTAAAAAGCTTTACAATCTCAAAAATCTCCACCTCCCAGCTCGCGCTTTCAAGGTTTTAAAATCTTCAGAACCATCAGCATTAAGGCGTAAAAAAGTAAAAAATAAATCGCGCATGTGTTTGCCGTCTTAACAAAGCAAGTCATTACTCCGAACTGGGGTTCAAAAGGGGCGTCCACACTGTTTATTTGTAAACCTACCCTAGAGGTTAGGGTTGGCGACGTTTAGAAAATGGAAGGTTTTTTGGTTAGATAATTAGAGGTGTGGAAGCTGTACGAAGTTTGGTCAGGGCTGCGCTAAATCTGCATAAATAAAAATTCATCATCTTGTTGTGTTCGTTATTTATTTTTTTATTTATTTTATTACATCCATTAGATTGATAGGAGGATAGTTGGATACCAAATCGCTTACAATGCTAGAAACTTAGTAACTAAACTACTAACTGACTAAATACGTTAACATAACAGATATGTGCTGCTAAGTGAATTCATTACACATCGATTTTATTTTTGTAAGCAATGTGTGCCAGCTATCAGCGAACACGTCGGCATCCAGATTCAACACGAGTTGGTTAAGCAGCACCGGTGCCCGAGCACCGGGCGCGTTGTCGGCGCGGCGCGTGCGCGGCCCCGCCGTCGGCGCAACAAAAAGTGGGCGGCGGCGGCGCCCCGCACGACAGTATTGCTCGGGGACAAACAGACGAAGACCTTCCAACGCCACGAGGTTGTCTATTTGTCCTCTTAGCAGTAAGCTATAGTGGACTGCGAGATGCAGCTTAGGTCTATAATGGAGGGTCTCGAGTCCGACCATACCTGCCACAAAAAGTGACGGATATAGAACAGGGTAAAATCCGTACCGCCTTTTGTAGAGATACCGTGCAAATTTCCTTTGTACTCTTTCAAGTAAGAGCTTATAAACCTTTTCAAATGGATCCCATACTATAGAATTATACTCCAGTTTACTACGTACGTATGCATTTGTAAGGACATGCATTTGTTATTGTAAGGACGTGCGTTTTTTAGTATATGAGTATTTTACAATAATAATTGTTTCATTGTTTTACTTACTTCGCTAGCACAGTGACCCAAGGAGGATCTTCGGCCCTGACGCTAGAGATCGCCACTCTTCTCCGTTTTGCGCCACTTTGTGCCAATCGGGTATTGTTTATTTTAAATAAAATTTATTTAGTTTAAATGTACTTAAATAAATCGTTTAAGATAATTATTTAGAAAACCATTCTATGAGTAACTTACTCCACCGCCTACTTATAAGTAATCTATCTAAATATATATAACTCAAAGGTGACTGACTGACTGACATAGTGATGTAATCAACGCACAGTCCAAACCGCTGGTTCTAGAGATTCCAAATTTGGCACGTAGGTTCCTTATAAGGTCTAGGCGTGCACTAAGAAAGGATTTTTCAAAATTCACCCCCCAAGGGGATGAAATGGGGGTCCAAAGTTTGTATGGCGAAACAAGATTAGTTAGACTATCTTATTCGAAAATTCACAGGAGTATTCCTAACAATAAATGAGCAAATACGTGTTTCAGGTTTTTTGAAAATTCAACCCCTAAAAGGGGGAAATGTGGTCAAGAAGTCTAAAAATCAACATGGGTATTGTTTCTATGGTTTATCGGGTCGTTGATTACGAATACAACAACGATTTTACAATCCAACGTGGCGGACGTGAAATACCATCTCCCCTGTTGGGGTACAATGGGGTTGAAATGTCTAAATACCAATATAGGTGTAATTTTTGTGTTTTTTTGAACGATAATTACAAAAATGGCATCGATTTTGAAATTTAATACTTTGGACATGAGAATTATTGACAGTATTTGTGCCAAATTGCAATCTTCTTCAAAATATATAAAAGAAAAACTGACTGACATATCAATGCACAGCCCAAACCGCTGTTCTAAAAATCCCAAATGTGGCACGTAGGCTCATAAGGCCTAGGGGTGCACTTCGAAAGAATTTTTAAAAATTCTCCTCACTGGCGGGGAGTTGGGGTTCAAAGTTTTTATGGGGAACAAGATTAGTTCGACTATTTTATTCTAAACTTTACAGGAGTATTCCAAACGATAAATGAGTAAACAAGTGTGTGTGAGCTTTTTTGAGAATTCAACCCATAAATATCAACATGAGTATTGTTTCTATGGTTTATCGGGTCACTGATTATTACGAAATCAACACTTAAGGGGGTGAAATGGGAGTTGTTAGTTTGTATGGGGAATTTTTAAACGTTGAACCAATTTAGATGAAACTTGGATATAGTTTGAGTCCTGGGATTCAATATAGAATATTGTTTATCCCGAAAATCAATCTTAGAGGGGTAGAAAAGATGTTGGTAGTTTGTGTGGCGAATTATTAACCGCTGAACAGATTGAAATGAAACTTGGTACATATGATTGAGTCGCGGGAAACAATATAGAATAGGTTTTGTCTCGAAAATTAACCCTTTAGGGAGTGAAACGGGAGTTGAAAGTTTGTATGGGAAATGAATAACCGCTGAACCTATTGAGATGATTTGGTATGGAGATAGTTCGAGTTCGGGAAGGATATATAATTGTTGTTATCCCAGAAGTCATTCCTTAAGCGGGAAAAAGGAGGGTGGATTACTAATTCCACGCTAATGAAGTCGCGGGGAAAAGCTTCTATTCAAGAGTAGAAATCTGTATTAATCATAATCTCTTAGTAGTAGTAAGTCATTGCTGATGCTGGCGTAACAATCAATCAATTATTGCAATATTTTCTTTAAAAAAATAAGGGAACCGCCTTCACCAAAACCGGGTATACCGAAACCTCCAGAATGTAACGAATACCTTTCCGAAAACTGCATCTAAATCAGTTCAGCGAAACGCGAGATGATCTCGGACAAACATACATTCCTACATACGTACTATCGGGTTCAGAATTGCATGGCCAATTTATGAATGAATTCATTGATAAATTGACCATGCAATTTTGAACCTGATGGTACATACGAGGGTTGCTACTTATATATCCGGAAACAAAAAAACAAACAAACGTACACGGCTGAAAATGATTTTATTGTTTTTCAAAGTATTCCCCTTGATGATCTATGCACTTTTGCATTCGCGTGAACCAATTTTTAAAGCACTTCTGCCACTCCGCCTGAGGTACCTCCATAACGTGTTGTTTGAATGCGTCGACAGCATCTTCAGCGGTCGAAAATCGTTGACCGCGTAATTTATTATTTATATTTGGAAATAAATAAAAATCGTTGGGTGCCAAGTCAGGGCTGTACGGCGGATGACCCGTTAATTCCACATTTTGACCCTCCAAAAATAGAGTTGTTTCGCGTGACGTATGACAGCTGGCATTGTCATGATGAAGAATGATTCTTCGTCGCTGGTTAGTTTTACGAATTTGTTCAAATACTTCCGGTAAGCAAATGGTCGTGTACCACTCTGAATTAACCGTTCTACGGTTTTCTAGTGGCACTGTAGCTACATGGCCATTAATACCGAAGAAGCAGGCCACCATTTGTTTCAATGTACTTTTTGCACGAGTAACTTTCGTAGGGTTCGGCTCATTTTGAAACACCCATACCGTTGATTGTTGCTTCGTTTCGGGATCGTATGCATAGATCCAGGATTCGTCACCTGTATAGATGTTATAAACGGCTTTTGAGTCACCACGGTTATATTTTTTTAACATTTTATTGCACCATTCGACGCGAGCATCTTTTTGCTCTTTTGTTAAGTTGTGGGGTATCCAACGCGAACAAATTTTTTTTACAGCCAAATAATTATGTAATATGCTACTAATGCTGGTCATAGAAATACCCAGAGTCGCCTCTATCTCGCAGTACGTAACATGTCGGTCGTCCATTATAAGTTTTCGCACAGCCTCGATATTTTGTTGTACAACAACCGATTTCGGGCGACCTGCCTTAACTTCGTCCGTAAGCATACTACGTCCACGATTGAACTCACTAAACCAGTGATACACAGTAGTTTTAGATGGGGCTTCATCACCAAAAGTTGAAGTTAGTTGATCTATGCACTGTTGTTGCGTTAAACCACGCCGAAAATCATAATAAATCATAGCACGAATATTTTCACGAGTGAGTTCCATTCTTGCTGCGAGATGACATTTAAAACCCGTCAAAAACAAAACACGAGCGTTAATAAGAAAGAATAAATATACCGGCCAGTACTTAAAAAAGTTCAAATTTTACCATGGAGGTCAAATATGCTATTTAAGAAGATTGTAATCCCGGTTTCCGGATATATAAATAGCAGCCTATGTACAAACATACGAGTCTAACTGAGAACCTCCTTTTTTAGTACTTTTAGTACGCGGGCGAAGCCGCGGGAAAAAGCTAGTTACTAATAAGTAGGTAGTATCACAACAAAAATAAAAGTTATAATGTAAGATCTGAATACAAAATAGGTTATTTATTTGTGACTCAACTTATCAATGCCAGATTCTCAGAAGTCAAAACCATTATCTGACAACCCTAGAACATCGAGCTGAAACCAGCTCTGACAACCCTGCGCAAGAACCGTGCAGTTTTTTTTGTCTGCAGTCGGAGTGGCGGTTCACTGTGCATACTCTGCTAATGACCGGCATTGACGTAGTTTATTGTATGGGTATCTAATTCAAGTAATTGATTAGTAGTTTAAATTCATGGTAAAGTCGAGTTCATAAATATGTGTACATTTTTTCACCTTAATCCATTGCAATACGGTGAAATTGTACGCATATTTATGAACTCGACGGTACTAAAAAAAATATAGGTATGGTTATCATAACGTCACAGTAAGACTCTGATACCCAAACTCATTTTGAGGCAATTTTAACCAAATTATGGATGGACCCTACTCATAGTGTTGTGTTCCTGCTGGTGAGTAAGGTTGCCAAAGAGCTTAAAGAGGACCCAGTGTGTTGTCGATGAGGTACCCTCTTGTTCCTTTAGCCGTCAATACAGTGAATCCTCCTTTTTGTTAAAGGTCGGCAACGCGCATGTGACAGCTCTGGAGTTGCAGGCGTCCATAGGGTACGGTAGCTGCTTACCATCAGGTGGGCCGTATACTTGTTTGCCACCGTCGTAGTATAAAAAAATGGATTGGATATTGGATGTGGTGGACCTTGGGGAGTGCAGGCCACAGGGCCCGGCAACGGGGCAATAGTGATGATGTAAAAGGCATGTGGGATAGTCAGGGCATTGACGTATTAAACGAAAGTTAATCTCGTACACCTTATCTTCAAAGGAAGATTAAATATGCTCCCATACAAGATCACGCAATACGGAAGAACTAATGGGGCAATAATGGTGTTGTAAAATGCATGTTGGATAGGCAGGGCATTGACGTATTAAACGAAAGTTAACACTGCACCGAACCTCATCTTCAAAGGTAGATTAAATATGCTCACATTCGAGATCACGCAATACGGAAGAACTAACGGGGCAATAGAGATGATGTAAAATGCATGTCGGGTAGGCACGGCAATGACGTATTAAATGAAAGTTAATGCTGTACCGAACCTCATCTTTAAAGGTAGATTAAACATGCTCACATTCGAGATCAAGCAATACGGAAGAACTAAACGGGGAAATAGTGGTGATGTAAAATGCATGTCGGATAGGCAGGGCATTGACGTCTTAAATGAAAGTTAATGCTGTACCGAACCTTATTTTTAAAGGTAGATTAAATATGCTCACATACAAGATCACACAATACGGAAGAACTAACGGGGCAATAGTGGTGATGTAAAATGCATGTGGGATAGGCAGGGCATTGACGTATTAAACGAAAGTTAATGCTTTACCGAACCTCATCTTCAAAGGTAGACTAAATATGCTCAGATTCGAGATCACGCAATACGGAAGAACTAACGGGGCAATAGTGGTGATGTAAAATGCATCTCGGATAGGCAGTGCATTGACGTATTAAACGAAAGTGAATGCTTTACCGAACCTCATCTTCAAAGGTAGATTAAATATGCTCACATTCGAGATCACGCAATACGGAAGAACTAAACGGGGAAATAGTGGTGATGTAAACTGCATGTCGGATAGGCAGGGCATTGACGTATTAAACGAAAGTTAATGCTGTGCCGAACCTAATTTTTAAAGGTAGATTAAATATGCTCACATACAAGATTACACAATACGGAAGAACTAACGGTGCAATAGTGGTGATGTAAAATGCATGTGGGATAGGCAGGGCATTGACGTATTAAACGAAAGTTAATGCTTTACCGAACCTCACCTTCAAAGGTAGACTAAATATGCTCAGATTCGAGATCACGCAATACGGAAGAACTAACGGGGCAATAGCGATGATGTAAAATGCATGTCGGATAGGCAGGGCAATGACGTATTAAACGAAAGTTAATGTTGTACCGAACCTCATCTTTAAAGGTAGATTAAATATGCTCACATTCGAGATCACGCAATACGGAAGAACTAAACGGGGAAATAGTGGTGATCTAAAATGCATGTCGGATAGGCAGGGCATTGACGTCTTAAATGAAAGTTAATGCTGTACCGAACCTTATTTTTAAAGGTAGATTAAATATGCTCACATACAAGATCACACAATACGGAAGAACTAACGGGGCAATAGTGGTGATGTAAAATGCATGTGGGATAGGCAGGGCATTGACGTATTAAACGAAAGTTAATGCTTTATCGAACCTCATCTTCAAAGGTAGACTAAATATGCTCTGATTCGAGATCACGCAATACGGAAGAACTAACGGGGCAATAGTGGTGATGTAAAATGCATCTCGGATAGGCAGTGCATTGACGTATTAAACGAAAGTTAATGCTTTACCGAACCTAATCTTCAAACGTAGATTAAATATGCTCACATTCGAGATCACGCAATACGGAAGAACTAACGGGGCAATGGTGGTTACGTAAACTGCACGTGGGATAGGCAGGGCATTAACTTAGCAATCCCGTACACTTCATATTCAAAGGAAGATTAAATATGCCAATATTCGATATCACGCAATACGAAAGAATGGGTAGTAATGTAAACTGCATGTGAGATAGGCAAGGCATTAACTTAGTAATCCCGTACACGTCATATTCAAAGGAAGCTTAAATATGCTTACATTCTAGATCACGCAATACGGAAGAACTAACAGGGCAACAGTGGTGATAAAAAATGCATGTGGGATAATCAAGGCATTGACCTATTAAACGAAAGTTAATCTCGTACACCTCATCTTCAAACGAAGATTAAATATGCTCACATACAAGATCACGCAATACGTAAGAACTAACGGGGCAATAGAGGTGATGTAAAATGCATGTGGGATGGGCAGGGCATTGACGTATTAAACGAAAGTTAATCCCGGCTTGCCCTTGTTGCCGTCTAAAAGATTTCCCTTGAGGTGGCGTGGAGGAACCCTTTTGGAGCGGTGTGGGGCATGAGAGGTGAGCGGCGGAATAAGCGCACACACTTCAAATACACAATGAACGAGCCCAAATTTAGTATTAACTCATTTCCATTTCTGCAACGATGTACCTACCTAAACCATGTTCTACAAAATGTATACGGTCTAACAGGCTTGTTTTGTATATAACGTGAATTATTTTTGCAAGACAAAGGAAAGACTATTTTTTGTTGTTTGCTCTCCAAAAGAGTAAAGAATGCATAAAGTTTGCTCAAATCTACATTAAAAACCAACTATCAACTGTTTACAATCACCAAACGATGTCATACTTTGACCGCAGAAAAAAAACACAGTTATTTAGAAAGACCACAAATATGAGGCGACATAAGATAATCATACTAGGCATCCAAAATTAACGTCAGGCGATAAATAATAATCGGAGACAGATAGCAATTTTAAGACGAAAGTATAACATGGATAAGACTAAATTTTGTGTATAATTTATGCATTAAATATGCATGAATTTGTTTTATCTAAGTATTGACTTAAATCATAAAGATGGGCTATCGCTTTATAACTTCACACCACTCATTTCTGTTGATGTAGAGAGGTCGTTATCTTTATATAAGTTGATTGTCAATAATAAATCAAATTGATTCAAAATATCAAACAGAAAACTTTTGGTAATTACCTACAATAATAAAATATGTATTGTTTTATGTTTATTGTATAGGCTTATCTATGTCAGTTATTATGTTTAATGTCAAAGTGACATAAATGGCTACTTGTGTCCGATCATAAGTGATAAATTATTAAGGTAACATATATTCGCATACAAAAAAGATTAAAGAGATAAGGCGATTAATTGGCTAATTTCCTAACGAGTTAAATCAGCTCTTAATAAGACTAAAAAATTTCAAAAATACTTATTTTATTATTATCAAGTTCCTACGGAAGATTTGCCTTGTGACGTCACGACATATTATGAATCCTCTAGATAGGTATGTATATATGAGTCTTAAATGATTTAAAAATAAAATCAAGGGCAATCTAGGTACGTTTCATTCGGTGTTTTCTGTGTATTACAAGGATTAAGTTTGCTACGAAGCAATTAAATTTATCTACACTAGTAAGTAGTTCGCCTCGAACTGAGAACAAGACCCTAATGATGATTTTTTCGAGCCTTCTAGCTCCATAACCCCTTGATCGATCATGCTCATGAACGAATGCTATTATTGTATTGAGCTCTACTACAACCCCAACAAATTTCATATCAGAACAACGTTAGGTACTAAAGTTATCGCGCGACAACTATTCAAAATCAAAAAGCCATCGAAATGCACAGACGTCTAGGTAGCCGAAGTTGTTCTAAAGAACTTCATTGCGCTTACCCTCCGCTCGTTCGATAACAGAAATTACACAGTAACAGCTACAATTAATTTCTAATAAAAGTTAAAAATCGCTCCCGCCCCTGACTGGCGCCGCTCGCGACGGGGGTAATATTTTAAGCAGCACGGAATCATCGCTAGAACTCTTTTTTTCGATATTCTTGTATTTATGTGTACCTTTAGTGCTAAATCGGTATCGTGGCTTCATTGGATAGAGAGGATTTCGGAGACAAATTCTCCTCCGCTGGGAATTTGTTGTTTCAATTACCTAGTTTCATATTTGGTGTGTTTTATCATAGCTTTATATTAAAGGTTCGGCGACGCGCATGTGACTCCAGGTAGGCTGTATGCTCATTTTCTACCGTTTTTGTATAAAAAAAATGGTGTTGCATTTATTTTCAACAACGACAATAATATTGCTTGGTGTTCCGCGGTATAATTACATTATTTTTACTTGCGTATTTTTTGCATGCATTTTCTCTGTACAGTCACCGGCAATAGTATCTTTCTACACGAAGGCCGCAAGAAAATGTGTGTGTGCACTTATTTGTAGGATCATAATCATAAGAGCGTGTCACATATTTTTGCGACCTTCGTGTAGGAAGATACTATTGCCGGTGACTGTACAATCGTTAAGTGTATTGACAGATATTAGAATTATTTTGCGTTACTTATTTAAACTTACAATTTAAAATTAGAGTAACGAAACCGACCAAGAGCCTGTTTTGTTACTTCTACTGGTATGTTCAAGGTGTAACAAAATCCTTTTAAGGGCATAATTGGTATTCTAACTATGAAAACCAAAGAAAAAAATTCTCTCGGAAAAAACGTTTTTGTATAGTGGGTTGACCGGCTGGGACTTTGATTATTAAACCAACCGGATGCGAGACGCGCACTAATTTCTATCAGAAAAAGTCTGCCAATTTCGGCGCGGGGGACGAGGAAACGCGCACAAATACTGTTAACACTAATGCATTTTCCATTGACGTCGCTACACACGCACACGATAAAATTATCAAACACTAGCATAAAATATACTCACACAAGTATAAACACAGACACAGACAACCTGTCCGTGAACGAGATAATGTCATCATTAAGTAAACGTACACAGTGCGAGGAACGTGTCGATAATAATATACTTAAGTATCGATATTTGTGACGTTTTCAAATCAAAGGTACATCATTGTCGGTTGTTAATAGAGTTAATTTCTAAATGATTTTTTTATGGTAACGCCTTATTGACAACCGATAATGATGTACCTTTGACTTGAAAATGTCACATTTTATCGTAGATTTATTTATCGTATGCCTACATGTCACTGGATATAGATAGGCATTTCTTCCCTAGGGTAGTGGGAAAGCAGAGATGAAGAAAATCCAGTGAGTGCTGCAAGGTCCAGGTAGGACAGTAGAGCTGCCAAGTTTGTAACTCTTTTAGCACCACCCAGGGATTACGTGTAGGGTTGTCTAAGGTGTTTCCTACGGACGCAGAGAAACATTGATCGTAGGTTAGTTATATATTTTTGTTTATTTACCAAGTTTAAGGTTTAGCTATTGATAGTTATAATTATAATGTTAAGTTGTGATTAAACATCAAGTTTTTCTACCAGCATATTACTTACAATGATAGTATTCTATGTAAGTTAGTTTGTCTATTTGTTCAGGACAAATCTTGCAAGCTGATTTAGAATAACTTTTATATTATCAATTTAATATTTTGATGTCTATTTGCTTTTAAAATTAGTGGAAAATACTACAAATTGGAAACAAATAACTATTACAATGAAACATTGAACTGCAAAGAACTTTGGAACATCACGGGATTCGAACCCACGTGTGTAGGTTACCGTTCCAATGTGCTTTCAATTACACTAGACGTTCCTCTATCCACCTCAGTGAATTTTTCACTGTAATGAACAATGATGAATCAGTCACTAGCGATATCGTGATGTTCCAGAGTCCTTCGCAGTTGATATTTTGATTGTAATGGGCATCTGTTTCCAATTTGTGTTTTTATTTCTATTATCTCTTCTTCATTTTCTATTATAAATAAAAAGTATAACATACTGCTAATGTTAATATCGATATTTATTTTTGTGCTGTCCCATCACTAAAACTTACCCGTTAGGTACAGTGATACCAGAGTCAGAAATTAAAAGTGCCTATTTACTCGTAAGGGGATAAGTGTGTATACCGTACCTTATAATAAATAAAGTATAATCCATACAAAATTAAAATGCTACATAAAATGTATGGTGAAAATAAAGGAACGAATTAATTTCTAAACAGGAATATCGTTATTTTAAGAATCTACAAGTATATTTCACTTAAGGAGCGCCACACATTAGAGCGGATTTCAGTGCGGAATTCAGCACACTAGCTGAAATTTGTCTATTAAAACGGAAATTTGTTTATGGTAGCTGTATTCTTGAGACCATAGACAAATTTCAGCTATTGTGCCGTACTACAAGCACACATACGCTGATTTTCTTACGCTGGTTCTTCTCAGTTGGGGCTCCTTTCCGACCCAGTAGTAGTTTATTGCCCTTCCATTAATACGGTTTTAAAAAGATTTGATTTCAATACAGTTGTTAAACCGGTGTTTATGTTTTATTTCATTACCGTGCGTAATAGGCTAGTTTATCCTGATAGTGTCAGTTTTTTGAGTTCCTAACCACCTTACAGCCCTGCCCTCGGCGGTCCTCGACGACATATATAATTTAAAAAGCTATGCGTGTGAATGTGTTTTACCTTTGAAGTACTGACGTTAATCTTTTCATTTTTGTTAATGATTAAAAATAATATGTAATTTGAATAATTTAAAAGTCGATTAAAATACGTTTAGAAATAATTTAATAACAACACACACACAGACACACTGCTTTTTTAACACAGCAATGCTCTACAATTATGGCTGTATGCCGAATGGGTCTCTGCCTAACCCACGGAGTATCTTTTAAGTGTAAGTAGTCTAACCTGTCATAACAATGACAATGAATGACATAATGGAGGACGTATTTCTGCCGCACTGGAGTCGATTACTCTTGTTTGCAATATTTCACTTACCTCCCTCGATGTAATCGTGTTCATAATTGTATACCCAATTTATGAATGAATTCATTGATAAATTGGGTATGCAATTATGAACCCGTTTAAAAATTACCCTAAAGCTGATGTAGTACCATTAAGTGGCAACACTTTTTGATTGACAATATTTTTTAGTTTTTTGCTAATTTCGTGCACTATGTGATGATATTTAGACGTAATTATACTTACAGATGAAAATAAACGTTATCCTTATGTAAACCAGATAACTCAGATCTTTTCTTACATGAAAACACGCAGCAATTCGGCATTTTTACCTCAGATCGTTCCGGGCTGACTGACATTCATTGAATGGCGTTTGACGCGCGACAACTAGTTTTATATAACCGCTACGACCAGTGGTCTTGTACTTTTGGCAGAGGGGGACGCCTGACAATTACCACTCCATTGGTTTATTTCTCTGAGGGCTGGGACGACGTAACCCAAACAAAAATAATAGTTTTCGATACAAGTGCGAGAAGTATGTCATTTTGCACGAGTACCGAGGTTACTTGGCCGGAGCCGATAGGCGAGGGTCAAGACTCGGGATGAGTGAAAATGACACTTCTGCACGTGTATCGAACAACGTTTTTTAATACAATTGCGAAAAAACTACAATGAAATAATAGTAGATTGTTTGACAAGGGTCTACAGTAGGCCATATTACCCCCAGGTGGTCATTTTCCCGACCGAAGTGAGGGAAAATTGTTCGAGTGGTAATATGGCTTTTAGACCAGAGTAATGCATACAATGTTTCACTTCGATTGCGAGAAAAGATCATAAAAATACTTATTATTTACGCACAATAACTAAACTAAGGTGAAATTATGGTATAACTTGACGGTCTTTTAATTTTTTTTAATTTCTTTGACATAGATACAAAATATCAATACCGCGAATAAATGCCCAAGACGACGGTATAATTAGCTCTTTAAAACAGCTACTAGACATGACAATTTGTAGGGCCCAACCTGTTGTGTACCCTGCCTCTCCCACACCCTCCTTCAGCTCCCTACGGGGCCAACCTCCTATTACACCTCCCAACACAACAGGTTGGGCCCTACAAATTGCCATGTCTAATAGCTGATTTAACAGTTTAAACACACTTTAAAGCGTTTCCCAAAAAATTAAATCTTTTTTAATGATCGTGAAGTAGGAACTAAAAAACACCTCATGTTTTGAGAAATAAATTGCGTTTCCTGATTGGTCGATTTTAACATTGCTGTATTCTGATATGTTGATATTAAATACAATTTTTTTTAAGGACTTAAATTATTTACACAGTATACGCACCAAAAAAGTATCTAGCGTTCCGATTAACTCCGATATGTGTTGTGATTGGTGGATTTAATATAGTGAAGTGTTCTGATTGGTCAATTTAAAATGCAATATATCTGCAAATCGTGCGTAAAATCAAACTTTACGCAGATCAGATTACTTTTTAGCACTAGTGCATAAAATCAAACTTTACGCACGATTTGCAGCTACATAAAGTAAACTTTTTGAGCAATTGTATTAAAAAAAATTTTTTAGCGTTAAATTTTTTTCCCCCTTTTTCTTACTCTCAATACGATATCAATTATGCCCTTAAACGGATCACAAGTATTTTTGTTACATCCCATATACGAGTAGCTAGTATTCTATTTCAACGCAGCCTAACTCCTACACCCGTCGATACCAGTGTTTCATGAAACTTAGAAATAAGACCCAGCTTCTTGAAGCACTCACCACTCAGCACATATTAAATATTCCGTCGAAAACTCGGCTTAAGTCTCCGTGCACCGCGACTGCCATTAGAGCCGGCTCCGACACGGATCCGTTAACGACCGGACGAAACTAAATTAATCTGGACGAGTTGCTAAGTATGGCGGGGGCCATGAAACTGACGAGTTAAGAGTTGAGGAGAGAGAAAAAAAATTCGAAAAAATAAGAATAAGGGTTATCTGCCTTTTCGCTGAATAACGTTTCCCAAACTGTTTGATTTGCCAACTGTGTCATTTGGCATGCTGCATTTTTTTCTAAAACTATAAGAATTGCAGGATTTTTATAAAACAAACCTAACCTAACCTAACCTATTTATATGGTTCTACAAGATGATTATAAAACAAACCCCGAAAAGTTTACAGTTTCAGAAAAAAATACAGTATGCCTAATAACACAGTTAGCAAATGAAACAGTTTGGGAAACGTTATTCGGCGAAAAGGCAGGATCCCAAGATTAAGAATATCGGAAAAGAAAAGGAAAACACTAGGGGTTCTTTTAATATTTGGATCATGTTCTTTCAAAATTATCAATTTTCTTGGGTATTAAATGCTCCGTGTCTGCCAATAATACCGCTTCCGACACGGATGCGTTACCGACCGGACGAAACTAAATTAATCGTGACAAATGAGAATTAAATATGGATAAATAAAAAGGTCGACTAAAGAGTGATAAAATAAAGAAAAAATAAATGAATAAACCCGGCCAAGTGCGTGTCGGACCACGCATAATGGAGGGTTTCGTACTTTCAACGGAATAAGAAAAAATAATGATTAAAAGGTCGCTTATGGAAGAGGTTTTTTTGAAGATAACTCACGCTCAACGCTTTAAACGATAATGATCAAAACAATTTTCGTAGAAAGTACATGCCAAAATTTATGGTAAGAGTGTATATGTTCTCATTATTTTCATATTTTTTGGATCTCCGGTTCAAACTGGATTTTACATCTGGATTGGAAGTCGGACATCATACCGCCAGGCTACCAGCGCTTGTGAGGCACTGAACCTTACCATTTTTCCCTTATTTCGAAAAGTAATTTATTTTTTGTGAAACCCGATATATAGCATTCTGATTCCGCCCCTTTCGTGGCCGCAACGCAAGGGAATTCGTTCTAACGCAGATCCTGATTTATGTGGAATCCATACAAATGCAATCTGCTTAATTGCCGAGCACGATAACAGCGTACCTGGGACTTGAATAGCCTAGGTATCCTAGGTATCCTAGATATACAGGCTGACATCGGAGACGTAATCAGAAGTAACAAGACGTATAGGTGAAAAACTTAAGTAAGTCACCTGTTGTATGTAGTTGTGTACAGTTTGCAAAAAAGCCTATAAGCATAATAAATTATATAAACATTTAATATGAGTAGTACATATTAATAACATACCGAAAATGTATTTATCTCAATCACTCGGCATTTCGTCATCCTCATTTTCATCAGTGGATTGTACAGAAACAATGTCACTGTCATTATCTTATCGATGTTTTACAATTTACTTCTGTGGTAAACTGTAAGTATTATTGTTTATTCATGAACGACATAAAAAATACGAAGACAATTACTCGACATTGACAACTATTTATATCTTATCATGACAATAGAATCAAAAGTGGACAGGAATAATCAAACTTGAAAGATAAGCAAATAATGAGTTTGCAAACTATACGATACATTACAAAAGTTGTAGAGTGACCATGATTACGTAAATTACGCAATTTAGGGTTCCGTATCTCGAAAGGAAAAAACGGAACCCTTATAGAGTCACTTTGTTGTCCGTCCGTCGTTCCGTCTTTCAAGACCCTTTTTCTCAGGAACGCGTGAAGGTATCAAGCTGAAATTTATATTAAATACTCAAGTCTATAGAGCTGTGAAAAAATCAAACTTCTAAGCCAACGCACTCAAAAGATACAGCCGTTTATGCCGCAAATTTTCGAAACTCGCAAGGTAATCAAAACCTTCGTGATGTATTTCTTTTGCCGCTTGTACAAAAATACTAAAAAAACAGATAAAATTAATATTTCAGGGGGCTCCCATACAACAGACATGATTTTTTTGCCGTTTTTATAGATAATGGTACGGAACCCTTCGTGCGCGAGTCCGACTCGCACATGGCCGGTTTTTTTAGAACTATTTACTTGAGATCTAGAGACTCTAAACCATAGACTGTATGGATTTGATATTTCCAAACGATAACCAAACCAAAGTTGCGATTGCAACGCCATTTGTTATCCTCATTACTATTGCATTGAAATGAGGATCGATTATACAGGATAGAAGAAAATTTTTTTTTATGGGACATGTGGTCCCAACCTCCTTACAAAACCATATTTTTTTCGCGCAAAATTTTTTTTTCTTCCTTTTTTATAATTAGAGTACGATACCAATTATTGCCCTTATGCCCTTGTTATGCCCTTGTTATGCCCTTGAAAGCGACAGCATTTTTGTTACACCTTGTAGAATCGGAAGAATCGATTTCTGATCACTTCTCCGACTCCACCCTGTAGTGCTAACCTATGTGTTTGAAAAATAGATTTAATTAGATTCCTTCTGAAGTCTCACACGTTCCGGGTATAGCTTGCAAGCTAAATCTAAAATTCAAAGATTACTTTTTCCTTATACCACGACGGTGGCAAATAAGCATACAGCCCGCCTGATGCTAAGCAGTTGCTGTAATTTAAGGACGCCTGAAACTCTAAAGCCCTGTAGCCCTGAAAAACCCCATACCACCATACATATAAAGCAGTGTATGCAACTGTACATAATTAGGCCTTATTATGTAACTACGTAACAGTTACATGAATATTATATGTATCGTCGCCTAGTCTCCACAACACAAGCCTTATTAAGCTTACTGAGGGACTGGATCAGTTGTGTAAGAATGTCAGATATTTAATAGTTTTTTTTTAAATCATAAACAAGTGATTGGTAGGTATCTCCTTTTAAGCTTTAATAGGAGATACCTACCAATCACTAGCCTGTGTCAGGACTCAGGAGGAGGTGGTGTATAATATTATAAGAGCGTTTGAATGTTTAAGATCGCACCCGCATTACAAAATATTGCAGCTGAATCTACATTATTCAGTCGTTGTTGTATGAAAGAGAAACTAATTAAATCTGTTGGATTTATATTATTTATCAATTTAAATATAATATGAAATTCAAGAAACCGTAGAAAAACTACATCTATTAATGTTTTCAAATAACAAAACTAATATGCCAAAAAGGTACTTTCTTACCTATCAGATCATATCATATTACAGGTAACAACGAAACCTTCGAATTGGCATGCTCCTATATCTCAACAACACAACGAAGCTTCATACTACCGAGCCAAATCAAAAGCAACCTAAAGCCAATGCGATAAAGCTATTTCAACTGCACATTTAAGTTAGCCAGCATTATTTGACAAAGTTAACGCATCATCGGTTCAAAAGATTTTGAACTCTAAAACAATGGGGATAAAGATTGTTAGGCTGGTACGAAAAGCTTTGTTTACAGTTTTGTACACTTGGGAAATTATGGAAATAGAGATCGTTTTGGTAGTTGGCAGCTATTTTGTCGTATAAACGGTATTTGTGTGATATTCTATTGACAGGCTATGGCTATGGAATATAATCGGTATTGATTCTTCGTTGTTTTGCAAGGGTTGAAAACAAGGGGCGCGGTTATATAAACCAACACAGACATATAGTGTTTAGTAATTGTTATAGCACTTATAGCATAGCTATACACATGATATCTGTTACGCAAAGATTTATTGATTGTATTAGATGAGTATAGTTAGTAGCAGAAGAATCTTAACGGGTAGCGTGCCGGTTATGACTTATGAGGTACGGTATAAACGACAGTACTTTTACAGGGAGGTTTCTGATCCCAGACCAGGAGAACCCTATTCAATATGACGTCTTGTCGCTTCTTATGTACTTATACAGCGTATATCAGAAATCATAGGATGACCATGATTTGCTTACTTTATGATAAATTTTACTAGCGAAATTAGAAAAATCTAATTAGTTCTGTTTCAATCAAATACTATATATGAGAATATTGATCAGTTATAGAGTCAGTCAGCGGTTCTTCATCACGACCCAGTAATCCTGTATTTAGATCAAATGTCAAATAATTTATTTGATCGAATACAATCAATTGGATTTTAAATATATTTTAGGTACAGTGTATTCAGCCTGCTCGTGGGCATGCAAATATTATACAATCCTAATAAATAGATTTCTTACAGCTAAGCATGCAGCATGCATGTATAATAACGCCTTATAGTATAGGTACCTAATAAAGAAATGGCGTATAATCTAAATATTCTATGAGTGAATAAAATGCATTTTTTATAAAAAGTCGAATAAATTAGTTTTAAATTGAGAAATGACACGAAAATAACAGTACCTATTAAACCAAAAAATTGATTACGTACTTTTGTCTAATTTCTAAACTACTATTCAAACCTCTTGCCGTTCAAAAACGCTCTCCAAACCTTTTATTACTAACAAAATGTACCCAAGTTTTATACCCACGCTACATACATAGGTACAGCTGTTTGTTACTGGAGATAGCTGACCAATCGACAGCGTTAGTTATGGCGGAATTATTCTTCACGGGGGGCATTAGTGATCACTGCTGCTGATGTGGGAATGGATACATTACGTTTATGTGGCATTTTACAGGCTAAAGCTGCGTTCCCACCAGAGATGAGCTAGGATGTGTTGCGAGGAATGTGTTTGGCTTTGTAATATACTTAATTTTATTATCTATACCCATTTAGTGATATGAGATAACATCCCTAAGAAATTCTTTGTCCCAAAAGTTGTAGTAAAAATCACTACAAGTATATACTACTCTTTGATTTTGTCATACCTGTCAACCGCCAAACATGGCGCACAAAATTTGTGCTAGATGTCACATCTAGTAGAATACATCATCAATGCCTATACCTAGGTAATTTTTTACGGTTCACTTTTTGGAAAATGGTGTTAATTGGCACAAATGATTTCACTATAATGGCGCTTAAGACCATTGTAAGTTTGCTAAGATATTGTACATTTATCAAAATGGCGGAGCCATACATCTATAACTACTCAGTTTTAGATACTCGCGAGGTGTACAGCTCATATCAAGAGATTAGGATTGGAATACAACGTCAACTATGTAGTTACGTTATAGTACCATCCCCACAATGTTAACTGCCCATCGGTGGACCTTATGTCTTTTGTAATAAGGTCCACTTATATACAGTTAAGAGTGTTGCTGTTTGTACAACTACATATATATTTTCTCACGCTTTAAAAATATTTTCTAACCAACGCCGGATATACCTCATCCATCTATTGTAACTCTGGCACCCATGCAAAATGTACGAGATATGGAGATACCAGGATAAAAATAGGGGTTGGTGTGAACAGCTCTAAATCATCGCCGTGATTTAGATAATGGCCAGTGGCGGGGTTATTCGAGACGTTCGTGAAGTTTTGTTGATTTTTATGAGGTCGTTGGAGTGATAGATGAGGACCTTATTCACGTTTTTGTACACGTTGAGTTTGTTACTATGAAGATTTCCTTAAGTGTTCGTGAAGTGCTGGTAGCCTGGCGGTAAGACGACTTTAAATCTGGAGGTCTCGGGTTCAAACCCCAGCTCGTACCTACCACTGTTTTTTTTCGGGATGAAATTTTTATGTACGAAATATCGTTTGATATTTACCAGTCGACGGAAACGGAAGGGAAACATCGTGAGGAAACCGGACCTAATCCCAGTAAGGCCTAGTTTCCCATTGGGTTGAAAGGTCAGTGGCAGTCGCTTGCGTAGCTATAAAAGGGCCTACACCAATTCATGGGATTAGGTTGCCAAGTGGACCCCAGGCCCAAATGAGCCTGATACATGAGGTTTATACAAGACGTCACGATATTTTGGTTTTTCTAGGGTTGCCGCGTATGCGTTTAGTTTTAGATTGTTGGATCTGGTCCAATCCCTTTAGGAGAATATGTGCCTAAGTGTCAAAAAGGCTAAGAGTCATAATGTCTATTGTCAATAAGTCTGAAGATTATAATGTCATGATGTCGGAAGGTACAAGTGTAATAATATCAATTTGTCAAAAAGTTACAATGTTATGTTACCCTAATGTCAAAATGTCTAGGTGTCACAATGTCCAAACTGTCAAAAAGTCCACATCTGTTCCTAATACAGCAGTCATTTTAATACATAGGTAAGTAACTAGATACTTCCTCCTAGCGTTTGTCCCAGAGCTTTGCTCTATTGAGCCTGGGGTCCGCTCGGCAATCTAATCCCAGGAATTGGTGTAAGTACTAGTTTTTACGAAAGCGACTGCCATCTGACCTTCCAACACAGAGGGGAAACCAGGCCTTGTTTGGATTAGATCCGGTTTCCTCACCATGTTTTCTTTCACTGAAAAGCGACTGGTAAATATCAAATTATATTTCGTACATAAGTTCCGAAAAACTCAGTGGTACGAGCCAGGGTTCGAACCCGAGACTTTCGGATTGAAAGTCAGACGTCTTACCGCCAGCCCCAGGCCACCAGCGCTCTGTGCATAAGTCACTAGATAAAGGTCTAATTTATTACCTAATCTGCCCAATCCAATTGTTATTTTAGTACAAAACTATTACTAATTTTTTTTATCCTATCTGTGACAGTGGCGCAAATAAGTGAGTGGGATTTTGACAACCAAAAAACTATCCGATACTAGTGTCATCTCGATGATTTGCACCCCATCGCCACTACCACGCTACGATAGCAACAATTATGGATGGTACAAGGAAGATCGGTCTCTCTTCTAAATAGGGAAACGGTCGAAAAAGTGTCCAGCGGTAAACACTAAACAATAGTTCCAAATATCTCCGGGTGGCGCTAGGTATAGTTTTTTTTAGTTTAATATTTGAGCATTTGAAATGAATTACATCGGTAATTTAATACTTTTATATGACATTCTAAATAAAATTAATATTCAGAGTGTTTTTTCTTTACCGCAAATAATTATTTTGTGAATATGTATGGATTTAATTTATTTATATCAAAATTAACTTAATCAAATTTAATATCATTGTAGAGCCATCAATTTATCGCCTTTTGACGGACACTTTTGTAACACGTGTAACACGTGTTTGCGTTTAAACCGTTGTTTCTATGGATGGAACAAGGAGGATAAAAATATATATGTTACAAAAGTGTCCGTCAAAAGGTGATAAATTGATGGCGCTACAATGATATTAAATTTGATTAAATTAATGTCACGGTCCCTACTCCCATATAAGTCTTATTAAGAAACCAAGCTCAAGGATTCTCAGATTAGTTCACAAGAAACCGATAAACAAAAACTGTGTAAGCGCCATCTGAACGCGAAGACCGTTAAGTCGTTTTAGATTATTCAGAATGAAGGGTACGCAGTATATTTATTGAGTTAATTAAATGTAAAGCTTGAGATATATGAGGCAGGTGCTGAGGGGGCGACATGATATATATACAAAACGGTACTACTTAAGTTGGTTGTTTAGGGAAAGGTAAAGGGCTGTGATCTTAACGGCCAATACACACCTTTTTTTTTTCTCTGTATGTAGCTCAAGTCAAAGGATAGTCTTAAGTTATTTTATTTATAATGTATTTTGTTTTGTTGACTTATTGAATAAATAAAATAACTATAATATCAATGAAAGGTCTTACATCTTATTATTATTTATCATTTAGTGCAATATAGTTTGGAATTAAATAATCTGATTCAATAATTAAATTTTGACATATTTAGTTAAATAATTTTACAAATACAAATGCGTTACACGTTACGTAAATTATTTCATTACTATTTACAGTTATTCTTCAGGTATAGAGGTTAGGTTAGACACGTAAGTAGTCTATGTTAGATATATTAAGTTAGGTAACAATTTTAGGATATGAATCATATTTAATTTAGAATCATGTAATGAAAAAAGCGCGGGTACAGATTGCTGGACTTAAACCCGCCCTTGGTCTGTTAATTGGAGAGGTATTTAAGTTAGTTATGAAACGTTAGGTAATAATATTACAATATTTTAATTTAATATTTATTTTTATTTATACAATATTTTCTAAATAATCTATGCTGCATGCTATTTTGTGGCTATTTAGAAATAGAAATAGAAAACATTTATTCGCGACAACAACAACATGCAAACAAACATACTTAATCTAAGGATAATAACTAATTATATGGTTGCCACGAAATTATGATATTTGTATGCCGAGAGGCAAACCATAGAGATCCCAATGAATTGTAAGACCTATGTTTAACAAATAAATAATTTGAGATCATTCTCGTTTGTTAACAAGGTTTTTTTAAAGGCTGCCATTAAAATAATTTAGAAATAATCTTACGTTACGTTACTTATCATAACGTTTTGAAATTATACGTTTACTTATACATTATTTTTAGGTACACCTCCTAATAGGAAAGTCGTGTTACACCATTTTCAATTCAAAATCGGCTGAACCGATTTTAATGATGTTTGATTTTTTGGATTATCTCCGCCCCGAATAGCAGAATAACCAATAAATTATTCTAGAAATTGTAAAAAATGTATAGTACCTTTTTTTTATATGTTGGAATTGTCGGTAGAACTCCTTAGTAAGATTCCGACATCTTAATTACCACTATAGTTTGCGATACGAAGTTCGCCGGGACAGCAAGTAAAGTACAAAACCAAAATGGGTTGTAATTAGGTAATCGTATAATAATTAGTAAGTACTGAAACAGCCTTCAAAATCATTCAAATGAACGAAACGTCCTAATCCATTCATTCGTGTGTTGTCGTTCATTCAAACATATTTTTAAGTAACACTTTTTGCTTAAGCTCGTTAAGTTTGAGACACACTGGCGCTTAGAACTACAAAAAAGTATTTAAAATAAAATAATAATATGTACAATCGGGTTCATAATTACATACACAATTGATCAATGAATTCATTCATAAATTGGGTATGCAATTATGAACCCGATAGTACCTATATGGAACTGTACAATCGCCCTCGAGTAGGGAATTGTTTTTAGCGAAAGTTTACGAAAACGAAATAGTATATCAGTGCCAGAGAAAGCAAATCGACGAGAGCCAACTCACCCCGTTCCTGCACGGTGAACAGCTGGTCGGTACCGACTCTCTCCCTGGGCGAGCTGATGATGTGGTGGTCGAGGCGAGGATTTTGATTACACAAAATTCGGTTATTTTGGGTGTTTTTGGTTAGCGCGACGAATTAGCTTGCGCGCACGGCAACGAGCAGCCAACGAACGATCTACCTTCAACTGGCATTTTTTTTTTTGTCAAAAACGATTCGAAAAACTACCCTAAAAACTGTCGCTAATAACGGTGTTCCGTTTTACGATATATAATATTTACATGCATCTAAAATACAGATAAACTAAGCTAAACATGGTGTCCGGAACCATCATTCCGCCCACCAAAATACGAAGTATTTTATAAGTAAATTAATCAATAGGTAACGGACACAACTTCACCAGGGGTCTTTGTAGTAGACCTGATTGTGACCGAACAGTAGCTACACGGGAGATCCCGTCTTTGCCGGGATGCAACGATACAATTCGACCAAGAGACCAATTGAGAGGCTTCAGTTGTTCATCTTTAATTAACACTAATGAGCCTATCTTGGGTTCATCAGCGTCCGAGTGCCATTTAGCGCGTTGATTTAGTGTATGCAAGTACTCCAAATGCCATCGCTTCCAAAAATCGCGATGAAGTCTTTGGATAAGCTGCCAGCGATTCGAAACCGAGATGTTTGAGTCGCTGGTTGGAGCTTCTACGAGTGATGTTAAAGGCTCTAAAGTAAGAAAGTGTCCGGGTGTCAGCACCGACATGTCATTGGGATCTGAGCTCATTTCACAGAGCGGACGACTGTTTAGCGCCGCTTCAATTTGGGCCGCCACCGTCAGGAATTCTTCGTATGTCAAGATCTGACTGCCTACGACGCGAGCCAGATGCGTTTTAAAAGATTTGATGTTCGCTTCCCACAGACCGCCGAAGTGGGACGCGGCTGGAGGGTTAAAATAAAACTCGATATTTTCACGAGAGGCTGCATCTTGCATAAGAGGCAGTAAAGCGTTATAAGCGCCTACAAAATTTGTACCTCGGTCACAATGGATGCGTTGACAACGACCACGACGAGCGATGAATCGACGCAAGGCAGCAAGAAATGCTTCGGTTGTCAGTCCTATAACGAGTTCAATATGAGACGCCTTTGTAGCAAAACAAATGAATAGACACACGTGTGTCTTAAACGGCCTAGCTCCACGATAGCGTTTGATATACGTAGGGAAGGGACCCGCGAAGTCAATACCGATGCACGAGAAAGGTTTCACTTGCGAAATTCGCGTTTTTGGGAGATCAGCCATACGGGGCACTAACGGTCTTGGACTAGAGCGAAAACATTTAATACATTTAGACAAGCGAGAACTAATTACGCGTTTAGAAGCGAGGATCCAAAAGTTTTGCGCGATCAAAAAATTTAGCGTGCGTAACCCCGGATGTTGATTATCATTATGTACTTGATCGATAACGAGATGAGTCATACGGTCCTGACTGGGTAGCAGTAAAGGGTGCTTGCAATCATAGTCAAGTTCAGAGTGGACAAGCCTACCGCCCACCCTCAGCAAACCGCATTTGTCGACGAAAACACTAAGCTTTCTAAGTTGCTTAGGCAGTTTTTTATTTTCCTTGAGAAGCTTAATCTCGTTGGAAAATGCCTTTTCTTGACATAACTTTACTAAGTCAGTTATGGCAAGATCGAGCTCCGATTGAACGAGTGGACCAACGCGTCGCTCGCGAGGGTTGCGGCAGTTGTGCACGAAACGACGAATATAAGCGACAATGCGCTTAGTCTTGTTGAGACTCGAATGTCTTGATAAGAAATCGTCAAATTGATTGACGGCGACGAAGAGTGAAGTTTGCTTGGGAACCTTCTGTTCCTCCAACAAATCCGATGGCGTTTCAATAGAGGACGGTGATTTCGGCCAGGTCCTGCTGTTCAAAGCCAACCAAGCGGGGCCTGTCCACCACAAGGGATGATTGACGAGTTCTCGAACCGTTACTCCGCGAGAGGCACAGTCCGCCGGATTAGTTTCGGACTTAACGTGATGCCAATGATCAGCAGGAATTCTTTCTTGAATATGACTCACGCGGTTGCTGACGTAAGTCTTCCATCGTTGCGATGGCGAACGCAACCAGGAGATCGTGACTGTGGAATCTGACCAACAATATACATCTTCAAATGTGACGTCTTCACCGTAGACGTGTTTTACGTGTTCAACGAGATCTGCCAGCAATACTGCGGCGCAGAGCTCCAAACGAGGAATCGAAGTCTGTTTCAAAGGGGATACCTTACAACGCGACATTACCAAATGCACGGTGACGCTGCGATCACCGTGTTCAATACGAAAGTAAACAACAGCTGAGTATCCCGCCTCTGAGGCATCGCAGAAGCCATGCAGTTGAACACTGCAGGACTTCGCTGATGGAACGAATCGAGGTATTTCGAGAGAGGACAACATGTCCAGGTCCAAACGATAACGAAGCCAGTTTTGGCTGATGTTGGGGGGTGCTAACACGTCCCAATCCAATCCGAGAGTCCAAAGTTCTTGGATTATGCGTTTGAATGAGAGAGTCAAGGGTGTTAGAAACCCAAGAGGATCGAATATGCGCGCCAATTCCGAAAGAATGTTGCGCTTCGTACACTTCTCATGAAGTGCGTTGACCGTGAAGGTGAACGCATCGATGGATGGATTCCACTCCATACCGAGCACCTTAACCGGAGATGTTGGCTCCGAATCAAAGGAGAGTGTCTTTTCATGACAATGAGCTGGATCGAGATTCTCGAGCAGTTCGGGACAGTTGCTCGACCACTTGCGGAGTTCGAAACATCCTTTCTCCAAAATCTGGATGATTTGTAATTGTAGTTCAAGAGCTGATTCGACACAGTCAGCGCCTGTCACTACGTCATCAACGTAAATGTCACGTTTGAGAACATCAGCCGCGTGAGGGTACTCGTTACCTTCATCAGTGGCCAATTGAACGAGGGCTCGAATTGCGAGGAAACTAGACGACGACATGCCGTAGGTCACGGTGTTTAGACGAAATTCTTGTATAGGCTCCTGTAGTGAGAACCTAAACAGGATGCGTTGAAAGTCTCGATCGGAGAGAGCTACTGAAATTTGACGATACATTTGACGAATGTCAGCTGTAAAGACAACTGCATGTAAACGAAAGCGAAGTAGTATCGAAACAAGATCAGACTGTAGTTTCGGTCCAACGAGCAACTGGTCATTCAAAGAGGGGCCTCCTGCAGGCTGTGCTGTAGCATCGAAAACCACTCTCAATTTTGTGGTTGTGCTGCTGGGCTTGAGCACACAATGGTGTGCTAAATGATAAGCACGCCCGTCTGATCGAGGTGCAACTGGTTCCATGTGACCAGCGTCCAGGTAGTCACGCATAAAACTGTTGTAGTCTTTGCGGAGCTCCGGTTCACGAGAGAGCCTTCTCTCGAGGGAGAGCAGGCGGCGCTCGGCGAGGGCGCGCGAGTCGCCAAAACGAGGATCGATAGTTCGAAACGGTAAGCGTACGATATATCTTCCGTTGGAGTCACGTGCGTGAGTTGACGCGAATATTTTCTCACACATTACTTCGTCGTCGCTTAGAGGCGAAGAGTTGGGGAGACTTTCTATTTCCCAGAATTTCCGAATTTGGGTGTCGAGAGATTCGATAGAACAGAAGAGCGAGGTTTTTGAATGGGACGGTGCGCAAGGGGCCTTTCCCATGACAATCCAACCAAGTTTGGTTTCAAGAACGGAGGGTCCATCCTCACAATCGTTACCGAAGAGTATTAGACAAAAGACATCCACTCCCACTAAGGCATCAATGCAACCAGGTTTATCAAAATTAGGGTCGGCGAGTTCGATGTCGTTTAGGTATGACAATCGATCTATGTCAATTTTTTCTGCAGGCTGATCGCTACAGACCTTGGGCGTAACAAATGCTTCAATGCACATTTCAAAATTGGATTTCATATTACGAATGTTAAGAGTGGTATAGGAACTTGCCAGTGCGGACGTTTCACAAATACCCTCGATAGAAGTAGGTTTTTGGCGGATCGGCAGTCCAAGGCGTTGCGCGCAACGTTGCGTAACAAAATTGGACTGGCTACAATTATCAATCAAAATGCGAATTTTTTGGTAGTTACCGAATGTATCCCGTACTTCCACGTATGCAGTGGCAAGAAGAGAAATGCGACCCGTGGGTGCTGCATCGGATGCAAGAAGGGTGACCGGTTTGTCAGACACGAGACCTGGGTTCTTGCAGGGCGAGGACGACGAGAAAGTATCAGCGTTGCTTCCAGCCGGAGAGCAACCGCTGACCTGGGAATTGCCGCTATCGATATCGAAATGTATGGTAGTGTGATGGGCGACATTACATCTTTGACAGCGAGACTTCGATGGGCAGGATTTTACTACGTGCCCAGAACGTAGGCAATTCATGCACAGTCGGTTGTCCTTGACAACTACAAAACGCTCGTGAGGCGTCTTGTTTCGATAATCATCGCACTTAGCTAGTGCATGATTCGATTTACACAACACGCAAAACGACTCGATTGGGTTGGCGCTAGTGGCAACTAGCGTTTTATAAGTCGCTCCAGCAGGCGCACGTTCTTGCGCGGGGCGCCAGGCGCTGGTGCGTGGTGCGCCCTGTGCGCGCGTGGTGCGCGCGGATGTGGCCGGAGCGCGCGCCGCGGGGCCCGGGGCGCCCTCCGTGAGGTCGGCGAGCTCTAACGCTCGGCCGGCCTTACTGACGTATTCTAATAGCGAGTCAAACGACGGCACGTCCTTACTGTCATTTTGTAGCTCAAAACGACGACGGGTGTCTTGATCCAGTTTGTTTATTAATAAATAAAACAATGGGAAGTCCCAATCGTTCACGGGAAATCTCAAGTTTTTCAAAACCGCAATGTTTTCTTTGAATGTGTCTACGAGTCGACGTAACTCGCTAGGCGAGTTCGATTTCAACGAAGCATTTTGTATTTCTTCCCAATGACGAAAAGCCAACTTCCGTTTGTTATTGTATCGATCGATCAAAGCTGCGTAAGCATCTAAATAATTGTTATCCGATAAGGGAAATCCCTTCAATAATTGCAACGGTTCTCCCGAAAGAAGTGAAATTAATATTGAGAATCTTTCAATATTCGACAATCGTTTGTTTTGATGTACCATTGTGTTGAACATGTCATAAAAGGTACCCCATGATTTAATGTTACCATCGAAATGAACAAGGTTTAAACGGGGCAATTTAACAGACAAGTCGGTTCTGTTCGTCTCGCCCTCGATAGAGGTCGCCGACGACAGTGACGTGTGAATTTCAATTATTTGGAAATATTTGTCATCGAAATCTTGACGTATAATATCTTCTTGATCCAATTCATTCACCTCCGTTATTTCAGAAATAATCTTTAAGTGGTGTGTCTCAAAGCTAGAACAATAGCCATCTATTTTGCTAAATCGAGACATAAACAAAGGTAATCGCGAGGAATCCACCTTAGCTTGCAACCCGGCCGCCAAACATTCATCGATTCGTTTGATTGATATTTCACGTTTTAATTGCAAGTTTCGGCGGGCCAGTGCTTTCGACATTTTTAAATAAGTCTAGTTACGTTAACTAAATGTAAACAAAACGATTTCTACCAGCGATACTAATGGTACAACAAACAAATTTCAACCTTAAGTCCTATGAAATAAGGTTCACGCACTGCGAAATCTATAAGGTGCGTACAAAGTTAAATAATAATGCAAAGAGTTTATTTTACTGTAAGACGTGCAAAGCGAGATAAATTTTATTACGACGATAATTAACGAAACAAAGAAATGCACCTGTTAACTTAATTATTTAACGTACCTATTTAACAAACAACGACAACAACAAATTTAAGTACGTAATCGTGGTACGAAGCGATAGCGTTGGAAAATAGACCTTAATTTGTTGCAGTTAGGTTCGAGAATACCTTGTGCCAAATTCTATGATTATTTAATTTATATCCATGAAAATGATGAATGGACAGGTAACACGTTATTGATGAGGAAAACTATGCGAATATTAAGGGACAACTATCTGTGAACATTATTCAATAATAATGCACGATATTTGTATCGACCAAATATGTATAGGTATAAATATGTCTCAGTATCTACATATTTTTATTTTATTACTTTATTAAAATTTGCGTGATATTCACTTTACAAAATAACAATAACTAATGATAATTATCGCTATTTTAAAGTCACCAAATCAAACAGTTGGAATTTCTTTTGTTAGTAGGTTATCAAAGAAACGGCACGCGGTACACTATTACCCGACTAATTTTAGAAGTATTCACGGTTCAAGCAAACAAAGCAAACTCAAATGTACACTCAATATGGTCGTATAATAGGTTGCATCATCAATCTGAACTGTTTAAATTATCGACATATTTCAATATAATTACTACTAAGTTAAGTTTAAATACCTGAATTACAATAAGATAATTAGGTTTTAGGTATATTCAATGTAAATTATAGGTAAGCGCAGTCAAATAGTTGCGTATTACTGTTGGAATGATGGCTACGAATTTGTTGCTACTTTGTGATATTTACTAGCCTTAATAGGATAAGATCTATAATCTTGTATATTATGCGAAGCGAAAACGAACGAAAACGAAAGTATCGAAATGGTAACGAGACGAGATTAGCGACAGTTGTAAACGAAACGAAACGAGAATGGTTCAGAGTCACTCCTGGCCCCGAGACAGGTTAGCTGTTCTCGGTTTTAGGAGGATCCGCGGTCGATGGACCAAATGTACAATCGCCCTCGAGTAGGGAATTGTTTTTAGCGAAAGTTTACGAAAACGAAATAGTATATCAGTGCCAGAGAAAGCAAATCGACGAGAGCCAACTCACCCCGTTCCTGCACGGTGAACAGCTGGTCGGTACCGACTCTCTCCCTGGGCGAGCTGATGATGTGGTGGTCGAGGCGAGGATTTTGATTACACAAAATTCGGTTATTTTGGGTGTTTTTGGTTAGCGCGACGAATTAGCTTGCGCGCACGGCAACGAGCAGCCAACGAACGATCTACCTTCAACTGGCATTTTTTTTTTTGTCAAAAACGATTCGAAAAACTACCCTAAAAACTGTCGCTAATAACGGTGTTCCGTTTTACGATATATAATATTTACATGCATCTAAAATACAGATAAACTAAGCTAAACATGGTGTCCGGAACCATCAGGAACCATTGATTAATGATGTAGTCTACTAGATCAATGTTTGAACAATGAAATTTGGCGGTTGACAGCTATGACTGAATCAAAAAGTAGTATAGACTTGAAGTGATTTTCACTACAACTTTTGGGAGAAAGAATTTCTTAGGGATTCTTGTCCTGTTACTCAATGTAAGGAACACACTGAAACCTTAATATACTTACCTGTCAAACTGAACCATTTCCAAAGTAGGACCAATTCGAACACGTAATTAACATATAATATAGTAATTGACAGTCAGTTATTTGGGTGATTTTGAGATTATTCCAAACCATTTTAAGTGTAAGATATCATTTCAATACAATTTACACAAATGTGAAAAAAAATCAGAAAAAAACGTCATACAAAATGTAGGACATAGACAAAATACAGATCTAGTGAATAATCCTTTCCGATTGTAAAAACTTGGAATCCACGAATACTTCCGAAAGCCGTTGCCTTTTCCATAAATTATCCTATTAATTGTTGATACTTTTCATTTTTATTTTGATTAAATGCGAAACATTATAATGTATGTGTCAGTGCAGGGAAAAAGGTCCCTCTTTGTTAATATGGATTTATTAGTAGGTATTTCCTGAAACTACACATACGCTGTCTAATATTAACACAGACCTTTCACTAAGCTAGTCCACATCATATAAGTTAGAAATGCCAAATAATGTCGAATATTAAAATTAAGTAATGAGTTATGTTATGACTGTCTGTAATATTTTCTAAACTGATGGTGTATAAAAAAGCATGACAAATACTCGTACGAACTTATCCGAATTTTCACGCTCGGAAGGGATTATGCACTACACCTGTATAAGGTTCTAGAGTAGGTATAAGTAATATTTTTAATAAGCAACATGCATGACTTTTTTGGAAGACGTCATTCGATTACATTCCCCTTTAGATTCAAATGTCTCTAATAAACCTACTATCTATTGTATCCCTGCAACGTCAAAAATGCGAAAATACGTTAGGCTTCTGCGACGCGCGTCAATACGCCCCATACAACAAGCGTGAGGTTTGTGACGTCACGGACCTCAAAGTTGCGGAAAACTGTTTGGAAGAAATACGTTTTTGTCATTTTTGGTACGAAAAAATGCGTTTACCTATGTTAGTGGTTATACTTTTTTTTCTTAGAACAAAAGTAGTTGAGGTTTTGAAAATACATTTGGGGTATAAAAGAAATGGCTCTAAGTTTTTAAACCGCAATATCTTTACAACAATGTTAGAAAATTATTACAGATTTCCACTTTTTTATTTTAAATCGGTGTAGTTGAACGTGTTCATTGAACAAATTCAATTAAATATTTGTCACGCATGTTATCAATTGAGTACAGTAATCGGATAGCTACTGCCATACAAACTGGCTTACTGGCATAATTTGAGAGTTCGTATGTGAGCAGGATCGACCAAGGGGTCATGGAGCTAGAAGGCGCGGAAAAACATCATATGGGTGTTGTTATATTGGTCATTTCGTTTGCAAGGAAATCGCGAATTCTGAGTTCGAGGCGGACTACTAGTCTCATGTGCTCTAAGCAAGTGACCAGTGTTCCCGGTTGACATCCCAGATACGGCGATTAATGGGAATATTATCTGGCGTGAAGTATCAGCCACTGACACGCGAGAACACAATCAGACAAACGTACAACGATAAAACACACTTTAAACAAGGCAAAATCCCCCTTCAAACCAATACATAAGGTCCACCTACAATCACTTACTAACTTGGTCACTGATATAAACTTAGCTTTGTTAAAAATGTACCTAATTTACTCAAAAATAAATCTTAATCTAAGAGCGCAAGGGCGTTGAGATGTGAATTAAAATGTATGTGAAACTTACTAACGATGATCGAGCCGAAACAGGAGCGGCAGTTAAATTAAAAAACTAATTTTCAAATTTCGAATTTTAGAGACGAGCTTATTTTGTTTTGTTAATGGCCAGGTAGCTGATTGAGATATAAGTTCCATATTGAGGTAAATATTGGTTTAAAGAAGTATCGATATTATTAATTAATTTAAGTTTGTTATTGTTTATCTTTCAGGCTTCGTCGGTTAAAATTAAATGTTCTGCGGGCTTATATGGCAGCGTTTATGGGCTATTATATCAATCGATAACAATTTTAGTATTTTTTTGACAAATCACGATATCTCTTGTATTGGTAGGTACACTAGATACCTATGGCGTTTTGAAATAGTAACGTGATTTAAAATTAACTTAAATCGGTCTCTATGTATCTCTTAAACGACCTTCTAAAATAACATACAGCAGTGGCATGTCACTCAGTTGATCCAAAGTGATAAGACAACGGTTGCTTCAGGCAGTCATGGAACCGGGTATGTCCTTAAACTAGGTCCAAAAGAGAGGCATAGGCACTGCTAATAATATCATCTTGCTTTTTATGGTAGCCTGGTAGGACACAGGACACAGCTCAGCGAATGTCATCTCACTCAAATCTGGAGCAGAAACCGACTGAGCAATACCTCTACCTTACAAAAAACCTCATGCTTATGTCGGTAAGTAAGGTAACCAGAGAGCTCAAAAAGGATGCAGTATGTTGACAACGGACCTTCTTATCCCTTTATATATTTTTTATCTAAAGCACATCATACAAAATGGCCACGCTACGCCCCGCCCCGAACGGAATTACCTCACCCCGCGGCGACCGATTGGTAGGGAACTAGTAGGCTAATCCGTTAGGTTGGCAGCGCATCGATAAAAAGCAAAATGTCGGTGTATTGTCAAACGTCATTACGACAGCGGTAACAGCGCCCTAAGACGCACGCGCGCATTGAAGCGTGTACAGATGTGCGGTGCACACAAAGGCGCTCAAACGAGTTTTGTAGTATGACGTGTCCGCCCTGTCTAAAGGGAAGTAGCCAAGTTTGTAGTATTTCTATCTATTTTGTGTACAGTAAGTAAAATACGACTCAGATGGAACAAGTAAAATAAGCTAAATTAACTTTAAAATCCCATTTTGCAATCTTCGCAATCTTCATAAGCAAAGTCTGGGATATTAAGGCTACCGCTTGGTTATTTATAGTTCCACGTACCATATTAGTGAGATATTATCTTGTGAATTATAGCGCCATCTTAGATAACCGCCTCTTGAATAAATAATTATCAAAAAAGCATTTTGGTTTTTGTCAGCATTTATATATGTTAATAACGAGAAAAACTAACAATTGATAGAGTTGTGTTCCTGCCGGTGAGTAAGGTTGCCAGAGAGCTCAATGAGGATGCAGCGTGTTGACGACGGGGGACCCTCTTGTCCCTTTAGCCCTCAACACAGTGAATACTCCTTTATATTAAGCACGTGCATCTGACACATCTAAAGTTGCAGGTGTCCATAGGCTACGGTAGCCGCTTACGAATAGGCCGCGTGGTATAAAAAAAAGTATTATGAACATTTTGGCTGCAAACTAAACTGAGGATCGTGCTTTTTTTCGTTGAAGGATGAAATATAAATATATATATATATTATGCTTCATCTAGTGACCGTCATCTGTGTTGTGTAATAATACACAATCCAATATGGCGGTCTTATTGTCCAAATACAAACAGCAAGTAATTAATTAGTCCCACTGGCTTACCGTTTCATATAAAATATGTATACCGGGTGTTTCCTGTAATAGGAGCAATAAATTAAAACGTAAATTCTACTCCTCAAACCAGACAACGTTTGTTCAGCGACTTTTAACAAGAATTTTAGTACACTTTAAAGTTTATTCGAACACGCAATTTATTCCGAAATTGATTAATTATATATTATTAGACGGATTTTAGCGTAGGTACATTGAAAATACTATTTAGTTTGTATGAAAAAGAGACAATCGGAAAAAAGTTGTTGAACAAAAGTTTTTTTGTTTGAATAGTAATGTGTGTAGGTGTGTAAGTAGAAAAAAACTTAATACATTGAGTACCAAGAACCCGTTAGGTGGGCTCTCAGTGTGTAGCCTCTTTCCTCTACAAAGCAGGAATACGCTGAGATCGGCTACGAGCGTAGCAGCACGGAGTTAAATACACTTGACTTAACGATATGTGATATTTTAAACATGACTAAATTATAAATTTTTAAACATTCGAAAAAATAATCTACCTATTTAGTTTAATTTCTTAACACGTCCCAGTTAATTATAGCAGAGGCCAAAACAATGGGGATTACAGGACAAATAGTATAGAATAAAAATACAAAAAATAGGTGTAGGTACGTAAATCTAGCTGCCATCTTTGACGCCAAGGCCTTTGCTAGGCCCGAAAAGTTGTATGAAGTCCCATTACAGTCCCCTGAAATTACTGCGACCGGAACATGATAATTCCGAGCGTATTTTAAGTAACGTAATGGCCATTTCATTGCAACATTTTTTCGCAGCTGAATTAAATTTTATTTTTATTTTTTATAGCCTAAAATAGTGTCCCACTGCTGGGCGTTTGAGGCCTCTCCTGCTGATTTCCAGAACTCTCGGTCCCGCGCTTTTTCCGGGCAGGTGCTGAGGAAAGCGCCCAAATCGTTAGAAGTGAGATTACAATCGGTAATCCTCGTCGAATTTTGTTTTTTAGAAAGTTAAAATTTCGACATATTTTGGTCCATTTATTTTGACAACAATTTGAGGTATGATTATAATCACATGGGAACGATGGTGGTTCTTCGCCAGTGCCACTAACGAAGCATAGAGAAGCTGGCGACCTGACAAATAACGACCGCCACAAGACACGGGTCACAGTATATTAACATAATTGTATATTGATGCAAAGAAGAAACGCACATTTTTTACTACGATGGTGGCAAGGAAGCAGTAGTGCCCGCCTGATGGTAAGCAGCTACGGTAGCCGTCTATAAGCTTCAACTCCAGAGGTGTCACATGCGCGTTGCCAACCTTTTAAATTATTATTTGACAATTCAGCGTGGCAACGCTGCTAGTGTCTTGGGGACTTTTGAGCCGGCTACGGTCCGGGATGGTCTGTATAATTAAGGTTTAATGTGTAAGTAGTTATTATTGACAAAGCCTGTGGCAGATTTCATCTTGTAAATTATGATTGTTCTTTGGCGAAGCCTTTGGTTGACCTGTTTTTGTATCTACCCGACGAAGCCTGGGCGTGGATTTTAAAATTGTGAATAAGATAATTTTTAATGATGTATAAATGGTCAATAAATTTAAAGTAACAAGGGCAGTAACTAGTCCCAAGATATGTTTTTCCGTCCCGCCTGCAAACAGTGACGGTTTTTGGAAAATTATTAAATGTAGTTGTAGGACCAATATAACCATATTTGTACTGATGTAGGTACATACGTGATGCACACCCGGAAATATCATCTATCACTCGTCCCAATATTTCGCTACCCGTAAAGTAATGACATACTTCCCGACCTTGCATAGAAATGTACTATTAACTTCACAGCAGGTTTAAAACGACTATTACCGCCCGCTAAGCTCGAAAATGTTTTTAGGAATTTTATACTGGCAGAAATAACGCACATGGAGCGTGTTTAGCTCAACTAACACTACGAATTGCACTTTAACATTCTTTTAGTCACAATAATTATGTGTATCTGTTACTTAACTATCCTAGTACAGTCACGAACCCGGATTGTTGAGCCACTTGCCATTGTTCGTAATTTAGCCGTGTTTTGAATGACCAATGTTACCGACTAGCTGTCAACTGTCAGTTACATCGGTCATTTATTACACGGTTAAATTACGAACAGTAGCAAGTGGCTCAACAATCCGGGTTCGTGACTGTGCTACCATGTTAGCTTTAAGCTTAAGTTATAAAGGTTAACTCAGGGAGTCAAAATTAGGCATTTAGTATTTTTACAAGCTTTTATTATTCACCTGTCCCATTCTCTGTAATCAAATCTTGCGTATTAATTTTGACCCACTTCTTAGTTTCCGATTGAGCTGACTTTTCGTACGAATATTTATTTATTTATTTAAACCTTATTGCACAGTAAAATATACAGTTACAATAGGCATAGCCAAGAGGCATTAAGACCGCAATATGTATATCGCGTGACAATGCAATATTATGATGACATGGAACTGATCTGATGATGGAGCTGGAAGGTGGCCATAAGAACGTCTCAACTACACAACATTATCCCATCGTGTTTGGGCTCGTTGCATTCGTCTTGGTTAGCAGTTAAGGATTGTAAAAATAAAAGTAAAGGTAGTATAAACACATGTCAAAAAAATTTTTTTTTCTGAAAAAAAATGTGTTTTATAATGAACTTGCTTTGATGAGTAACTTACGATGTGCGCATTATTTTCCAAGACACCTTTTTTTTGGGGAGGGTCAACTCTGCTACTCTAAGTCCCTAGGAAACATCTTAGATAACCCTACACGTGATTCCTGGGTGGTGCTGAAAAAGTAACAAACTTGGCAGCTGCATGGTCTCATCTAGACCCCGCAGCACTCACTGCATTTTCTTCATCATCTGCTTTCCCACTACTACTACTGCAGAGAAGAAATGCCTATTTATATCCAGTGACATGTAGCCATACGATAAATATTTTTTTACTAACATAGTGAAGTAGGTACATAATTCCTATGCTTACTGCTTTCCTATCATCTGTGTAACTGAGGGCAATACGTTACAAACTCTATTCATGACTTTTTACTTCTTCACGGCTGCGGACTGTACTGCGAGGCGTTTTTGCCGTCGCTACCTGAATTAAGTTTGGGAAGATTGATTCTCGAGCTATTTTCTGTAGACGTTTTTCTTTTGTTGACTGTACTGGATGATGTATCTTGGAGTTGGAAGTTTTTGTTGAAAATTGCGAGGTGAATTTTATTTTGGAGTGATGGGGATTAATGTTGTACTTTATCTGGGATTTGATCCATAAATGTGTTACTTGTTTGGTGTGACCTCGAGTAACATTTTAAATACATAAATATTATGGTAAATCTTACATAAATCGACCTAGAGCCACGGTAAGCTCAACAAGGCTTGTGTTGTGGGTACTAGGCGACGATATATACCGGGTGTTGCCTGTAATACGAGCAATAAATTAAAACATAGATTCTACTCCTCAAACAATACAACTATTGTTCAACAACTTTAAAAAAGTATGTAGTCTTTAGATTGTCTCTTTTTTAAATAGTATTTTCAATGTACGTTAAAATCCTTCTATTTGACATTGCTTGTCAGTCTTGTCACCTTACAGACATAATCAATTTCGCAATACATTGCGTGTTCGAATACACTTTAAAGTGTACTAAAAATTAAACCACAAGTTATTTTTCAAAGTTGCTGAACAAAGGTTGTTTACTTTGAGGAGTAGAATCTACATTTTAATTTATTGCTCATGTTACAGGCAACACCCGGTATAATAGATACAGATAAATACATATAAAATAACCAAAACTCGGGAACAAATATCCGTGATAAACACACAAATAAATGCCCTGACCAGGGTTCAAACCCGGAACCTGCGTCATAGGCAGGGTCACTACCGACTAGGCTAGGAGGCCGTTGACATAGCATATTAAACATAGTTTTGCTATAATGTATTTTGTATGCTCAGTTGCTAAAATATCTACGATAAAAATATAATAGCGAGATGCCATGCAAGCATAATGCGAGTAATGTGAAGTCAATACCAATATAATTTCCTTTTTTTACAGCCCCAACTGTCTGACAATAATTATTATGTTTTTAATTGCGGGATAGACTTCCTTTTTCTTATTAGTATCATGGTATTAAATATTAGAACTAACCGTAACAGCCTTTGAATTTTTTTAATTTAGAATTAAAAGTCGAACTCGCTTTCCGACACCAGTACAGTGGTACATCCGTAGACTACTCTGACCGCTCACTATAAGGCAGGTTGTTTGTTTGTTTAAAACGTGGTATAAAAATTCCCCAATAGTATTGCACCGTGAACATTGGTCACTAAATAGCGTTACAACGGATACGAATTTCCCTTGGGAAATTCATCATCCACTGCAGGTGTCATTTTTTATTGGCTGCCATTAAACTAGGTTACGTCGAATTGGAAACCACTTAAATATACAAGATGATGAGGGATAGATAAACAGACAAGGCGAAACGACCGGGTCGGAAAACTTTTTTGACAAAGAGTCTGATGGCGGAAAATATGGAATTTTTGGAAGCTCATAAAGCCGTAGTTTTTTGTTTATCACTGTAATAGTTTGATTTAAAAAATATTTAGGGAACTTGAAGAGCCACAACTGACCCTTCGAAGAGCCGCATGTGGCTCGCGAGCCGCGCTTTTCCGACCCCTGGCCTAGTCGGTAGTGATCCTGCTTATGAAGCAGGAGGTCCCGGGTTCGAATCCTGGTCAGGGCATTTATTTGTATGTTCATCTCGGATATGTATGTTCCTGAGTTATGGAAGTTATGAGCGTTTTCTACGTATTTAAGTACTTATCTATATCTATCTATTATAAATATCGTCGCCTGTACCCACAACACAAGCCTTATTGAGCTTACTGTGTGCCTAGGTTGATTTGCGTAAGATTGTCCCATAATATTAATTTTATTTATTTATTGCTTCAAAAATATATTTGTATTGTAGTTACTTTGCTTGTATACAAATTAAGATTAACGGTCGAGTTAATCCATCATGTTTAGTTAAGCATTATAGTTCTAAGCTTAGTAAGTAGTTTAAGTTTACTTGTTTTTAATAATATGCTACAGAAAACGAGAAGAAAATTTCATAATAGACAGTTTTAAAATCATTATTCTAGAAATCACCCAACAACAAACGCACTATCTTGGAATCCTAAAAAAATAACTACTCGAATAAATAATTGTAACAGATCAGAAGTGTTAAATTTTTAATGTAATATAAATTAAATTGTCATGTTTGTGTACGATAGCGCAATTAATGAATATTTTACCACATAAATGATAGTACTTTTATACTGATAATTAAAGCAATTCGTGCAAAATTATTCCCAACCATTCGAAAATATCGAAAATGCACAACGTTAATATTCCAATTTTCACTTCTGCCGGCACTCACTGCACCGGAGTGTGTTTTTTTTTCTAAAGTATGTCTCAATCTATCCAAACGTGGCAAATGTCTCGTTCTGCCCCACTATCTGTACAACTGTGGCAGTGAATGGGGCATTTAGCGGCACAATGCCCCATTGTACACGAGACAATCCGGCGGACTTTAGTGCAAGAGGACTCTTAAACGAGCGTTAAAGTGAACATACGGCTGGTCTAACTTTTATTGTGACTGCGATGTTTTATTTAGTCAAAGTCAAAGTCAAAAGTGTTTATTTTGTAAAACATAGGTACATCAAATGAGAGGTGTTTAGTTATTTATTGTTTCACTATGTTTTGCCTTTCGGCGTACAAAAACATACTTACATAATTAATTGTATACAGCCTTCATAACGCAATACATAAATAAAGTCATCATCAATAATTTATATTCTATAACATTTTTATAAAACTATCAAATAATTCAATATGGCAACGAAATAAATTAAGTACGATTACATCAATTTGAAAATATGAAAATTTAAATTAAACAAAATATAATTTTTGAACATTCAAGTCTAAATTATTATAAGCAGGTCAAGTTTAAAAAAAATTAAAATTAAAATAACATGTCAAGAACTAATTTAAATTATTATCTATAACTTCTATCTATTGACTATTCATTGTTATCTATATATTGTCACATGTCAAGAAATCTGCAATGGAATAAAAACATTGATCAAGAAGTAATTTTTTTAACTCTGTCTTGAATTTTGGCGATGGCAAATTTTTTATCCTATCGGGAAGTTTATTAAATATTTTACTGGCGAGACAGAATACGCTTTTTTTCTTTAGCGCAGTACTTGCGGGCTCTGTGTATATGTCTTTAGCGTACCTAGTACTCCGCGGAAAGACCTCAGAGACTGTCTTAAAAAGAGTTGGGTTTGTTTTGACAAATACTGCGGTCTCAAACACGTACTGGCAGGGTAATGGTAGGATTTCTAAATCATTAAAATGTGGTACACAGCTGTCTGTTTGTTTGAGTCCACGGATTGCCCTCACGCACCTCTTTTGTGCCTTAAAGACAGTTTCTCTGTTCGTGGAGTTTGCCCAGTACATAGTGCCATAGCGCAAAGTCGATGCAACGAAACCATGATATGCTGTCATGACAACCTCAACACTGGCCTGTTTCGCAAGTTTGTAAAGCGCATAGGCAAACTGGTTTAGCTTTTTACAAGTTGCTTCAGTGTGAGATTTCCATGTAAGGCCACTATCTATATGATGCCCTAAAAACTTGGTATCATTCACCACTTCAATTGGAGTTCCTTGGTAATCGCAAAGAATGGGAGTAGTCAGTTTACGTTGGCGTTGACTGAAATGTATGATTTTGGTTTTATTTAAATTAATCAACAAGTTATTACTTTCAAGCCAGCTGATGATACGACTTACAGTATTATTGATTTCGTGTTCATAAGTTTTTATATCCTTGCATTCAATAACTACTGTACTGTCATCTGCGAAAAGAACCATTGGATCTTCAATGTACTGCGGGAGATCATTAATATATATCAGGAACAAGAGTGGTCCTAAAACGCTGCCCTGAGGGCTCCACATAGGGTTTTTCGCATTTTTGATCTATAGGTCTCTTGTCTTCTTGTTTTTAGGCATATCTGTGTCAGTTCAGTGTATTGTGTTCGGTCACTTAAAAATGATTTTATGAGGTCTAGTACATTTCCGCGGAGGCCATAGCAGTTAAGTTTTCGTAAGAGGATCGTATGGTCGACACAGTCGAATGCCTTCGTCATGTCCATGAAGATAGCGCATATCTGCTTTCGTTTGTCGACTGCATTAATTATAGGATGGACAAGGTCAAAGACTGCCATATTCATGGTCTTTTGCTTTCGAAAGCCTTTTAGTTCAGGCGCCAGTAATTTACGCTTCTCCAGAAAACTATAAAGCGATTTGTAAATTACTTTCTCAAAGATCTTGGAGAAGACGGGGACGTTTGCTATGGGCCTATAATTTGCCATGTCAGTTTTTTCGTCCTTTTTGTGTATAGGCTTGATAATCGTTATTTTTAATTTCTCTGGATATGTCCCTGTTAATATACTAAGATTTACTACGTGACTTAAAGGCGTTGCAATGATGTCAGATACATATTTAATAACTTTGGTGGAGATCCCATCATGTCCTACACTGTTTGTGTTTTTTAATGCCTTAATAATTGCTACTACATCTTTTGGAGTTGTTGGCCCCATATAGATTGATTGGAGACAATTTACTTTAATATTTTGGAATTCTGTACTATTATTAGTATTATTGTTCTGTATGTGATCTATAAAATAGTCATTGAATGCATTCACTATGTCATTGGGACCAGATACAATCAGATTGTTGTTTATAATTTGTACTATTGGCTCCTTAGGGAAATGCTGTTTATTTTGTTTAATAACTTGCCATGTAGCTTTTGTCTTATTTTTGGCTGCAGTTATGTAATGATTATTTTGAGACAGGCGCGTAAGTTTTATAATTTTTTTAAATTTGGCATTATAAGTTCTGTGGGCCATTCTGTTGGTGTCAGTAGGACAGAGCCTATATCGCCACAATAATTCACGACACTTCTTACTGCACAATTTTATACCACGGGATATCCACTTAGGTTTCTTAAAGGTTTTTGATGTGATTGTTTTAAAGGGGAAGCATACATTATACAAACTTTGAAAAGATTCCAGGAAAGTATTGTATGCTAGATTAGGATTACTACTAGCTACTATTTCTGAGAAAGATACATTTTCCAAAGAGTTCCTAAATCGGTCTAAATTTTCTTTGCTGTAATCTCTTTGTTTCAATTTCCATGATTTTATTATGCAGGATTTCTTGACAGGACATTTTATAATTTGTGCTGTGTGATCTGATAGGCCCAACTCTATTACTTCACTTTTACACCCTGTGATGTTGTGGGCGAAATTATCCAAACATGTATTACTACTTAATCGGGTGGGTTGCCTTAACTCTAAAAGCAAATTATGATTCAATAACATATACTCGAATTGAAGTGTACAGTTAGTTTGTTTTAAAATATTAATATTAAAATCTCCGCACATAATATTTTTTTTATTCGTGTTGTCACAGACTCTGCTAAGCAGAGCGTCAACCTTGTCCAAAAATAAGCTTACGTTCGACTTAGGTGTTCTATATATACATATAATTACCATGTTATGGTGCAATAGTTCGATAACTAAGTTAGATACTTAAATATTTAGAATAATAATATTTTTAAAAGTAGGTATTCGTAGGCACAGAATTATAGTTAACGTGTAAGTACACAAGTGCTATTAAATGTACGAAGTGTGATTGTGCGTGTAGTATAATATATACTTAGTATTGTAATATTAACTGTGATAACTATATACAAAAATATAATAATAACATATCAACATAAAAAGTATAAACTAGTCAGCAACAGGTGTCTAAGCCAGATTTTAGATTCTGAAATACGCAACCTAATAACCATAGGGTACCCCTGTTTTTTTTTTCTATAAGTATCTTTTTAAAATGCTAGTATAAAATAAATCATTACAATGTAATTGTAAAGAAACAAGTGACAGTTGAATGTACGAATGCCAAGGAAACGTAGCTAACTCGATAACTTCAGAAAAAAAGGCAAACTTGTTCAAAGAAAGTATTTGGAAAGAAAATTGGTGCAACAGTTTAGCCGAGAACAGACGTCATTCAGCAGCGAAATAAAACAAACTGACATTTTGTACAAAAAACTGTAAAGGCGAGTTATAAGGAGAGCCTGGAGAAATGTGCGATTTTTAAATGCGACTTTTTTCCATGATGGAACAGAGTCGGTGCCGTATTCTGAAATAATAAAATACATAAATAATATTAACTCAAACATAACTCCAACACACAACAAATCAACCAATATTGAAGTTGTATTGGAGCTGCATCGGAATATTTGTCAAGCAAATTCTAATATTTCTGATCCAGACGTTAAGGCGCTAGCTGTATTGCGTAGTTAATGCATTGGAGTTGTATTGAAGTTGGATCGTGTCTAAACGTGTTTTGAAGTTAGAATACGGCCCCTAATGTCCATAAAATAAATGTTACTAAATAAATTTCACTTCGGTTCGGTTTATCACTCCACTAAGTATCACTTCACTAGTTCAGTAAAGGAAGATTTGAGTAATTTGGAAATTAGAAACTTTCTTGAAATGTAATACTTGAAAAAATGTGCGTGATTGCACAAATCTTCGACATTATTACTAGTAACTATTTAACTATTTTGCCTTTAACCATTCAAGAATAACTGATAAAAAGCGCCAATATAAAACCGGCCTTACCGTTCTCGAGACGAACAAAAGTACAGCCAGCATAATGACAAAGAAACATGGCGCGCGGAAGGCGTCGGCCAATTCATACGTTCGTGTAGTGGCAGCAAAACAACGACACGAACAGGCTTTGGAGGTTTCTTTCTACATTTATAAATTGGCTTGCTGACTTTTTTTACATGGAGGACTGTATGACCGTTTGTGATGATTAAAAATATGTACTTATACTGTGGCCAGGTGTAGCTACATGCCATAAAAAAAACCGGCCAAGTGCGAGTCGGACTCGCGCACCGAGGGTTCCGTACAAACCTGTAGGTATATACTAGGTGTGTACTAACAAATAATTATTAAGATGTGTAATTACTAACAGCTTATGGATTTGACATCTGAAATAAACAATATACAATACAATACAATACAATATAGGGGTAGTAACTTTAAAATTATTAAAAATATTTTTATAATTGATGTAACTTAAAAAATTAACGGTTTTCGGTATTTTTTCCTTTATCTGTGCTATAAGACGTTGCTTCGTACCAAATGTCAAGATTCTGAATTCACTGTAGGTTTTGATTCCCTTCAGAGTTTCGAAAATTTGCGGCATAAACGGCTATATTTTTAGATTGCGTTGGCTTAGAAGTTTTATTTTTTCACAGCTCCAAGGGACAGTAGACCTTAGTACTTAATATAAATTGCAGCTTGATACCTCCACACGTTCCTGAGAAAAAGGGTCTTGACAGACGGACGGACTGACAACAAAGTGATCCTATAAGGGTTCCGTTTTTTCCTTTCGAGGTACGGAACCCTAAAAATGAAGATTGATATTATCAATCGAGAATAAAAAGTTTTTTTTTTATATCAAACGTGGTCCCTGACTTCACTAATTTGTAAAATAATACCTATTTAATGAGTATATAGACGTCGAAACGATTGAGCTGATTTTAATGAAGTGAAATATCTATACATCTATCTATACATATAATAAAGCTGAAGAGGGTCGAAAGTCTGTACATGGAAGATAAATGAAAAAAAGTTGGCTGGGAAGACTTAGAATCGATACCAGAACACGTTCCAACAATTTTTAGAATTTTTGTCTGTTTATCTGTTTATCTGTTTGTCTGTTTATTTGACCGCGCATCGCGTGAAAACGGCTGAACGGATTTTGATGACATTTTGTATAGAGATAGTTTGAGTCCCGGGAAAGGATAATATATAGTTTTAATCCCGAAAATCAACCCTGGTGGGGGTGAAAATGGGGTTGAAAGTTTGTATGAAGAATTTTTTACCGCTGAAACGATTTAGATAGAAATGAGTATGGAGATAATTTGAGTCTCGAGAAACGTCATAGGATAGTTTTCAAACCCTTGTGGGGGTGAAAAGGGGGTTGGAAGTTGGTATGAGGAATTTTTTACCGCTGAACTGATGAAAATTTGTATAGAGATAGTGTGGGTCTCGAGAAACGACGAAGGATAGTTTAATCTTCAAAAAAGCCCCCCCCCCCCCCATCTTACATTAGAACCGTAGGTCCAAAAAATTAAAAAAAAAAGAAAGTGAAGCCTGAAAGGTACTTTTTTTTAATAGAAATTAGTAATCTAATATCTCCAGATTTGAGTCCCGAGAAACGACAGAATAGTTTTCATCCCGAAAATAATGTGGGGGTGAAAAGGGGGTTGGAAGTTGGTATGAGGATTTTTTACCGCTGAACAACTGATAAAGATGAAATTTGGTATAGCGATAGTATGGGTCTCGAGAAAGGACAAAGGATAGTTTTCGCCCCTAAAATCAACCCATATAAAGGGGTGAAAAGAGAGTAGGAAATTTGTATAGGGAATTATTAACCGCAGAATCGATTTGGATAAAATTTGGTATGGAGATAATTTGAGCTCTGGAAAAGGAAATAAGAAGAAACAACCAATAACCGCTGTACGTATTTAGATGTAATTTGGTGTTGAAATAATTTGTAATATTTTGATCAAGGTGTTCATATTTTTAACATGTTACCCGTCGATGCTTTAATTTTACCATTACCCGCTCTTAAGAAATATTTGAAAATGTCATGAATGTCAAAGGGTTATTGCAGGTTCGAGGACTATATATGACGGGCAAAGATGCATGGCTCAAACCAAAAAACTACTACAAAATCATCTAACATTTATAGGACACCGTTTAGGTAGGAAAACGTATCAAACGTTTTGTGCAGCAGTCAGATTAGGATTTATTTTTCTTTATAATTAATCAATAGGTACATTATCTGTCTCTCAAGCTGTTTTGATATATTCTTGAAGAACTTCGCATTTTTTGTATCTTTAAGATCTAATAAAATAATGTATTACCGTTTTGAAAAAAATAAGTCCCGTCGAGTTTCTTTTCAGTCATAATACTTCTTGGGCCAGAGGTGTAGGGTTAGAACCGGTGGTAGTTTTGGAACGAAGTTCCTTATCGGACGGTTCGCGGATGTGGGGCTAGGTGAAAAAAAGACACGTGACTGTCACGTAAAAGCGTCACGTCACGAAAACGCGACACCCATACGATTGAGAAACATGTAAAATGGAATGAAATGAAAAATATATAAAATAGAATAAAGTGAACTTCACTTCACTTCACTTAGTGAAACTTTCACGTAGTGAAAAGTGAAAGTGTGAAGTGACAAAGTGATAAAAGTGAAAAAATTAGGGAATCTAAAAGTAAAAAATGTCGAAAATGTCAAAAATGGCAAAATTTCTAAATTTCTAAAGTTTCTAAAATTTCTGAAATTAAAAAACTTCAAAAATAACCAAAATTTCCAAAATTTCCAAAATTTTCACAATTTCAAAAAAAATTAAAACCACAAAATTGACGAAAAAGTAAAAAATACAAAAAAAATTAAAACCACAAAATTGACGAAAAAGTCAAAAATTAAAAAAAATTTAAATAACATAACTTCTAACCGAGTGTTCCACGACACTCACGTATTTTGTTTTTCTCTGACGTTCATTAGTGCATTGTAATGTGCTTACATTGAAGAATAAATATCTTGATCTGACACCAATATCATACATCCTCTATTCCGTGTTCGGAACCGTATGTAATTACCACCATTATTGCAACCAGTAACGTAACATCAGTGTATTATCTGTGACAGTGTGGTAAAAACGTATGAAAATTCATTACCTACGGTAACGTAAGGAAAATCCGCCCCCCCCCCCCCGATCACGCCGGCACGCCCCCCCCCCCCCCCCCGAACGCCAGCGCAATAAGGTTGGTCATGGCGGTGTAATGGCGGTCATTGTATCAATGTTGGTTTCAATGTATTTTTAATATGTGTGTAGATAAAGCAGAGTATGCTTCTGTACATAATTAGACCTTAATACGTAACAGTTACATAAACTACTATTTATCTCTTTATAGGGTTCCGTAGTCAACTAGGAACCCTTATAGTTTCGCCATGTCCGTCCGTCTGTCCGCGGTCTAGCTCAGTTACCGTTCGCACTAGAAAGCTGAAATTTGGTGAGGCCTGATAAGAACTTTCAATAAAAACTATATTGAATAAAGTCGGTTCAGCCGTTTTTGAATTATCAGTCAAAGGAAGTGCCGGATAGTAAAATGACGTAAGCGCCACCAAATATCCCTTAATAAACGACCTTTTGAACGGATGTTTTGTAACAGGGCGGCATCTACGAAACTACACTGAGCATCGCCCGACATGCTCTTGGCCGGTTTTTTTGCATTGTTATCCCGGAAATCACCCCTTAAGGATTACTAATTCCAATTCAAGAAAATCCCCCGCCAGGTTATACGTAGCCTATAAAAATTCAACGTCTAAAAGGGGGGTAGCCACTACACTCGATTGAGTTAAATTTGCATGGGTCATGGACCCCCCCCCCCCCCTCCAAGTGCACCTCAAATAGAAAAAAATAATTTCTGCACTTGTGACCCCTCCCTCCCCTCCGCCACCCCGATTTCAACCGTGCCTGTTCTTACCTTTCATGCTTAGACTGATTTGACGGGAGGATCGATTTGGATCATATTTGCTGTGGACATGAACGTATAAATACAAAAGTGATCCGGTATCGTCCGATATACACCTACTACTCTATGTCGTTTAAATCATGCCAAAAAAAATTAATAGGATAAAAAAAGTATTCATTTTTGAGTGTAGTTTCATTTACTGGTAAGTGTAAAATATTTTATTAGGACTACTGTCCTCCAGCGTATCCATCTGTCAACTTTACTTCAAGTTCCGCCTCCAGGGTAGCGGGAGAGAAATTAGGGATGAATTAGCCGCTTACTGACACAGACCGAATTCCACGCGGGCGGAGCCGCGGGCACAGCTAGTCTCTTAATATTTGTGGCCCAAACTACATCGGACGGACTGTGTAAGCGGATAAAAATTTTACAAATATATATTTTTGGTACAATATATAGAAATTATGGTCCTGTAGCGATTTCGATTTTAAAATTTGATTTAAAAAATTCATCATAATCATCATATTATCAGAAAAATGTCCACTGCTGAACATAGGCCACCCGCATCCAGCGGAGTCCAGCGACCTTTACCAGGAGTGCGATTTTTGAATCTCACCAAGTGACTAATTCTCACCGATGTGAGTGATTTACTTTCGGAAATCACTCACATCGGTGAGAATTAGTCACTTGGTGAGATTCAAAAATCGCACTCCAGGTCATCAGTTGCACCTTGTGGGGGGGTCTACCCACGCTGCGCCTTCCGGTTCGTGGTCGCCACTCGAGAATCTTTCCGCCCCAACGGCCATCGGCCATCGAGTAAAAAAATTAAAAGTAATTAAATAACGTATATGAATTGTATTTCACAAGATCGTTTGAAGTCTTGTTATTGCAAAAAAAATAAGATACGTATGTATTATCATTTAATACCCGAAAACTCAATTCTTAGAGAGCTTATTTAGTGACAACGTGGATTCGTGTAAACATTTGCTTGGTTTTTTACTATATTTTTTATTTATGAAACATAAAATTAAAAAAGTCTTCCACTTATGCAGTTTAAAAAGAAACGATCTTAAAAATATGTACAAATTAATAGAAATCTTGTCAGTTACTGCAAAATGGTATCAAAAAGTTGAGTGAAATCGAAAAAAACCGTAACAGGACGCTTAAAAACTCGTAATAAACGGTTCTAATTGTCTTTTGTTTTGGAACCTTGTACAAGTTCACTAACTTTTTTTCTTAGATAGATTTGACATATTCAAAGTGATATTTTTTAAACGTTTGTAACTTCATCAGCACGTTGCTTTCCGTATTATCCTGATTCGTTTTTGAGCCATACATCGCTTGGCAACCACAGCATCATTTAAAAAAGGACGCACCATTAATACAGCTATTTTATATTTAAAATATACAAAATGCTTAATAAGTTTCAAACAGTGTCATGTTACAAGTACACAGCGCATTCCCTTTAATATTTCCCGTCGATTCCAAATTTAAATGCAAAATTTATTAACATATTTGAGAGAGCCCGGAATCTCAATTAAAATACTACTGCACTGGATTCCCGACAGTATTGCTATAGTGAATAAATAATAATAGGGTTTAAGCAGACCACAGAAACAGCGCTGAAATGTGGTAACATTTTCATAGAATGCTTGTGGTTTTAATAAAAATATTTCACATTGCTTTCGGCCTCTATTGTAATTCGATGGATTTTAATTTAATTCTTTGTTGGTGAGGTAAATTAAAAGCCTTAATTTTATGTAAAATTTGATGTAGGATTATTTAAAACTGGCAAGCATATAAAGTCGTAGTCGTAGAGATATATTGAGCGGCAGTTGATTTTATATAATTGCGAGTTAACATTGTCAATAATATTAACTTACTTATTTCTAGAAAGGGATCCATTCGAAGTATTTTACACGGTCTATTTGGCTCCCAGGGATCCCAAAAGAAAAATAAATATACGTACGAAATATTACAAATATTACTAATAGAATAATATCTAATTTGTAAGTGTTCAGCATGCAACACAAGGTCTAGGGGGTTTCTTTTAAAAAATAAAGTAAAAAGCCTTTATTTACTGATGTAAATAAAGGCTTTTTATTTTATTTTTATTTCTAATTGGCTCCAGAAGAAGGAGAGAAATTTCTAGTTAGCACATGAATTTGAAATGCCTTACAGAATTTATCTTGAACGCGTCCATCGACGAAGTTTTAAAAAGATACGAACCGAGCACCATCGTCATATCGCGCGATATCACGCCATCGCTGTTACTGCGATTACTGAGCTCAGGCTGTCATTCGCTGCGTTTGTCCAAGACCATAGGACAAAGTAAAAAAAAAAACTTTATTTCAGTACATTTCGATTCCATAAACATTGTTAGTATCCTTAAGCTACATGTTAGTACATCTATACATATAATAAAGCTGAAGAGGGTCGAAAGTCTGTACATGGAAGATAATCGAAAAAAAGTTGGCTGGGGATACTTAGAATCGATAACAGAACACGTTCCAACAATTTTTAGAATTTTTGTCTGTTTATCTGTTTATCTGTTTATCTGTTTGTCTGTTTATTTGACCGCGCATCACGTGAAAACGGCTGAACGGATTTTGATGAAATTTTATATAGATATAGTTTGAGTCCTGGGAAAGGATAATATATAGTTTTAATCCCGAAAATCAACCCTGGTGGGGGTGAAAATGGGGTTGAAAGTTTGTATGGAGAATTTTTAACCGCTGAAACGATTTAGATACAAATGAGTATGGAGATAATTTGAGTCTCGAGAAACGTCATAGGATCGTTTTCAAACCCTTGTGGGGGTGAAAAGGGGGTTGGAAGGTGGTATGAGGAATTTTTTACCGCTGAACTGATTTAGATGAAAATTGGTATAGAGATAGTATGGGTCTCGAGAAATGACAAAGGATAGTTTCTTCTTCAAACCCCCGCCCCATCTTACTTTAGAACCGTAGGTCCAAAAAATTTGAAAAAAATAATGGAAGTGACGCCTGAAAGGTACTTTCAATAAAAACTATCTATACATATAATAAAGCTGAAGAGGGTCGAAAGTCTGTTCATGGAATATATTCGAAAAAAAGTTGGCTGGAGATACTTAGAATCGATAACAGAACACGTTCCAAGAATTTTTAATTAGTTAACGGCTGAACGGATAATGACGAAATTTTGTGTAGAGATAGTTTGAGTCCCGGGAAAGGACAAAAAATAGTTTTTATCCTGAAAATCAACCCTGGAAGGGGTGAAAAGGGGGTTGAAAGTTTGTATGTTGAAAGTTGGTATTGAAATAATTCGTAATTTTTTGGTCAAGGTGTTCATATTTATAACATGTTACCCGTCGATGCTTTAAATTTACCTTTACCCGCTCTTAAGAAATATTTGAAAATGTCATGAATGTCAAAGGGTTATTGCAGGTTCGAGGACTATATATGACGGACAAAGATGCATGGCCCAAACCAAAAACTACTACAAAATCATCTAACATTTATAGGACACAGGTTATAGAACACATTTATAGGTTTAGGTAGGAAAACATATCAAACGTTTTGTGAAGCAGTCAGATTAGGATTTATTTTTCTTTATAATTAAACAATAGGTACATTATCTGTCTCTCAAGCTGTTTTGATATGTCTTCTTGAAGAACTACGCATTATTTTGTATCTTTAAGATCTAATAATGTATTACTGTTTTGAAAAAAGTAAGTCCCGTCGAATTTCTTTTCGGTCATAATACTTCTTGGGCCAGAGGTGGTTAGAACCGGTGGTAGTTTTGGAACGAAGTTCCTTATCGGACGGTTCGCGGATGGGGGCCTAGGCGAAAAAAAGTCACGTGACCGTCACGAAAAAGCGTCACGTCACGAAAATGCGACACCCATACGATTGAGAAACATGTAAAATGGAATGAAATATAAAATAGAATAAAGTGAAGTGAAGTGTAGTGAAACTGAGAAGTGACAAAGTGATAAAAGTGAAAAAAGTCAGTCAGTAATTTTAAAAATGTCGAAAATTTCCAAAATGTCGAAAATTTCCAAAATATCCAAAATTTCCAAAATTTCCAAAATATCCAAAATTTCCGAAAATTCAAAAATTTCCAAAAGTTCCAAAATTTCCAAAATTTCTAAAATGCAAAAAAAATTAAAACCACAAAATTTACGAAAAAGTCAAAAATTAAATAACTACTTCGTTCCAATCGCACTCGATTCACACACTTTCCACGACACTCACGTATTTTATTTTTCTCTGACGTTCATTAGTGCATTGTAATGTGCTTACATTGACGAATAAATATCTTGATCTACACCAATATCATAAATCCTCTATTCCGCGTTCGGAACCGTATGTAATTAATTACCAACATTATTGCAACCAGTAACGTAACATCAGTGTATGATCTGTGACAGTGTGGTAAAAACGTATGAAAATTCATTACCTACGGTAACGTAATAAAAATCCGCCCCCCCGACCGCCGGCACGCCCCCCCTCACCGCCGGCGCAATAATGTTGGTCATGGCGGTGTAATGGCGGTCATTCTAATGGTTTCAATGGATTTTTAATATGTGTGTAGGTAAAGCAGTGTATGCTTCTGTACATAATTAGGTCTTATTACGTAACAGTTATATCGCCATGTCCGTCCGTCTGTTCACGGTCTAGCTCAGTTACCGTTCGCACTAGAAAGCTGAAATTTGGTGAGGCCTGATAAGAACATTCAATAAAAACTATATTCAATAAAATCGGTTCAGCTGTTTGTGAATTATTAGTCAAAAACGCATAGTGAAAGGAACTGCCGAATAGTAAAATGACGTAAGCGCCGCCAAATAAACGACCTTTTGAACGGATGTTTTGTAACAGGGCAGCATCTACGAAACTCTACACTGAGCATCGCCCGACATGCTCTTGGCAATGTTATCCCGCATTTTTTGCATTGTTATCCGGAAATCACCCCTTAAGGATTACTAATTCCAATTCCAGAAAACCTCCAGCCAGGTTATACGTAGCCTATAAAAATTCAACGTCTAAAGGGGGGGGGGGGTAGCCACTACACTCGAGTTAAATTTGCATGGGTCATGGATCCCCCCCTCCAAGTGCACCTCAAATAGAAAAAAATAATTTCTGCATTTGTGACCCCCGCCTGTTCTTACCTTTCATGCTTTGACTGATTTGACGGGAGGATCGATTTGGATGATATTTGCCGTGGACATGAACGTATAAATACAAAAGTGGTCCTGTATCGTCCGATATACACCTACTACTCTCTATGTCGTTTAAATAATGCCAAAAAAAAATATAATAAAAAAAAGTATTCATTTATGAGTGTAGTTTCATTTAGTGGTAATTGTAAAATATTTTATTAGGACTACTGTCCTCTAGCGTATCCATCTGTCAACTTTACTTCAAGTTCCGCCTCCAGGGTAGCGGGAGAGAAATTAGGGGTGAATTAGCCGCTTACTGACACAGACCGAATTCCACGCGGGCGGAGCCGCGGGCACAGCTAGTACAAAATAATTTAGATCATTTAATAAATAATTATTATTATTATAATTATTTACTAAGCAGGCAGGCAGTTATGACAACTGATATTGCATGTATCCAGTGGTCATTACGATAGTTAACGTTAATTAGCGTCATGATTTCAAAATTTGTAGTAAAAAGTAGTTAAGAATAAGCTCAAACTTCTACTAATTATAACAAGTTTTGCATTTAGTTATGTAAATATTAGTTACTAGCTGTGCCCGCGGCTCCGCCCGCGTGGAATTCGGTCTGTGTCAGTAAGCGGCTAATTCATCCCTAATTTCTCTCCCGCTACCCTGGAGGCGGAACTTGAAGTAAAGTTGACAGATGGATACGCTGGAGGACAGTAGTCCTAATAAAATATTTTACACTTACCAGTAAATGAAACTACACTCAAAAATGAATACTTTTTTTATCCTATTAATTTTTTTTGGCATGATTTAAACGACATAGAGTAGTAGGTGTATATCGGACGATACCGGATCACTTTTGTATTTATACGTTCATGTCCACAGCAAATATGATCCAAATCGATCCTCCCGTCAAATCAGTCTAAGCATGAAAGGTAAGAACAGGCACGGTTGAAATCGGGGTGGCGGAGGGGAGGGAGGGGTCACAAGTGCAGAAATTATTTTTTTCTATTTGAGGTGCACTTGGAGGGGGGGGGGGGGGGGGGGTCCATGACCCATGCAAATTTAACTCAATCGAGTGTAGTGGCTACCCCCCTTTTAGACGTTGAATTTTTATAGGCTACGTATAACCTGGCGGGGGATTTTCTTGAATTGGAATTAGTAATCCTTAAGGGGTGATTTCCGGGATAACAATGCAAAAAAACCGGCCAAGAGCATGTCGGGCGATGCTCAGTGTAGTTTCGTAGATGCCGCCCTGTTACAAAACATCCGTTCAAAAGGTCGTTTATTAAGGGATATTTGGTGGCGCTTACGTCATTTTACTATCCGGCACTTCCTTTGACTGATAATTCAAAAACGGCTGAACCGACTTTATTCAATATAGTTTTTATTGAAAGTTCTTATCAGGCCTCACCAAATTTCAGCTTTCTAGTGCGAACGGTAACTGAGCTAGACCGCGGACAGACGGACGGACATGGCGAAACTATAAGGGTTCCTAGTTGACTACGGAACCCTATAAAGAGATAAATAGTAGTTTATGTAACTGTTACGTATTAAGGTCTAATTATGTACAGAAGCATACTCTGCTTTATCTACACACATATTAAAAATACATTGAAACCAACATTGATACAATGACCGCCATTACACCGCCATGACCAACCTTATTGCGCTGGCGTTCGGGGGGGGGGGGGGGGGGCGTGCCGGCGTGATCGGGGGGGGGGGCGGATTTTCCTTACGTTACCGTAGGTAATGAATTTTCATACGTTTTTACCACACTGTCACAGATAATACACTGATGTTACGTTACTGGTTGCAATAATGGTGGTAATTACATACGGTTCCGAACACGGAATAGAGGATGTATGATATTGGTGTCAGATCAAGATATTTATTCTTCAATGTAAGCACATTACAATGCACTAATGAACGTCAGAGAAAAACAAAATACGTGAGTGTCGTGGAACACTCGGTTAGAAGTTATGTTATTTAATTTTTTTTTAATTTTTGACTTTTTCGTCAATTTTGTGGTTTTAATTTTTTTTGTATTTTTTACTTTTTCGTCAATTTTGTGGTTTTAATTTTTTTTGAAATTGTGAAAATTTTGGAAATTTTGGAAATTTTGGTTATTTTTGAAGTTTTTTAATTTCAGAAATTTTAGAAACTTTAGAAATTTAGAAATTTTGCCATTTTTGACATTTTCGACATTTTTTACTTTTAGATTCCCTAATTTTTTCACTTTTATCACTTTGTCACTTCACACTTTCACTTTTCACTACGTGAAAGTTTCACTAAGTGAAGTGAAGTGAAGTTCACTTTATTCTATTTTATATATTTTTCATTTCATTCCATTTTACATGTTTCTCAATCGTATGGGTGTCGCGTTTTCGTGACGTGACGCTTTTACGTGACAGTCACGTGTCTTTTTTTCACCTAGCCCCACATCCGCGAACCGTCCGATAAGGAACTTCGTTCCAAAACTACCACCGGTTCTAACCCTACACCTCTGGCCCAAGAAGTATTATGACTGAAAAGAAACTCGACGGGACTTATTTTTTTCAAAACGGTAATACATTATTTTATTAGATCTTAAAGATACAAAAAATGCGAAGTTCTTCAAGAAGATATATCAAAACAGCTTGAGAGACAGATAATGTACCTATTGATTAATTATAAAGAAAAATAAATCCTAATCTGACTGCTGCACAAAACGTTTGATACGTTTTCCTACCTAAACGGTGTCCTATAAATGTTAGATGATTTTGTAGTAGTTTTTTGGTTTGAGCCATGCATCTTTGCCCGTCATATATAGTCCTCGAACCTGCAATAACCCTTTGACATTCATGACATTTTCAAATATTTCTTAAGAGCGGGTAATGGTAAAATTAAAGCATCGACGGGTAACATGTTAAAAATATGAACACCTTGATCAAAATATTACAAATTATTTCAACACCAAATTACATCTAAATACGTACAGCGGTTATTGGTTGTTTCTTCTTATTTCCTTTTCCAGAGCTCAAATTATCTCCATACCAAATTTTATCCAAATCGATTCTGCGGTTAATAATTCCCTATACAAATTTCCTACTCTCTTTTCACCCCTTTATATGGGTTGATTTTAGGGGCGAAAACTATCCTTTGTCCTTTCTCGAGACCCATACTATCGCTATACCAAATTTCATCTTTATCAGTTGTTCAGCGGTAAAAAATCCTCATACCAACTTCCAACCCCCTTTTCACCCCCACATTATTTTCGGGATGAAAACTATTCTGTCGTTTCTCGGGACTCAAATCTGGAGATATTAGATTACTAATTTCTATTAAAAAAAAGTACCTTTCAGGCTTCACTTTCTTTTTTTTTTTAATTTTTTGGACCTACGGTTCTAATGTAAGATGGGGGGGGGGGGCTTTTTTGAAGATTAAACTATCCTTCGTCGTTTCTCGAGACCCACACTATCTCTATACAAATTTTCATCAGTTCAGCGGTAAAAAATTCCTCATACCAACTTCCAACCCCCTTTTCACCCCCACAAGGGTTTGAAAACTATCCTATGACGTTTCTCGAGACTCAAATTATCTCCATACTCATTTCTATCTAAATCATTTCAGCGGTAAAAAATTCTTCATACAAACTTTCAACCCCATTTTCACCCCCACCAGGGTTGATTTTCGGGATTAAAACTATATATTATCCTTTCCCGGGACTCAAACTATCTCTATACAAAATGTCATCAAAATCCGTTCAGCCGTTTTCACGCGATGCGCGGTCAAATAAACAGACAAACAGATAAACAGATAAACAGACAAAAATTCTAAAAATTGTTGGAACGTGTTCTGGTATCGATTCTAAGTCTTCCCAGCCAACTTTTTTTCATTTATCTTCCATGTACAGACTTTCGACCCTCTTCAGCTTTATTATATGTATAGATTACTAAGCAGGCAGGCAGTTATGACAACTGATATTGCATGTATCCAGTGGTCATTACGATAGTTAACGTTAATTAGCGTCATGATTTCAAAATTTGTAGTAAAAAGTAGTTAAGAATAAGCTCAAACTTCTACTAATTATAACAAGTTTTGCATTTAGTTATGTAAATATTAGTTACTAGCTGTGCCCGCGGCTCCGCCCGCGTGGAATTCGGTCTGTGTCAGTAAGCGGCTAATTCATCCCTAATTTCTCTCCCGCTACCCTGGAGGCGGAACTTGAAGTAAAGTTGACAGATGGATACGCTGGAGGACAGTAGTCCTAATAAAATATTTTACACTTACCAGTAAATGAAACTACACTCAAAAATGAATACTTTTTTTATCCTATTAATTTTTTTTGGCATGATTTAAACGACATAGAGTAGTAGGTGTATATCGGACGATACCGGATCACTTTTGTATTTATACGTTCATGTCCACAGCAAATATGATCCAAATCGATCCTCCCGTCAAATCAGTCTAAGCATGAAAGGTAAGAACAGGCACGGTTGAAATCGGGGTGGCGGAGGGGAGGGAGGGGTCACAAGTGCAGAAATTATTTTTTTCTATTTGAGGTGCACTTGGAGGGGGGGGGGGGGGGGGGTCCATGACCCATGCAAATTTAACTCAATCGAGTGTAGTGGCTACCCCCCTTTTAGACGTTGAATTTTTATAGGCTACGTATAACCTGGCGGGGGATTTTCTTGAATTGGAATTAGTAATCCTTAAGGGGTGATTTCCGGGATAACAATGCAAAAAAACCGGCCAAGAGCATGTCGGGCGATGCTCAGTGTAGTTTCGTAGATGCCGCCCTGTTACAAAACATCCGTTCAAAAGGTCGTTTATTAAGGGATATTTGGTGGCGCTTACGTCATTTTACTATCCGGCACTTCCTTTGACTGATAATTCAAAAACGGCTGAACCGACTTTATTCAATATAGTTTTTATTGAAAGTTCTTATCAGGCCTCACCAAATTTCAGCTTTCTAGTGCGAACGGTAACTGAGCTAGACCGCGGACAGACGGACGGACATGGCGAAACTATAAGGGTTCCTAGTTGACTACGGAACCCTATAAAGAGATAAATAGTAGTTTATGTAACTGTTACGTATTAAGGTCTAATTATGTACAGAAGCATACTCTGCTTTATCTACACACATATTAAAAATACATTGAAACCAACATTGATACAATGACCGCCATTACACCGCCATGACCAACCTTATTGCGCTGGCGTTCGGGGGGGGGGGGGGCGTGCCGGCGTGATCGGGGGGGGGGGCGGATTTTCCTTACGTTACCGTAGGTAATGAATTTTCATACGTTTTTACCACACTGTCACAGATAATACACTGATGTTACGTTACTGGTTGCAATAATGGTGGTAATTACATACGGTTCCGAACACGGAATAGAGGATGTATGATATTGGTGTCAGATCAAGATATTTATTCTTCAATGTAAGCACATTACAATGCACTAATGAACGTCAGAGAAAAACAAAATACGTGAGTGTCGTGGAACACTCGGTTAGAAGTTATGTTATTTAATTTTTTTTTAATTTTTGACTTTTTCGTCAATTTTGTGGTTTTAATTTTTTTTGTATTTTTTACTTTTTCGTCAATTTTGTGGTTTTAATTTTTTTTGAAATTGTGAAAATTTTGGAAATTTTGGAAATTTTGGTTATTTTTGAAGTTTTTTAATTTCAGAAATTTTAGAAACTTTAGAAATTTAGAAATTTTGCCATTTTTGACATTTTCGACATTTTTTACTTTTAGATTCCCTAATTTTTTCACTTTTATCACTTTGTCACTTCACACTTTCACTTTTCACTACGTGAAAGTTTCACTAAGTGAAGTGAAGTGAAGTTCACTTTATTCTATTTTATATATTTTTCATTTCATTCCATTTTACATGTTTCTCAATCGTATGGGTGTCGCGTTTTCGTGACGTGACGCTTTTACGTGACAGTCACGTGTCTTTTTTTCACCTAGCCCCACATCCGCGAACCGTCCGATAAGGAACTTCGTTCCAAAACTACCACCGGTTCTAACCCTACACCTCTGGCCCAAGAAGTATTATGACTGAAAAGAAACTCGACGGGACTTATTTTTTTCAAAACGGTAATACATTATTTTATTAGATCTTAAAGATACAAAAAATGCGAAGTTCTTCAAGAAGATATATCAAAACAGCTTGAGAGACAGATAATGTACCTATTGATTAATTATAAAGAAAAATAAATCCTAATCTGACTGCTGCACAAAACGTTTGATACGTTTTCCTACCTAAACGGTGTCCTATAAATGTTAGATGATTTTGTAGTAGTTTTTTGGTTTGAGCCATGCATCTTTGCCCGTCATATATAGTCCTCGAACCTGCAATAACCCTTTGACATTCATGACATTTTCAAATATTTCTTAAGAGCGGGTAATGGTAAAATTAAAGCATCGACGGGTAACATGTTAAAAATATGAACACCTTGATCAAAATATTACAAATTATTTCAACACCAAATTACATCTAAATACGTACAGCGGTTATTGGTTGTTTCTTCTTATTTCCTTTTCCAGAGCTCAAATTATCTCCATACCAAATTTTATCCAAATCGATTCTGCGGTTAATAATTCCCTATACAAATTTCCTACTCTCTTTTCACCCCTTTATATGGGTTGATTTTAGGGGCGAAAACTATCCTTTGTCCTTTCTCGAGACCCATACTATCGCTATACCAAATTTCATCTTAAAAAATCCTCATACCAACTTCCAACCCCCTTTTCACCCCCACATTATTTTCGGGATGAAAACTATTCTGTCGTTTCTCGGGACTCAAATCTGGAGATATTAGATTACTAATTTCTATTAAAAAAAAGTACCTTTCAGGCTTCACTTTCTTTTTTTTTTTAATTTTTTGGACCTACGGTTCTAATGTAAGATGGGGGGGGGGGGGCTTTTTTGAAGATTAAACTATCCTTCGTCGTTTCTCGAGACCCACACTATCTCTATACAAATTTTCATCAGTTCAGCGGTAAAAAATTCCTCATACCAACTTCCAACCCCCTTTTCACCCCCACAAGGGTTTGAAAACTATCCTATGACGTTTCTCGAGACTCAAATTATCTCCATACTCATTTCTATCTAAATCGTTTCAGCGGTAAAAAATTCTTCATACAAACTTTCAACCCCATTTTCACCCCCACCAGGGTTGATTTTCGGGATTAAAACTATATATTATCCTTTCCCGGGACTCAAACTATCTCTATACAAAATGTCATCAAAATCCGTTCAGCCGTTTTCACGCGATGCGCGGTCAAATAAACAGACAAACAGATAAACAGATAAACAGACAAAAATTCTAAAAATTGTTGGAACGTGTTCTGGTATCGATTCTAAGTCTTCCCAGCCAACTTTTTTTCATTTATCTTCCATGTACAGACTTTCGACCCTCTTCAGCTTTATTATATGTATAGAAGATACAAATTAACTCAGTTTCAAATAACTTTGTGTAATGGGTAGTAGGTATAACACAAAATTGTTATTTTTATTTTAGAGCGCACTATTCGCCAACAAACTATCCTCAGTTTGGCGAAAAAAATATGTATAAATACCTACCACTTAAGTTTTATCTTGAAATAAATAAATAAAAATAAAAATTGTTTCGACTGATGTATTTCACCATCACCGCCTCGAGCGATCAAGCTGATATAAAAATGAAATGAGTTTATACGAGCAGAGAAACGTCTGTCTGAGGGTCTACTGCCAAAATGTAAATTGATTATTTGCCTCTAATCTCGCTCTTCCACATTCGAGCTGTAGGGCTAACTACGCCTACCATACATTTTCTTTGCTGTGAAAATTGCGGTTACGATAAAAAGATCTCTCACCATTTATCAATATCTATGACAATATCTATGACAATATCTATGACAATATCTATGACAATATCTATGACAATATCTATGACAATATCTATGACAATATTTATGACAATATCAATGACAATATATATGACAATATATATGACAATATCTATGACAATATCTATGACAATATCTATGACAATATCTATGAAAATATCTATGACAATGTCTATGACAATATATATGACAATATCTATGACAATATCGATGACAATATCTATGACAATATCTATGACAATATCTATGGCAATATCTATGACAATATCTATGACCATATCTATGACAATATCTATGACAATATCTATGACAATATCTATGACAATATCTATGACAATATCTATGACAATATCTATGACAATATCTATGACAATATCTATGACAATGTCTATGATATATTGGCAATATCTATGATGACCGCAGTTCCCTTTACGGGCGCAAATTGCCCCGACTAACTAAACTGCCCCGATTGATATAGTCAAACAAAACTCACGTTTAACCTAGTTCCTACGCCACGATCGCTCTTCAAGCAAAGGTATTGTACGCCATAAAACGCCAACGTGCCGGCCGAATGGCTCAATCCGAGCGATATTTGAATTTTTACACGAGAATTTTGCGAGATTGATGTTTTACTGGTTTCATTTGCCAGGTCAATTTTTATTAGAGGTAGTTTCAAGTTTATAATAGAACTTCACAATGGTGTTAATTAGATATTGAAATTACATAGCAACTAGGACTACAAGTAGGTACATACCTAATCAAAATGTAATTATGCAACATCTTAAAAACTTCAAGAAAAATGGTCCCGTCCCCGTAGCTAGCTGTTTTGGAAACTCTGTTGGTGGTTAGAGCAGCTAGACTGTGTTTCAGGCAGTGAGTTCAAATCTCAGTCTAGTTAGTGTATTTTTATCTTTCTTTTAACCAAATTTTAAAAAAACTTTTTTTTGTCTTAAATTGAGACTCCGATAAGCCAAGCTTTGGATAATTTTTCCGGATATTGCCAGCGTCTAAACTCCTCTAAATCATACTAAATGCATTAAGTTATTGTCAGAGTGAGCAAAAATATTTAAAAATTACCTAAATATGTAGTGTTTTGGAAATAACCTGACAGCTATATACAGCGGAAACAACTTAACGGGTAAAGTGATAAAAACATCCCGGATTCTTATTCTCATAGCAATAAAGTCATGCTTTGATCAATTGGAACACCTCACCCGGCTAGGCATTTACATTTAACTGTGTACCATTAATCCGGTAGCAATCGTCACAAAACTGACGGCCAATGTCAAATCCCGTACATTTTGTCAGGAATGTGACGGTTAGACGTTACTGAAAGTCGTCATTTAAAGTACAAGTTAAAATAACTAGTAGTCCTCCTCGAACTCAGAACTCGCGATTACCTTGCAAATGAGATGACTAATAAAACAAGACCCTTCTGAAGATTTTTTTTCGTCTTCTAGCTCTACAACCCCTTGATCGATCCTGCTCATATTCGAACTCTCAAATTATATGTATCTTTGCTACAACCACAACAAATGTCATAAAGATCAGAAAAACGTTACTAAAGTTATCGCGGAATAAACTCTCAAAATCAAAAAGCCATCCAAATGCCGAGACGTCCCAGTAGCCGAAGTTGTTTGTAAGAACTCACTTCGCTCGTTCGAAAATGCGCAGCTACTTCTGACTGTTCAAACAAATCTCACGCAAACAGAAATGTTTTCCCATAACCGCCATTAATCCTTTTAAGCGCAAAATCCGGGCAAATGAATCGACAAATATTACAGCCGTCATTATTTCGTTAATAACGGAACTTATTTACGTCCGGCACAAACACGTTACGGGCGGTTTTAATGAGCGCCCCGGGCGGCTTTTAAGGTGCGTATACACATTTGGAACCGAAATCCCGGTATACAAGGGTTTGTACAGGGTGTAATAAAATACTGGTGATCTGTTTAAGGTCATAATTACACCTAGATATTTTTCTAGCACAAATGACTTGTTGTAAGTGATTGACAAAATAAAAACATCGACAGTCTTGTTATCGATAAGTACCACTTCAACATCATAGAGGTAATACAAAGACAAATATATATATATGGTAATAATAGGGTACGTTACAATATAGATAATAATAACAAAACTATCAGTTTATTTATATTTTACATGTCAGAAAATAATTTGGTATACTATCGTAACTTTCTTTTTTCGTGTCACTGAATTAATTATCCCATAAGTCACTCCATAACACACACACACATACACCGAAATTGTCTTTCAAATTGACTAAGAATGTTACAACATGTAGTTCTTCCCAAACCCATTTTGAAGTATGTACTTATCGATAACAAGATTGTCGATGTTTTTATTTTGTCAATCACTTACAACAATTCGTTCGTGCTAGAAAAATATCTAGGTGTAGTCATAATTGGTATCGTATTCCGAGTAAGAAAAAATTGGAGAAAAAATTTTTGGACGCAAAATTATTATTTTTTGGTATGAGATTTTTGGCGTCGTCCGAGCGAGCCAAACCTTCCATACAAAACCATTTTTTTTTCGGGTAAAAAAATTTTTTTCTTAGTTTTTCATGACTAGACTACGCCAAATACGCCCTGAAACGGGTCACCAGCATTTTTGTTACAGTTTGTATACAAACAAATCTGAATCAAGATTCGATCGAGACTCAAGACTAACTATGATTAGGATTATTTATCAGATTTGTAGTACCTGCTTATAAACTTTGTCAAATCGTATTAAATGTATGAAAGGATTAAATCCTTTAATAAAAATATTTTTTTCGGACCTGCATCTTATTTCATTTTTTTTATTTCTCTCATTTACTATTAAACAGCGGAAGTTGCTAAGCAGCACAAAATGATATTCATGCGATATTGACAAATATTACAACTGTCATTATTTTGTTAATAACGGAACTTATTTACGTCCTTTACAAACACTTTACGGGCGGTTTTAATGAGTGCGTACGTTTGTCGGAATCCGAATTTATATCCGTGTCTTTTAGAATCCAAGTACTGTCGCTTGACAAGTTTTACGTGAAACATCGATCATCGCTGCCAGCAATGTCAACTCGGTGTCATTAAATCTGTAATATCACCCTACATAGTAGAGATTATATTTAACATATTAGATTAGGACACTGGACATATAACTCCAGATCCAGACCCAGACCCAGACCCGAGGCCTCTCTGGGTGCGGCCAAATAGCATTTGATGATAGATAGATAATTAGATTTATTGGTATTAATCATACACTCTCAACAATAGGTAGGCACTTAATAATAATTAAGATTTCAATAATTTAACAACAAGTTTGTGTAAAGACTAGATTAACAATTCAAAAGATAAACTAAAACTAAACTAAGTAAACTAGTGTCTACGCCAATTTCAGGTTTAGATTGCCCGGCGGCTACCATTCATCTGGGAGAAAGCTGGGAGAATCGCTAGGAAAATAAATATAAACAAAAAAGAACTGACTTCACTTAGCATCCACCTTTCCAACAGCAAATGCTCGAGTTGCTGTAAAAAATACTCAAATCACTATAGGTGTGTCTATAATAGCTGAAGAGTTCCCTCGATTTCTCCAGGATCCCATCATCAGATCTTGACCTGGTTACAAATCGGTCCAGCCGTCTTCGAATAATCAGTGAACACAGACAGGTACATAAACAAATAAAAAAAAGCACCCTACAAATTGATAACCTTCTCCTTCGAAATCTTGAAGTCGGTTGATAATAAAACTAGTAGTGTGTGTTATCGTCAGTCGTGCAATACCCGTTATACAAACGATATTCGCGAGCCATCACCGACAGATTATCCTGTCATTAAAGCTGTAATATGACATTACGCCATTAACGTGTTTGCTGTGTGTACACACCCTTATTTATAATGTTTTTCCGTCAATCATCGCATGATTGCATTTCAATCCCCAATAACAGTACCTATTTTTTGAGTATTTTACATTAGTAGAAAAATACAGCTAGTTGCAATAAATAAAGAAATTCAAATCATCAACGTATAAGAACAATACACGAACTTTTAATCTTGTTCAATATCAAATTAAAATTAAACAAAACTATGACAGACGTTGTATTCAACTTGTGGTCAACGCTACAGATAAATATATTATGTAATAAAATCTAGATCAAAAGTTACCATATTTTATATTTAAAAAAAGCCTTCCAGCGAATTTCAAAGAAGTGCGACAAATATTAACATGCATTATATCAAACCGGCAATATATCCCCCATTTGAGCCCAAAATTTATTACACAAACATACAGAATCCCCACAATTACGTCTATTCAAATTGACAAAAACATCTCTTTCTTACTCCGATCTCGTACTTAATCAAATCCTCATTAAAAAGCAACCTTATCTCTTAAACCGTAAAGTTAACTTTTCTACAGCATAAAGATACCCTTTATGCTCATATACCATGAGAGATTGTAAAAGTGACGGAGAGACGGATTGACAAAACTACTCTCGCGAATAAATAAGGTTCTTTACAATAGGACTCCATAAAAATATGTCGGCGGTTATAATGGGGCCGTGCTTGTTGTGATGACGCGGTTCACAAATGGAGATGGAAACAAACTATTTTTACTTCTGAATAATTACCTTAGTCCTGAGGCACAGAATAAGTAATAATACTAAAATACCGAAGACTCTCATGTGTGGCGTCGACGTTTTAGTATAAGAGCCCCACTTTAAAAACATGTAAAAATAATTATGAGTTGAAAGCAGCGCCATCTATATTTCCGTTGTGACACTTGCGATAGTGTCGGCGGGAAGGGTATCTAACTCTAGTAGTTAGCACCTAGATGTCGCTTACGGCTGCTGTAAAGTCGATGTAGATCAAACTAAATGCAAAAAGATGATTGAAGGCATTAAGAATTTCGTCAGCTTAGTAACTTGACCCATAGCTTAATTGGTAAAGCGATCGAGCCCCGGTAAGGCGTATCGATGCAAGGTTCAAGTCCAGCTGGGTAGATTATTTTTTCAATGTTTGTATTTGATTGAATAACATACTAAAATATATATATTTAAGAGCCAAGAGTGTTGCTGCTGGGCAAAGGCCTCCCTCTCCTTTTTCCATGTATCCTGGCGTCGGGTTCTGTCTTGTGGGACCCACCTGGTGGTTGTTTTAGGCCATAAGTCTTCCGGCATACGACAGACGTGTCCATCAGCCCAGTCCCATTTTAGTTTTCCCGCTGTTTGGGCTACATCAGCTATCTTTGTTTTGGAACGTAGTATTGTATTTCTAAATACTACGTTCCATAGCTCTTTGGCGAACCTTGAGGTTAGACTTATGGATCTTTGTCAAAGACCAAGTTTGTGCGCCATAAGTCAGGATCGGAAGAATGCACATGTCCATGAGCTTGCGTTTTAAGGATAAGGGAAGGTTTCCCTTCTGGTCCATGGACCAGTAGCTTCTCCAGGCATTTTCGGTACGTCTTGCGACCTCTTTGACCTGTCGAGCCTGAAAGGAGACTAACTGGCCCAGGTATATGTACTCATCGACGTATTGCATTCTTCCGCCATCCATTTCTATTATTCGTTTGATGCTGTTAGTCAATTGCTTGGTCTTTGACATATTCATCATTAATCCGACCTCAAGGCTTGCTCTACTAAAATCATGCAGCATGATAGCGAGCTCTGTAGCTGATGATGAGAAAAGGTCGTCGGTGAGTCGCAGATTTGTCAATATCTTCCCAAATAGCACAAGTAGCTGTAGGAAAAGCTGTTTTTAAGTTGACATGTATACTAAAATCTTCCCATACAGCGGCCAACTTTCGGAACACTTGTTCTAGGGTACTGGTGAACAGCTTGGAGGACAAAGGATCTCCCTATTTAACGCCTGTCTCTATTGTTAAGGATGGTCTGAGAGACTGCATTTAATGCTAGCGGTGCTTGAAGAGTAGTTATTTCGGATGAGATGGGATTTAAAAAAAAAACTTTTTAGTACGATAAGATAGGAAGCTGTAAAGCTTTTCTTTGTTCCTCGAAGCAGGGGAGGGGTAAGGCTATACGATAATGCAGTGCTGCAAGCCCTCATGATTGGCCTTATTAGTGGCAGCAGCATAATAAGCTTGTAGATGTACGCCTAAACCTATAGCTTCTAGCAACGTGACAAAGCGCGCGAGTGATGTGCCTCTTGCAACAGGGGTACTCTCGCCCTTTAATTTCGTCACGTCATATAACAGTCAGCAAGTCAGCAACATACATTTCTATGCCGATAACGTACTCAAATTGATCTTGGTGCGTCTCGTGGATCAAGAGCGTGAAGGTAAATTTGAACACTTACTTTGAACCTTATCTAATTTTGATGCTGACTGTTTGCATTAATTCTGTATAAGGCTGCGTTTCTACTTAAAATGAGCGAGGATTCATTGCATGTGTTTGTTAAAATCCAATCCTAGAGCTGCGTTGTGCAAGGATAAACAAATGAAATGATTATATTGGTTCTTAAAAAACACATTCCTCGCAACGCATCCTCACTCATCTCTGGTGGAAACGCAGCCTAAGACTGTCATATACGTATTCTTTTTATATTTAACAAAAACTATATTTATAATATTTTAAATCGTGAACCCCATTATCCCATAGCTTCAAAGGCTATGGCGCGAAAGGAAAAATTGTGCTTTTTCTATGATTTGTGAATTGAATTATAGCTCGCCGGACGATTTGCTTTCACCGGCTTTCCTATTATTGCCTTCGTGGGGCTCCTTCATATTTCTCGTCAATTGATCAAAGTTCTCAATGGATGTGACAGTTTCGTAGACAGCGGAAAGAGGAAAGATGTTAGTGATTTCTATGACAGTGTCCTTGCCGTTATAAAAAGATCTTACAGGCTTGTATTGTTTGCCAAAAGTGAAAAGTTTACTAGAGGATTTCCTCTAGTAAGATATTTATTGCAGTTTTGAATTTTAGATGTTCTTCTTTCACTAATAAATAATACAAATTATTTTACAAAATATTTGGTGTTGTTTATTTTAAGTAGACGCACTTATGCAGATTATAAACTTAAATCGATATCATATACAAAGGAAAAAGTCATCAAGGGCGCAAGGGTGCCGCTTACCCGGAAAGCCTAGGGGATAGGGTGTCTGCCGCAGAAGACGCTGGTTCGATTTCAGCCCTGGGCACCGGAGGAAATTTCAGCTCAATCAGACATTAGAAGTTCAAATCTCGTTTGCAAGATTTTACCTAAATAACAAACTAACTGACAAACATAGTCAATTAAATAAAAGCTTGTAAATAGGAAACGGTCGAGAACGGAATTCTAAAAACGAAGTTTATGTATGAAAAGCAAAATTACATTTTCCTCTTAACGGCACATTAACGTAGCTCTATTCATAGCGGAGGCTTTAGACATGTCTGGCGCAAACCTTAATGAATACCCAACTTCCAAGTTACACACACCAATATTTGGATACACCCGTGCATGTTAACAGAGGTGGCATATTATATTAACAGTAACTGAACTTGGCAATTTATTACAAAACCTGCAAATAGACCTATACTAAAACGCGAAAACTCGGCATCATACTCCTTGGTCAGTTATACACTACCGCATCATCCCACAGTTTAAACGAAGCTGTAGACGAAACTACGCGTTGTATTCGACGCGCAGCAAACACGTGGTGTGACAATGAATCTCGGTGGCGAGCGGGGTAAAGGTTAGTTCATACTTGCGCAAAGTTTGGACAGGCCTGTCGGCTGCAACGCCCCAAGACGCGGGAGTGCTACCCGCAGCCATGACACATTTTTGCAATATTAGACAAAAGATGAGTTATGTTGCACTTTTAGCCACTTTGAATACCGTTTTTAATGGATTTTAGTTCGTTCCTCGTTTAGGTATAACTCATAATTGATGCATCCAAAACTGCTCGTCGCTGATAGTTATTATTTTATAGTACGATACTCGTATATTGATCGAAACAATATATCGAGCAAAAACTGACTTAAATTACATGTGTAACCCGTAATGAGTAACCCGTTATAAATATTTTTAATACGATACTCGTATTTGCCGGCTGTGTGGTAAAACTTACACTTAAACCTTGAAGCCAGTTGATATTTTGTCCATAGCGAGCCCATATATTATTAGAACCCATAATCTTATAAACCATCGTATATCCTTCAAAAAACCTTTTAAAATCTTGTCATGGTAGCGATAGACCAGTTAAACACAGTGCCAACTAGTACCAAGGTCATAAGAGTAACTATTTCATCAAATTTCAAACGTCTCACTTTCTATTGTTTCTGGACACCATGTAGTCATTAAAAGCCAGAAATATCCTTTAATAAACTTCACCTGTTCACCTGTAAATCTTTTACTTCCTTGAACATAAAGAAAACTATAAAGCAATTACAAAACATTAAAAACATGCCGCCATAACTCACTTTTCCTTACAATCCGTAGATTACGGAAAGCGCTATATATAAATTAAAGTAGGAACGGACAGGCTTTTTATTGTTCCCATTACCGTCCCGCATAATTTATGATCGCACTAGTTAGTTTTCGCTATCGTTTGTTTTTGCTTAACGTGTTTATTTCGGCTCTTGGTGGAAAAATAGCACTTTCTAGGAGCTTTTTGTAAGTACCTATAGTGTTTGTAGGCTAGGATGAACGGAGATATTGATAAATGTGACCTTTTCAAATCAAAGGACATCATTGTCGGTTGTTAATAGAGTTTATTTCGAAATCATTTTTATGGCAGTAACGCCTTGTTGACAACTGACAATGATGTACCTTTAACTTGAAAACATCACAAATGTTTTATTGACTTTTGAAACATGTAAATAAACTTTTTCGGACTTTTTACGAAGACCTTCCATCTTGTCAAATTTCATGATTCTAGGAAAGTACCCTATAGGTTTTGTAAGTTTGTAATCGCAAAATAAAAATTGTGATGGAACTAATAATGTAATAATTTACGTTTTTCAAACTTTTTTCCTTTACTTATTTTGTAAGACCTTCCTTCTTGCCAAATGTCATTGTTCTAGGTCTATTGGAAGTACCCCATAGGTTTTGAGTTCCCTGCGAAGTATAAGAAAGTGAGGCTCAAATGACCGTATCTTTGGATTGCGTTGACTTGGGAGCTTGATTTTTATACAGCTTCAAGGGACCGCAGACATACGTATTTTTTGTTAATTTCGACTTGATACCTCCTCGCGTTTCTGAGGAAAACGGTCTTGACATACCGACATACCGACAGACAGACAGACAGACAGACAGACAGACGGACAACAAAGTGATCATATAAGGGTTCCGTTTTTCCGTACGGATATTATTAAATTACTTCAAAAGTTGGAAGCAGTAAATTGTTCGACTTCTTTTTGTGTACTTAAGCTTTTAATATATTATTCACCATGGTACATAATTTAAACCCTAGTCCAATGCATATCCTTGGCGGGGACAGTTCCGTTCTTATAGACGAAGAGTTGGCTACGTCAGATATGACACAATAGTGAGAGCAACGAAACCCGTCAATGAAACTTAGTCTATAATAAAATAACTGGCGCAGCTCTTATTTTCCAATCTAACACGCACACACACTGGACAGACACAGCTCCAACCCAACTCAACCCAACTCAACTCAACGCTATAACGACATTGACATTTGCTATTCGAACAGATTTTCATTCAACATTGGTCTCACATTGGTCACACATTGTACCAATGTTGTTGGGTTGGAGCTGTGTCTGTCCAGTGTGTGTGTTTCTTTTTCGAATCGCGGCCACGCTTAAAATTTACCACGTGAATTGAGAAACACTCGTAGCCTATGATGTGAGTGACTTTCAATCCTGGGATCGTGATTCGAAGTTCGATCCAATTAGTTCCTCGAAACTGATCAGTTTTAAGTAATCATTCAAATTGTATAAGGTCTAATTTCCGATCTAGATATCAGATAGAGTTTGTTCGGAAAGAGAAGTATTGTTGTTAATATGGGAACTCAAACAGTCTACAATACTTCTCTTTCCGAACAGACTCTAGGTGTATTTTTTGTAAAAACTAGTACCCGCGCAAGTTCTGCGGATTTTGTAACAACCTCATTTCAGATGCAACCGGTAAAACGCTAGGCTAAAAGTATAATTTAGTTAACATAAAAAAAATGCAACAGTAACCGGCTTTAAAAATGGATCTCAGTCTATATCTGTTCCGCGTTTAAGATATTTCCACTGTCGTAAATAATTCAAGTCCTAGACCACTGCATGTGCCCAGCGGGGACAGCCCTGCACTTAATAATACAACCCTAATGGGGGCGAGATTTAATTCCAATCCGAAACGCATCAAGTCATTACGAATAAAAAGGAGCGGCGAGAGACGGTGACCATGGCGCGAGGAATAATTAGGACAAGTGCCGTATTCTAATTTTAAAATACATAAACAATACATTAAAAACACAATATATCTCAAACCCAACTTCAATACACAACAAATAATCAACCAATATTGAAGTTGTATTGGAGTTGCATCGGAATATTATCACAGAATAACTAATAGTACTACCGTACAGAAAATACACTCCTAAACAAAAGTCAGATTTAGGTATAAAATTATACCGTGAATTTTCTTTGCGCACCGCAGCTTTATGACCGAACTGTGAGCGTCGGCACGGGGTTGTCACTTGACAAGTTTTTGTACCTATACCTACTGATTTATTATTTTTAAGACAAATATGTAGGAATTACAAACGTTGATTATGTAAAAATAAATTTTTTATCCGGAGATAGAAATTTTTATAGAGATTATGTCTGATTCTCACGGAAGTAGGTATGCCACAGCCGTATTCCTTTGAAAATATGTCGGTCAGTTCCTATTATTGTTTCTGGACAACCCATATTCAATAAATTAAGGATTTTTATTTTAACTATTACTAATTGTAAGTAAGGACTTCGGGACCTTTCAATATCGTCCGGAATTTAAAAATGTTATTTCTGCTTCCTTGTTCTTCCGTTTATTCAGATATCCGTAAATACATCTTTTATACGGATTAGATCGAGATAGGTTTCGAAGTAATTGTGTATTTTAAAATTTGCGTGAGCGCCACGTGACACGAGTATTTATCGTGCCAGCCGAGCGGCAGTCCACTGCCATACGCCTGCCCGGGAGGCGCGCCGGCCAAATGTACCTAAACTGCGTAGTAAAACCCCCCTGATATTATAAAGGAAATTCTGACATTTCTGATTCAGACGTTTAGGCGATAGCTGTATTGCGTAGTTACTGCATTGAAACTGTATTGAAGTTGGATCGTGTCATAACGTGTTTTAAAGTTAGAATACGGCCCCACGGCGTATGTTAGTTGTTTAGGAAATTACAAAAATGTCTATGAGTTGCACCCAAAAACGTTCTTCGGTCTTAGCACCTGAAATCGTTCATCATTATTTGCACCATAAACGCAGTTTCATTGCTTTATGATACATACGTTAGGTACTAAGTTGGTACATTGGTACCTAAGTTGGACTTCCAAAGATATATGCGCTTTTATGTGTAAAGTTCTTCTTAGTATACCTGTTTATATAAAAATTAACTTGATTTTATCTTTGTACATTTTTAAGTAAGTAATTAAGTTTTTCTACCCTTTTAACACGCACAATAACGTATACCTAGAAACAAACAACTTTCAACTGCATTTTACTTTAACATATTTTTATATTTTTTTGTTATTTACTTAATACTCGAACTATTTCTGCTTTATATGAGCTTCGGCTTCAATTAATTTCCATTCATATTTCCGGAGCACTTACGAAATCATGCCGATCCATTGCCCAGCTCGAAATATCCTCATCAGAGCTTAATCCCCATTTTTAAATAAAACCCTCACCATGAAGACTTAATAAAAATCCAGACCGATAAAAAGCGAAATAAAATCACCGTCTGTGCAGCCTTTATCGAGGCATGTCGAGGTTTTTATTAAATCTACATATTTTCGCTCATGTCAGCCAGCCACTCAATTTTGCTCTGCGATTTTAAAGTTTTTACGTTGTCTTTGGAAAATGATTTTGCATACTTAATTCTCCATTTTGCATGCCATTTATGGATTAATCTGCAATTAATGGAACCCAAGTACCTAAAGCCATTGTTCAAGAGATAATTATAATTATCCGATAGCACACAACCTGGGTTAATCAATGAACAATAATTTTAAGGCAATTTTAAAGCTTGAAATAGCGAATATTTTAATTAAAGTTATAAAAAACTCACTTATAATTGCATTATTCTAGTAGGTTATTTATATATTTCAAAACGAAGACTTAGGTTTAGGTTATCAGGAATATAGAAGTACTTGTTAATACATACTAGGTACTTCAAAGGCACTAGGTATTAGGTGATATTAAGTTTATATTAGGAGAGGTAATGTAGTCTGATGGTTACGACGCGAACAAAGATGTCCTATAAAGTCCCCAATTATGAAAATTATTTTAAATCCCGAAATAGAGGTTAAATACCGTAGTGATTGTTTTCAATTTATAAGTATTTGCAATAAGGCTACTGGTTCACTTTAATTATAATATCGGCTGCGCGTCGATCGATAGGTATATATTTGTTATTTGCGCTGATTATAATAAAACAATCCATTTGAGCCCAAGTTTGGATGCCACTCCATCAAGCGAAGCCGAAACCGTTTTATAAAGATAGTGCACGATTGTTTTTTATTTGTCTCAATAAACTAGTTCAAAAAGTAAAAGTCTCCGTAATTTCCAAAGGCACGGCACCCCAGTGCTACCATGCGGGCAACATTAATTAGTAAACAGCGCCGGAGTACCAACAAAGAATTTTCCTGTACCCAGCTGCTGTTGCCATTGCGAGCGAGCATTGGAGTCAGAGGAAATATTATAAGGGCAGGTTGCACCACGCACAATTAACGAATACGTTAAATATGGCGGAACAGCTGTCATAGAAAGCTGTCATCATCATCATCAACCTGTATCAGTCCACTGCTGGACATAGGCCTCTCCCATGGTACGCCACTGAGCTCGATCTTCAGCTCTCCTCTTCCAATCTGTACCTGCCACCTTACGGATATGGTCGCCCTACCTACTCGTAGCTGCAGGACCCCAAGCACTGCGTGTGCTCTCATACGGTATCCACTCAAAAACCAGCTATCCCCAACGGCCATCGCCACTGCCAGCTTCTGCTTGCTTATTCGCTGAGCTACGTCGGTAACCTTGGTTACAAACTTTTCATGCAAGAAAATTATGACCAAGACGGTAACATTTGTGTAACCGTCCCTGAGTAAATTTTTTTTTTTTTATACCACGACGGTGGCAAACAAGCATACGGCCCGCCTGGTGGTAAGCAGTTACCGTAGCCTATGGACGCCTGCAACCCCAGAGGATTTACATGCGCGTTGCCTACCCTTTAGGAACCTATACACTCCTTTTTTGAAGAACCTCATACTGTAGCCCACTGGGAAAACCTCGGCAGGGAGTTCATTCCACAGCCGCAGCGTTCGTGGGAGGAAATTCCTCTTAAATCGTACTGTGCGCGACCCATTGGGCTCCAGGGTGTGGGGATGAACACCCTGCCGGCGGCGAGCGGTGCGGTGATAAAAAGCTGCCGTGGGCATCATATCAAACAGTTCTTCAGAGCACAACCCATTGTACAAGCGATAGAACACGCATAAGGAGGCAAAGTCCCTCCTAAGACTCAAAGGTTCAATATCTATATATTTTATATAAAGGGTAAATAATCTAAATATATAAAAGAAGAAACTGACTGACTGACTGACTGACTGACTGACTGACATATCAACGCACAGCCCAAACCGCTGGTTCTACAGATTCCAATTTTGGCACGTAGGTTCCTTATAAGGTCTAGGGATGCACTAAGAAAGGATTTTTCAAAATTTACCCCCTAAGGGGGTAAAATGGGGGTCCAAAGTTTGTATGGCGAATCAAGATTTGTTAGACTATTTTATTCGAAACTTCACAGGAGTATTTCTAACGATAAATGAGTAAACACGTGTTTCAGTGTTTACTCATTTCAGGTTTTTTGAAAATTCAACCCCTAAAAGGGGCAAATGTGGTCACAAAGTCTGAAAATCAACATGGGTATCGCTTCCTTTTTGAGTACTCATAGTACGCGAGCGAAGCCGCGGGAAAAGGCTAGTATCTGTATAATAGCTTAAATTTATGCTTACCGCAATTCTCTAAATGTCATCAACACAACTGATATATTGAAATAAATGTAACCGTATGAAAGGAGATCGTCAATTCTGGGCCACCTGATATAAACCGTATACAGTTTGTACTGCAATGTAAAATAAATACTCATTTTATTACTAAAGTAGACAAAATATTGCAAAAAAATGAAACGGGAATTCGAAATACTAAATAAATAAACATTATGTTGATTTTTCCGCGATTAAAATACAGCAAGAAAAGTCGTTAACGTCCTTATGGCATTGACATAAAGTTTAACTTCACCCTGGCCTGAAACGGGATTGTTTTTTGGTTTGACACTGTCAATGTATACCGTTACATAATCTGCGTTTTGATACTGTTCGGTGAGTTAGAACATTTTAATATTAAAATAGTATCTAAGCCTACGAATACGGAAGTTTAAAATAGAAATCGACTGTATTAAAACGCCTAAAGATTGAAAATGCGTATTTTTGCATTTTTGATCGGAGATTGAATATTAAAAGTGGGTTTCATAATGGCATAATATCATGCTCCTTCGATAACGAAACGCATCTTTTTTTCAATTTTGTAATGTCAGATACTAGTGCTATCGCACTTAACGGTGGTAAACCTTATCCCTTCGCAATAGGTGTTAGGAATGTTCAGTTAATAGTATCAACGATGGTTTGACAGCCGTCTTTGTTTACCGAAATACAGGAACTATAAATACGATCAGAATATGATTTTTTATTATTTCATCATGATTCCCGTTTTGTTTTCAAGTCCGCTTTTGTACATTGTCTTTAAAAAATCGGTACTTTTTTTACATTAATATATAAATCATAGGCAAGCACGCTTTCAAATATTGTCCTTGACAGATTCAAGTTTTAAATGCATGATTTTCCAGTTTTCCCATTAGATTTCGCAATATTTTTACCACCATCCTGATCTAGAAATTATGACGATTCTGTAAAGGTCAGAACCATTCCTAAACGGTCCTAAATAATCTGGGCCAGATCACCTAACAGATATTGACGATCTCCTTTCCTTAAATAAATGTAACGGTATGCTTGAGCCAAGGATGATTTAGACATGGATTGACAATGCCTATACAAAATCGCGTTACCTTATTTCAGGCTAAAGCACTAGCGTCATCAATCGGTCACCACAAACACTAAATTCCTACTTAACCTGTCTGTTAAGCCCATTGGTTGACTGGTAGAGAATGCCTTATGGCATTAAATCCGCCATTTGTACCATCTTATTTTGTGCAATTAAGATTGAATAAATAAATTCTTGTTTCTAATATTTTGATCGGCGATTAACGCTGACAGAATAACTCGAGTCCAGACTCAACAGATGGCGCTGTGGCACTCAGTACCGAAAACAGACGTATAGCCTGAAGATTCGAGGAACGCGATTTTGTATAGGCATTGTCCATCCTTGGCTTGAGCCTCGAGTCCAAAGCTTGCTTGCGGAAGGCAATGAGAATATCGGCGTTCGTTGTACCAAAACACCCACCTTTTCGCAAAAACTTAATCTCTGTTTTTCTTGTTTTCATACATTTGTTATTCTTTAGTTAGTTTTGTTCAGGTGTATTTAAGGAAATGCTTTATTTTTAAGTCTGCTGATTAGTTGGAATTACTAATGGTTCTCGAATAATTTCAAAAGATAAAGTCTGGCAAACGTAATTTGTCGATCAGGGGGCTTAACTAAGATGACAATCGTTTGCAGAAAACGAATCGAAACGCTGTAGACACAGATTTAATACAGAAATATACTTACATGCAAGTAGTCTAGGTTGCTAACTAATATGTGTACGAGTTTAGTGCAGGGTACCACTTTGTCGATTTTAGTTACCGAGTTACAGGCAGTTTAGTGAAAAATGACAAAACATACCAAACATAAGTTTTTAACAGAAACGGATAAACCAAAATCTCGATTCGTTAGAGCATACGAATCTGTGATTTTGAGCCCAACGCTGAAATTACCATTTTAAGCACCTTTTGAGAGCCTCAAAGTTTAGTGCCTAGGGTACCACTTTGTCGACACCTAGAAAAAACGACGATATCATACGTGCGTGATAGACAGACGTCACACAAATATGGAAGATAGAGCGAGAGCGTGTAGCGCTTCGTTTCGTTTTCTGCAAACGATTGTCATCTTGGCTACAGGGCCAGTTCTCAATTTGTGGCTACACTATGACGACACACACAGTGGCAACTATTTGGGTGTAAGAGAATTCTTAATTTTTTACAGTACTTTTCATTAAATAAACATTTCAATTTAGATCCACATCGAGCGATGTTAGCCTGGCGGTATGACGTCCGACTTTAAATCCGGAGGTCTCGGGTTCAATCAAACCCCGGCTCGTACCACTGACTTTTTCGGAACTTATGTACGGAATATCATTAGATATTTACTAGTTGCTTGTCGGTGAAGGAAAACATCGTAAGAAACGCATACCTAATCCCGATAAGGCCTAGTTTCCTCTCTGGGTTGGAAGGTCAGATGGCAGTCGCTTTCGTAAAAACTAGTGCCTACGCCAATTCATGGGATTAGGTAGTCAAGCGGATCGCTAGCCGGAACAAACGCTAGAAGGAAGAAGAAGAATTTACATCCACATACATTTCTGAGTATCGTTAGTCAGGGCCGCGATTCGACATGCCAAACTGCGAGACGTGGCTCTCACACTTGTCTCGCTAGGTAATAGAGTGAAATCCATCTGTCCACACGTGTCCACACCTAACTGTCAATCTGTCAGTAGGTCTCGCTAGAGCGTTTTGTCTATGGCTATGGCCACCATTTTAGATGTCACTCTTGAGTGATTCCACCCCAAATTTCAACTGTCACAAAAGTGTGATCTCATAGTTGTCTCGCTAGCTACTGTCAGTTATGCCCTGTCGAATTGAGGCCCAGGTTTATGGATGGTATAGGAAGGATGGAACTCTCTTTTAGGAAAACGGTCGAAAAGTGTCCAGCGGTAAGCACTAAACAATAGTTCCAAATATCTCCGGGTGGCGCTAGGTATAGTTCAGCATTTGAAATGAATTACCGATATTTAAGACTTATATGACTTTCTAAATAAAATTAATATTCAGAGTGTTTTTCATCTCCGCAAATAATGATTTTGGATTTAATTTTTTTTATTTCAAAATTAATTTAATCAAATTTAATAATATTGTGGCGCCATCAGTTTATCGCCTTTTGACGGACACTTTTGTAACAGAAATTTATATCCTTCTTGTACCATCCATACCCAGGTTGAAAACTTGTAGTTTTTTCTACAGACATCACACATGGTCATAATTCTAGTTAACGAATTGGTCCCTAAATGAGTATTCACACTAAAGGGACCTATATGAGTCCCACGGTAGCTGTAAGCGGTAATTATCCGAGTTCTCAATTGACCGGACCGGAAATCGGTTCCGGAACCCGGCCGGTAAGCAGGAAATGAACATGCGCCTATTCGACACGTGTAAAGGCTTGTGCCATATTCCAATTTTAAAATACATAAACGACACATAACACAATCTATCTCAAACGTAACTCCAACACACAACGAATAATCAACTAATATTGGAGTTGCATCGGAATAATTTCTAAGTAAAGTCTGATATTTCTGATTCAGGCGTTTAGGTGCTAGCTGTGTTGCGTAGTTAATGCAGTTGTATTGAAGTTAGATCGTGGCTATACGTGTTTTAAAGTTAGAATACGGCCCCTGGCCTCTACATGTACTTCATGTGTCACTAAACTACCTCTCTCCCAGTCTTCTTCAATTTTTTTATTAGTCTATATACACAGAGAAATACTTTGAAATGTTTTTCCGTTCTGCGTATACTTCAATGACCAACCTTTTTCCACAAATCTAAAAATCGTCATCATCATTCTCCTAGCGTTTGTGCCGACTTATGCCATGGCTCAATTGAGCCTAGGATTCACTTGGCAATCTAATCCAATGAATTGGCGCAGGCACTAGTTTATACGAAAGCGACGCCAACTGACCTCCCAATCTAGAAGGGAAACTAGGCCTTATCGGGATTAGATCCAGTTTCCTCACAATGTTTTCCTTCACCGAAAAGCGACTGGTAAATATCAAGTGACATTTTGTGCAAAAGTTCCGAAAAACTCAGTGGTACGAGCCGAGACCTCCGGATTGAAAGTTGGACGTCTTACAGCCAGGCTACCAGCGCTTTTTTTTACATGCATAATGAATATTTAAATTTTAACGGCCTCCTAGCCCAGTCAGTAGTGACCCTGCCTACGAAGCAGGAGGTGCCGGTTTCGAATCCTGGTCAGGGCATTTGTTTGTGTGTTTATCACAGATATTTGTTCCTGAGCTATGGATGTTTTCTATGTATTTAATTATTTATCCATATTTATCTATTATATATATCGTCGTCTAATACCCATAACACAAGCCTTATTGAGCTTACTGTGGGCCTAGGTCGATTTGTGTAAGATTGTCCTATAATATTTATTTATTTATTAAATACCTACAATAAAAATGTTTACCATATCTTCTTCGTCAGACAAATAACCATAACTTCCCTTTTAGACGTTATTTTGTTTATTTAAGTAAGTTTGGCAATGTTGAGTCCTTTACTTTAATTTATTTACATTATGCCCGTTCGGGAGAGCAAATTGTTTCAAAAACTGCTCCGGCCATTACTGCTACTGAGAGGATGTATTCAGTAAATAGCAGAATTAAGCCGAGCCACTGCCAAGATACTTAGCCGCGTGTTAAGGGGAAGCATCACTTTAGATTATAATTTTAAACAAAAAAGAACCGAATTCACTTAGGTGGAACACCTTTCCAAAAGCAAATGCTCGAGCTGCTGTAAAAAATACTCAAATCACTATAGGTGTCCCTACAATACTTGAAGAGTTCCATCGATTTTTCCAGTATCCCATCATCAGAACCTGACCTGGTTACAATGGGACCAACTGTGAAGTATAATACTCCTTCAAACAAAAAAAAAGAATTTTCCAAATCGGTCTAGCAGTCTTCGCATAATCGGTGAATAATGAAATCGGTAAAAATAATCGGTGAAAATCCATAAAAAAAAAACAAAGATTCCGACGAATTGATAACCTCCTCCTTCGAAATCTTGAAGTCGGTTGAAAATAAAATAAATGAAGTAATATTAAGGGACAATTTTACACAAACCGACTTAGTCGAGCTGTTACCGTCATCGTCATCGTTCAAATTTTCTTGTATGAAAATGTAGACAGTTTTCTATGGGATGACAGCTCCGCCATATTTAACGTTGAGCAGTTAGTTAAAATTGTATGGTGCAACCGGTCCTAAGCTCACTAAAACTTGTGTTGTGGGTTCTAGACGACGAAATATATAATAAATAGATAAAGATAAATACTTAAACAAATAGAAAATATCCATAATCTCAGGTACAAATATCTGTGATAAACACACAAAGAAATGTCATTACATACCAGGATTCGAACCCGGGACCTACTGCTTCGTAGGTCGTAGGGTCACTACAAGGCTAGGGGGCTGTTGTCTACTAGCTCTTGCCCGTGACTGTGTGTGCCTAAATAAAACATACAATAACACAACATACAACTCCTCTCCACTGGATGCAGGTAACATGGAACCGGTCCCTGTGCAAATCTTTGGGGTGCCTACGTCCAGCAGTGGACGTCTTTTGGTTTAAATTATGACGATGACTCTTGGCCATGGTTTCGTCAGAATAAGTAATTTTTGGTTTCGAACAGACAAAAATCGGAAATTTTTCCGAACTTATATGGGTCCCATGAGTAGCTTATACGACGCCGTGTAAATGACATTTATTTCAGTGCAGACCTAAACGGAACTCGCCCTTAAGCACGTTCATAGCGTATAAACAATAACCGTAATAGTTTTACAACACGACCACGAACGCTGGCTGCACTCACGACTGACGGTTAATCACAACTTTGTTCCCTTGGTATTAAACGGACGCTTTGACGCGAATTTTATATTCGTACAGTCCAATATATTGTTACGATAAATGACTCTAACTATGTATTGTTAAGACAAAAAATGTGAGATAAAAATAGAATAAAATATGAAATATTTAATTTTAATGTCTATTTTTTAATGAGGTAAGTAATAGTCTAAGGGTAATCGCGTAGCCACGAAGACTGAAGACCGGTTCGAATTTGACCGGGGCCACTAGGACTTGGTCATTTCTGTTGGTAAACCTAAATGACATTAACAGTTTAGAAGACCTAAACGGAACTCCCCCTTAAGCACGATCATAGCGTATAAACAATAACCGTAATAGTTTTACAACATGACCGCAAACGCTGGCTGCACTCACGACTGACGGTTAATCACAACTTTGCTCCCTTGGCATTAAGAGAGCGTCTTGAAAGCGTGTTTCTGCCATAAGCCACGCCTACATCCAAACCTTTAAAAAAAAGGTTAAAAGTCTAAGCACAAATGCTTGTTTTTGTAACTACGTAATAAACTTGTAATATATCAATATAGATAGTCCTACCAAATTCTGTTCAAATCATGATTTGAAGGGTGCACGGAAAGAACATGTCTAGTCACTTTTTTTGTAAAATGAGATTTTTATATCAAAATGTAAAGCTTGCAATGAACTATTACTTACACCTTCTGTTACAGCTGTAAATTTTAACGTAAATCTACTTTTTAACTCATAAAAACCATCTAGTTACGAAAATAGTATGATTAATTGTATCGTTCCAAATTTGAAGCGCTATAACTTAAAATGTTGTCAAAGTGACTAGACATGTTCTTTCCGTGTACCCTTCATTTGTTATCACAAAAAACATTTTGTTTTCCTATTAAAATTTCTCTCTATCTTCATCTCTATTAAAAGGTCTCACATTGGTCACACATTGGTCACGCATTGTACCAATGTTGTATCAATGTGGGACCAATGTTGAAAGAAAATCTGTTCGAATAGCAAATGTCAATGTCGTTATAGCGTTGAGTTGAGTTGGGTTGAGTTAAGTTGGAGCTGTGTCTGTCCAGTGTGTGTGTTTATTTTTCGAATCGCGGCCAGGGTATCTTTTTGATATATTACACATGAACTTCATAACCAATTGTTATCATGAAAACTTTGTAAGGAGTTACAACAATGTAAAGGAGGTAATTCAATTCAACAATATTTACTGAAAATATGGCTCGTGAAAATTTGTAGCCGTAATACGACTGTCATAGAAAGTACCGCACGAGTCGTCCTTGCGGTACTATTGTGGAGCCATTTTTTAGCTGATTGTGTATCCCTAGTATTATTTGATCGGTCTCGGGAATATCTGAATAAGTCAAACGTCACTTCTGGCAGACCCAACATGTTCAATAACAAATTTAGTTATTTAAATAACAAATTATTTAATTCGAATAGGCCTCCTATTGACTAGTTTTAAATATAAACCTTTTTTTGCAATTATTTCTACTTAAAGTTCATATATGAATTCTAAATAAATACTTATACATATCATACACTTAAGTAATGATGCAAGTAACAAGTAGTCATTATAACTATATAGTTTTGGACCCGGGTATGTCCTTTAACTAAGTATGTATGTCCAAAAGAGAGGTATGGGTACTGCGAATGTCATCTCGCTATGCGTGGTAGGGCACAGCACACAGAACATCATCTCGCTAAAATCTGGAGCAGAGCCCGACTGCGGAAGTACCTCCACCTTACAGAAAACCACAACCAAATAGCACAAGATCCTACTCATAGTATTGTGTTCCTGCTGGTAAGTAAGGTCGCCAAGGAGCTCAAAGCCGACCCAGAGTGTTGACGATGAGGGACCCTCTTGTTCCTTTAGTCGTCGACACAGTGAATCCTCGTTTTAATAAAGGATCGGCAACGCGCATGTGATACCTCCGGAGTAAAAAAAAATTAAACTGTTTATTATAATGGAATGGTTGCAGGCGTCCATAGGCTACTTATGATTTTTTGCCACCGTCGTGGTATATAAAAAAAACCGGCCAAGTGCGAGTGGGACTCGGCCGGGGGCAGGGGTAGTAATTTTAAAATTATTAAAAATAATTTTATTACATGATGTAACTAAAAATTTACGGTTTTCGCAATTTTTCCTTTATTTGTGCTATAAGACGTTGCTTCGTACCAAATTTCAAGATTCTGAGTTCACGGAAAGTACCCTGTAGGTTTTGATTCCCTTGCGAGTTTCGAAAATTTGCGGAAATTTGCGGCATAAATGGCTGTATCTTTTGATTGCGTCGGCTTAGAAGTTTTATTTTTTCACAGCTCCAAGGGACAGTAGACCAGAGTATTTGATATAAATTTCAGCTTGATACCTCCACGCGTTCCTGAGAAAAAGGGTCTTGACAGACGGACGGACGGACAACAAAGTGAACCTATAAGGGTACCGTTTTTCCTTTCGAGGTACGGAACCCTAAAGACTTTGTTAAGTGTATGATTTACCTTTTACTTACTTCTATTACTTAAGTGCCCCTTGAATATCATATCCATTGTAATTCTACAGATACAGTTAGTTACTATATGCGCTGTACCGATTGCCCTGTGTTTTAGTTAAAAGCACTTCGGACAAGTTATAACATATTCAAAACATGCATAAATGATAGTTCATCCATGCATAGAAGGCAGGTAGCGTGCATCATTCGAACCGATCGATAGGGATTACGGTATGGAATTTATTTGAAAATATTAATGATGTATGATGTATGTGGAAAGCTTGTTTTTAACACGTTTATTAAACTGTCGCATTTTTTAACTGACAAATAGCGCATACTGAAACTAGAACTTTTAAATTTATGATATATATTTTTCAAATGTCATGGAAATCTTTTAAAATTCAACCGATGTTTAGCGATAAAATACAAAATGTATACATGTACGTACCTTTACCTAATTAAACAGACTCTATGATTACGTAATTATATCCTTACAACACGTGTTTCCACGTAGGGTGTAGTACTATTAGTTATTCTGTGTTAGGGTAGACAGGGCAGGAAGAGCATTACAAGATAAACTCTAGAATGGGGAAGGCCGGTTAAAACTTTTTGTAGAGGGCGCTGTTCCAGATTCCATACAATGAGAGAAAGAGACAGAAGACTAATGGTCCTTATCTAGTATGCAGTCAAAAAGCTTCCCTATGGCGTATAGCATTTTAATTTTAGTGTATTTCAGAAACGGGTGGATTTCAATTTCGGAGCAATTCCACCACATTGATTAATTTACGGGAAAATAAAGAAAAACTACTTCGCGCCGTACAAACTTAGCTTTTCTAAGGACCAATGTTGTAGATGTCACTTTGACAGTTGCCTTCCTCATTATAACCATTTAACTCGATAATCGTTTGAGCTTCAAGGTGGCTATGCCGTCTTAAGAATAGTTTTTTGTTTTTTGCTCATTTACGTAGTTCAGTGTGTAATATTGATAGCTTATTGTGCGGTGACCTAACCAACAAGTGTGCAGCTAATGAAAAAATTGCCTAAAAACGCGCGTAACCGTTGAACAAACGGTTATCCGGGGTCTCGGCCACCCACGTGTTTGTAGGGAGTATCACCTTACAATCAGCAAGGCCTCAACCAAACATCGTTGCTTATATTTTATGGAAAATTAATATATTAAGATAATAAGTCTACACATCGACATTGGCAGAATTCACCTCGACAAAATCGGCGAGGAGTAAAAGGCATATAAATTCGAACGGCAATTTTATTGTCTACTCTCTAAAACACTTATTTTTTGCGATAAAATACCCAATACCTACGCCGATCCTAAACACTCACGTAATTATAACCTTACAACACGTGAGGGGCAGGAAAGTCGTTAAATTCGGCCGCTTCATTTGGCAGCATTGATCCGGAGACGAAGACGGAGGGCGGAACTATAGCGGGATGCTTACTGTGGTGGACCGTAATTATTTACCTACTACCTTATGTATTTTTATGTACAATCGACTCGAGAATATGTACCGCCAAGTAGTGTAACTTTGGTCAGATTTATAAGTAAGTAACACTTTATTGTACATAACATAAGATATACACTATACAGTTAACTAAATAAGATGTAAAGTACAAAGGCGAACTTATCCGTTTAAGGACTTACTCCTCTTCCAGTTTACCTTTGAGTGAATGAGAGTGAAAATGAAATATGGCAGACAATTACAACATGTACAACAAGGTACACTCATGATAACAAAACATCCATACAAATGCATACAGAAATTAATGGAACTAAGTATGACACCAGAGAGGACCGAAGAGACGTCACAAAAACAGAAAAAAAAACTGAATCATAAAATTAATGAAAAATAATACTATAATAGTCGTTTATGCAACAGTTGTATAAGAGGGGTTAAAAAAGGTGAGTGGCGTGGGTAACAATTTGAGCCGTAGGCGAAAATTGTTAAGAAAAACGCCACGAACATTTTTTTACCTACTTATACGACGTTGCATACAATACTTTTTCTACGAATACACTTACTTTTACATAAAATGCGAAATTGAAAACTTCATGGATATCGCATTTATTTTGTCAACATAATCAACAATCATTTAAGTTTTACCTTTTAAAACACTATTTTTCAATAATACTAACATTACTAACACAAATACACACCGTCGTTATTTGATCAATTATTAAAGAGCTACAGAGATTAGTAAAAATACCTAAATTACTTTCAAAGTTTGCAATTCGCCCCAACAAACGAACGGGAAACGTAAAAAACTACGAAGTAGGTCTGTGGTTCTTTAAATTTTTTCTTTTTTATAGTTTTTTTTCTAAAAACGCTGCGTTTATTTAGGTTTCTTAGGTTGGCAGTAATTTATTTTATATTAACAGTCGTGTTTGCACGCGATTACGCGATACTATTTTGGCACTTTTATAGAACAAGTGTTATTTTGGGGAATAGACTAGATAGACTTTTCATCGAGTGTATTATCTATGTTCTTATAAAGGTGTTGATGAATGTATAAATGACAGATAAAAGTACAGGAGTAGAAAAAAATATTATAGGTTAGGTTTTTTATGTTAATATTGTTTTTGTATGTTTTAGATGTATTTTTATATTTTACTTTTGTAGAAATATTATAAAATGACCTAGCCTAAGAAAAAAGAAGAATAAAGAAATTAATAAATACATTTAATAATTACGCTCCATTTTATTATCAATTCGCAAACCACATACAGTATTTTTATTTAATACAAATTATAACAAGTCCCTCAAATCTAACATAATATTTAAAATAATTACATGCAGTAATTTGTCAACAGTCAAACCCGTTCCTTGAAGTTTCCGGTGCAGAAGTGCCCATAATGCTCGCAGCATTGCCATGCTGGATGGCTATTTAATAATAAAAACTCATTAGGAGTCAGATAACCATTGTCTTTTCACATTCCACTTGAGCGACGCAGCTGACGTTGACCGTCTAAGAGAAGGAGGCAGCTGGTTCCATAACTTGACAGACGCATCGCAAACGACATACTGTAGGTATGAGATTTATGAGACGGGATAGCCAGTGTCAGGCTCGCACTAGATCTAAGTCGATGGTCACTTCCTTAAGCCAAAAATCTACATTTCTCAGAGAAGCACCGGGGACAAGACACGTAGAGCACGTCATAAAGAAGAGAATGACTTGACAAACTTGACTTAATCTTCCTTTGATAAGTCAAGTTTGTCAAGTCACTTGTATGAATATGGCTGATAGTATAGTCGCCATCAAATATATCCGAGCGGCCAAAGGTGCTCTAAAATATCTGAACATGCACTTTATCGCCTTGAAAATAGAGGCGTTGTTCAGATATTTGTGACCACCATGGCCGCTCCGATTTATCTGATGGCGACCAATACTATTTACAACTTCAGAATTTGGAACTATCAGCAATATATAGTCAGCCTTTCATCTAGCTACAGGTACCTAGTTTTTTCCTTGATGCCCATCCTAAAGCCCATCGAAAAATACGAATCAGTTTTTTTCACATTTACCGGATTTTTCTTTATACACTAAAGAATGGTTCGGATTGTCATGTTCTTTTTCCCGTTAAATTTCACAAAGGATTGTTTACGAAAACATCACAAATAATTAAGCCACCCACTGTGACTGCACTCCCGAAATACACAACTCCCTCCAAAATGTTTGCAATTTGACATTTAATCGTCTGAACACACACGCAGCCGGCCAAGACGTTAGGTCAATCAGCAATAAAATGCAGATTAACGGAACCCTGGCCATTATATCGGGTTCCGTAGCCATTTCGGGGTACATTCCGATGGACGCGGGCGAGGCAAGAGCTCAAACGACCAAGTAAGTCCACCCTTCAATTGCGTACACCGGCATACATCCTACATTAAAAAACCGGCCAAGTGCGAGTCGGACTCGCGCACCGAGGGTTCCGTACAAACCTATAACAAGGAAAATTTGTAGTATGTTTATTACTAATTTCAATTTAATACCTCCACGCGTTTACGAGGAAAAAGGTAGTAAGTTTAAAATTTAAAAAAATATTTTTTTGTATGATTTTACTAAAAATGTTTACTTTTCGTAATTTTTCTTTTGTCTGTGCTATATGAAGTTTCTTCGTACCAAGTTTCAAGTTTCTGAGTTTACGGGAAGTACCCTTTAGGTTTTGAGTTTCTTGCGAGTACTCAGTTTCAAAATATGCGACTTAAATTGCTATTTCTTTTGATTGCGTGGATATAAAAGTTTGGTTTTGCTACATCTGAAAGGTCCTATAGCCCTGAGTATGTGACATGAATTTCAATTTAATACCTCCACGCGTTTACAAGGAAACAGGTAGTAAGTTTGAAATTTAAAAAAATATTTTTTGTATGATTTTACTAAAAATGTCTACTTTTTGTACTTTTTCCATTGTCTATGCTACATGTCGTTGCTTCGTGCCAAATTTCAAGTTTCTGAGTTCACGGGAAGTACCCCGTAGGTTTTGCGAGTGCCGAAAAACTCTAAAATTTGCAGCATAAACGACTGTATCTTTTGATTGTTTGATTTTTTCAAAGCTCCAAGGAACAATAGACCTGAGTATTTGATATAAATTTCAGTTTGATACCTCCACGCGTTCCTGAGAAAAATGGTCTTGACAGGCAGACAGACAGACAGACAGACAGACAGACAGACGGACGGACAACAAAGTGATCCTATAAGGGTTCCGTTTTTTCCTTTCGAGGTACGGAACCCTAAAAACCGGCCAAGTGCGAGCCGGACTCGCGCACCGAGGGTTCCGTACAAACCTGCAGGTATATAGGGGTAGTAACTTTAAAATTATTAAAAATATTTTTATTATATGATGTAACTAAATATATACTATTTTTGCAATTTTTCCTTTATCTGTGCTATAAGACGACACACTTCGTACCAAATTTCAAGATTCTGAGTTCACGGGAAGTACCCTCTAGGTTTTGATTCCCTTGCGAGTTTCGAAAATTTGCGGAAATTTGCGGCATAAACGGCTGTATCTTTTGATTGCGTTGGTTTATAAGTTTGATTTTTTGACAGTTCCAAGGGACAGTAAATCTGAGTATCTGATATAAATTTCAGCTTGATACCTCTAAGCGTTCCTGAGAAAAAAGGTCTTATGTCTAAATCTAAAATCAATCTTAATCTAAAAATAAAAGGGTGTTCTATCTAAATCTAAAATCTAAATCTTGACAGACGGACGGACTGACAGACGGACGGACGGACAACACAGTGATCCTATACTCATATACTTGCGAACTGACTTATATCAAAATAACATACCAATACGATACAAATATCAGTGCATCTGTCTCGCGCCAGGACAACTGAATGCAAGTAGTCCAGATTGATTTGATATGACTCGTATAGTCTTTTAAATTTGAATGTGTCCCCTGGTTGTTACAATTCTCAAGGCCACAATTACATTGGTTAGTTAGAACTTCAAGAAGCGTTTGACTCGTTAGTGCTTTGTAGGCAAAGGGAACGGTTCGGGGGTCCCTCAGGGACGGATATTAGTTACTAATTGGACCCCTTTCCACTTCTATTATGGGAGTAATGGCAGTAGATGATGGCCTGGAGAATTTTGGGGTCACAGTTGCGTTTGGATAGTTTTGGCATAACGTTTATATGTATCCATCTCTAATGCTATAATTAATATAATAATGATTAAGTTATTCATATGGGAGCTTTTAGAAAGGTCCCTTCCGAACTGAAAATTGCAAGCCTTGATGTGGAATTACTTTGAAGTGTTACTGTCATATTATTTCTTGGTACTTCATCATCATCATCATAAACTTAGTTATTCTCCCGTTGGTGATGTATCTTCTAGCTATCACCTATCCTGCATCAGCTCGTTGACCTTTTGATACGACACGGTCCCTACTTATTCTTTCACTTGTTCCATGTAACTGCGTCTGGGTTTGCCTCGACCTCTCCTGCGTTATATTTCCCTTCCAAAAAAGTTTTAAATATTTGATCGTGTGGTATTAAATGCTTAATTTTTTTCCTCACCTAACTTCGATAGTTCTCAGGATCCCTCTTCGTTCATTTACTCTACGCAATATTTCCATATTCGTTATTCTTTCTCTCCAGCTTATGCCTTCCATTCTGATTATTTACTGTCAGCGGCGCCCTAGAAAAATAGTCGGCCACTACATATCAGATACGCTAGTAATTAATTATTGGTACTTAATAAGTAACTACCTAAGTATATGTGCTTATATGGATTTAAAAAAAACTGACTAATTATGTTCGTGAAATACTTCCGACCCAATTATATTGTTTTACCTTTTATATGATACCTGAAGGATTTTGTCTTTTGAGCGGCAAGTCGATATGAATCGAGTTATATTGTTGCCGTTACTGGTATCCAAATCCATCAAAACGCGCTATTAGAGATCTACAGGATGGATATATTTCCATGTATTGAATACAAAAATGTGTATGGATCTCATACACTCGAAAAATATAACCCTTTGCTCTCCAGTCGGATAAATAAAACGAATTTCCATCTCTTCATATAAATCACAGCTTCCATTGAATCGATAGCATCGCCCTGGCAATCCGTTTTCGGCTTGTCACCCGAAAAAGATAAAAAAACGCCCAGCAAAAATATAGGTTAATAATTTATGTATGATGAAAAGCTGAATTGGCATTTTTGGGGATAAATAGGGTGTGAGCAGGGTTCTGTGGTTGAAAAGTTCAGGAATTTAAATAATTAATACATTTTTATTGCAATATAAATATAGGCAGCTACCCTAATGAGTCCATCTATTCGACATTACGAACGAACAAACCAACGGTCTGCCTATATTAATACAAAATCATTATCCTTGTTTAGGTAAGATTTTCATTTGATTGAAACCATTATAAGGGAAAATATTTTCATAAATGGTAATGAAATCGAAATAACCCTTAAATAACAATTGTATTCATTCTTAATACAATTAGGACCTTTTGTGTAATATAGGTATTTAAAATGATTTTCAACAAAAACAAGTTTCAATACATGATTGAACAAGTTAAGTTAAAATGGTATGGTTCGCCCTGACGACGCCATTATTCAAACATTATTCTTCTGTTCAATTATAGACAAACAATAATAATCATAGACAAACTAAACATATAAGTACTACATTTTGATTTGGCTTTTAGTTTTTTATACCTTTTTCTGTAACAATTTAATTATAGATTTAGGCCTAAAATATTTTCTTTTGGTAGTAACTTTAGTTTTTAATTAATACTAGCTTTTGCCCGCGGCTTCGCTCGCGTCAAATTCGGGGTAACACGGTTCCCCTTTGCCCTCCGTAATGCTCCATACATACTTCCACCCCCCATTTTAGGGAAGTGGGGGGTTAGATAGAGACAAAAAGTAGCCTATGTCACTCTCCATCCCTTCAACTATCTCCACTTAAAAAATCACGTCAACTCGTCGCCCCGTTTTGCCGTGAAAGACGGACAAACAAACAAACACACACACTTTCCCATTTATAATATTAGTATAGATTAAATTAATGCGTACTTAGTTTTTGCTATAATTGATTACTAATGTAAAATTGATGTGTGTATACATTTATTTTGATTTCGGTGGATATTATTTTACAAATTATACTTATTAATTGTATTGGTGTAAAAAAATACTGGTGATCCATTTAAGGGCACAATTGGTATCGTATTGCGAGTAAGAAAAAGTAAGAAAAAAATTTTTTGGACGCGAAAAAAAATTTTTTTTTGCGAGAAATTTTTTATTTCTTACTTTTTCGTAATTTGAATACATTACCAATTAAGGATCACCAGCATTTTTGATACACATTGTAGATATTCTTAATTCTATATTAAACTTGTGAAGTTGTATTACTGGATTATAGTCGGATGGTTTACATGGAAACATGTTTATTTCTATTAACTTGTGGTTATTGGTACTTGTATGTGTTTAAGTTGGGCTGTAACTTCTTTTTGTAAGTAATCTATTTCTATAAGTGAGGACCTGTAATTGGCTTTCTAGTTTTATTGTATTTCTATACATATTTTGTGCTGTTGGTTTTCCATACAATAAATAAAAAATATAGACATTTCTATTTTTATGCCTTGCCCTTTGCCTTCTTGAACAACGGAAATGGGTCACTTTAGATGACATAGTTCAGGTAGGAAAGCATATCAAACGTTTTGTCAAGCAGTTTTAATTTTTTTTTTTTTATTACACAATAGATAAATTGATGAAATATATCTATTCCTCAATTTAGGCACATTACAATGCACTTATTAACTCTACACCTCTGACCCGAGAAATATTAAGACCGGCAAGAAACTCGGCGGGACTTATTTTTTCAAAACAGCAATACATTAGATCTTAAAGATACACAATAATGCGTAGTTCTATAAGAAGACATTTCAAAACAGCTTGAGAGACCACAATGTTAATTAAACAATAACCGGAATTGACTAATTAAAAAGAAAAAAATATATACAATCCAAATCTGACTGCTTCACAAAACATTTTATATGCTTTTCTATTTGAACTGTCTCCTCTAAATGTTAGATGATTTTGTAGTACTTTCTGGGCCGCGATTCGAAAAATAAACACACACACTGGACAGACACAGCTCCAACCCAACTCAACCCAACTCAACTCAACACTATAACGACATTGACATTTGCTATTTGAACAGATTTTCATTCAACATTGGTCTCACATTGGTCACACATTGGTCACACATTGGTCTCACATTGGACCCACATTGGTCTCACATTGGTCCAATGTGAGACCAATATGAGACCAATGTTGAATGAAAATCTGTTGGAATAGCAAGTGTCAATGTCGTTATAGCGTTGAGTTGAGTTGGGTTGAGTTGGGTTGGAGCTGTCTCTGTCCAGTGTGTGTGTTTATTTTTGCCATGGCTGGTTCGGGTCATGCATCTTTGTCCGTCATATCGTCCGTCTACCTGCTATATTCTGCTGCGCTGTCTATATCATCGACTACACTGAATATAAACGTTGAACAGAACCCCACGTCCTCGTAATTTGATATTCCAATGCATTTTAAATCCGCTAATGGGTCATTTCGGGCTTACGCCGAGCCTTGTTCGTTCTGAAAGCTTTCTGATTACAGCCCAAATGGATTGTAGCGGTTTGATAACTGGCCTATAACCGCGGACCACTTCGTTCGTTCGTTCGTCATTTGCATCACACTCTGTCGAATATGCAAGAGCGATAGAGAGGGAGATAACGAAATTTAGATGTTCGACGTTCGCGGTAAGCCCGCCGGAAGATACAGTCGCAATCAAATATATCGGAGCGGCCAAGGTACTCAAAAATATCTCAACAGTCACTTTATCGCCTTGACAATAAAGGCGTTGTTCAGATATTTGTGACCACCTTGGCCGCTCCGATATATCTGGTGGCGACTGTACCCTGGGCGAGTAAGCATTTTGCTCATTCTTTTTATCAATGTTGCGTTTTATATTAAATGTTATCGGGGGTCATAATCGTGTCTACACAATATAAATAGCGGACTTCATGCCGTAAGGCATTTTCTACCAGTCAACCAATGGACTAAAGGTCTATTAAAGATAACATAGTTAGCTGTGTACTGGTGACAGAGTTGGTGGTAACTATAAAAAAAACCGGCCAAGAGCGTGTCGGGCCACGCTCAGTGTAGGGTTCCGTAGTTTTCCGTCCGTCACAGTAAGTGTCCCCACTTAAGCCACCATGTAGGATATGATATGAGCGTTCCACGTACAGCGACATCTATCGGCAAATTAAGTAAACTATTGCGCGCGAGCTTAAAGTATGGAAGATGATTTTTATGGGATAATTATTTATTGCGTGAAGCGATTTTCACCGTTTTTACTTTATTTGAAAGCACGTCACTTCATTGTGATTTTGTAGAAATTACAGGTACAATAAACACCTGCTTATACGGTTAAATTACAAACTTATTTCAGAAATTATTTTGTTTTTTTTTTCAAAAACTATTGAACATATTAAGTTCAAAATAATTTTGCCTAGAAAGTTTTTATAAAGTTCTACATCTGAGATTGTTTTCATATTTTTAAAACTTATGGTTCAAAAGTTAGAGGGGGGGGGGCACATTTTTTTTTACTTCTGGAGCGATTATTTCCGAAAATATTTACATTATCAAAAAATGATTTTAGTAAACCCCTATTCATTTTTAAATACCTATCCAACAATATATCACACGTTAGGGTTAAAATGAAAAAAAAAACACTCCCCACTTTACGTATAGGGGAGGTACCCTAATAAAACATTTTTTTCCACTTTTTATTTTACCACTTTGTCGGCGTGATTGATATACATATTAGTACCAAATTTCAGCTTTCTAGTGCTAACGGTCACTGAGATTATCCGCGGACGGACGGACGGACGGACGGACGGGCAGACATGGCGAAACTATAAGGGTTCCTAGTTAACTACGGAACCCTAAAAAACGATAACTGCATATTATATAGATATAATAGCTGTATTTTTAAACTTACACAAATTCATATACAATAATTGGTATCGTATTGCGACTAAGAAAAACCGGCCAAGTGCGTGTCGGACCACGCATAGGAGGGTTCCGTACCTTCAATGGAATAAGAACCAAACTAATACCAAAAGGTCGTATCTGATGCCTATGGAAGAAGTTTTTTGGAGATAACTCAAAAATGGCTGAACCGATAATGTTCAAAATAATTTTCGTAGAAAGTATATGATAAGGCGCATCTCTTCAAATTTTTTCATATTTTTTTAACTTACGGTTCAAAAGTTACGGGGGGGGGGGCTACACAACTTTTCTGACTTTCGAAGCGATTATTTCAGAAAATATTCACTTAATCACAAAGAAGTCAAAGAAACCTTAATGTTATTTTGAACGACCTATCGATTGATGTGTCATATGTTGATATTTGTTTTTTTTTTATTTTTATTATTTAGTTACCTGTATGGAGCCCCCCTAAAAAATTTTTTTTTTTTTTCAAATTTAACTACATAACTAAGTAGCTGCATATAAAATACACCTTATGTGTAAATTTTATTCAGATACGTCGTACAGTTTCCGAGTAAAATGCCTGTGACATACGGACGAACAGACAGACAGACATGACGAATCCATAAGGGTTCCGTTTTTTGCCATTTGGCTACGGAACCTTAAAAAGTAGGAGATTTTTATGAAGTGAAAATTTCTTTAGCGGCGCTACGCTGTGCACTTTTTGTGATGGGGAAAAAATGTTACACTCGCATCAGGTCACGTGACCGTCAGATTCGTTAGATTGAAAATTCGTAAGACGGACACGTGACCTGATCGAATAAATCTATATTAATGACCCGAATTAAATTATGCTCAAATGAAAAAGCGTAAAAAAATAAAAGTTTTGAATCGAAGACGTATATGGGCAAAATTCGGATTGTCGCGTATTTTGCATTTAAAAGTGTTGATTTAATGACAAATGGTTGGCCATATTACATATTTTAGTGGTTGACAACTTGACAGTGAGGGGTGCGTTCGGAAATTGTGAACTATGTTTACGTCCGGCATATTTTAAATAAAATAATAAATAAATAAATATTATGCGACAATCTTACACAAATCAACCTAGGCCCACAGTAAGCTCAATAAGGCTTGTGTTGTGGGTACTAGACGACGAAGTATATAATAGATATATGTATATAGATAAATACTTAAATATATAGAAAACATCCATAACTCAGGAACAAATATCCGTGATAAACACACAAATAAATGCCCTGACCAGGATTCGAACCCGGAACCTTCTGCTTCATAGGCAGGGTCACTACCGACTAGGCTAGGAGGCCGTTTATATTTGACAGGTTAGTTGGTTAAAAGGAGGACGAAAGTAAATAAATTATTCTCAATTTCAAGTTTTCACTACTGCCGGCAGTTCCTTTGTATGGTACATGTGATCCCAGCCGGCCGACCCTCCCTACCAATTTTTTTATCGCATGTTTTTTTTTGTTTTTTTATATTTAGAATAGGTACAATACCAGTTATGCACTTAAACGGATCACAAGCATTTTTGTTACACCCTGTATTCTTAGACATTTGGTCCTTACAAATAAAACCGATTAACGCCTCACAGTAAAATCTTCTCATTCGCTAATTTCTCACGTGTAAAAACAACAGTCACTCTTGTAACGATTATACAGCGTGGGGCTTTAAATATAACGATCGATTTTTCTCGTAAACCTGAGATTGATTTTAGTCTCTATTTGAATAAACGTTATTTAATTATTAGATTTTTTTCATACTAACTACAATAGCTACATACTATTTTTAATATACGTCATCCAATGACGCAATTGACATCGTCTATCACACTTAAAAAATTTATGATTTTGCTGTATATAGCTAGGCTTGCTCAAATAAGTTATGAGCTGTATTTTTTTTTTTTCAAATACAGTTATTTTCAAAAGTTGTAGTTTAGTTGTAGTTCAGGTTTATGAGTAACATCGATTGGAACGTATAAAGCCCCATGGTCGGAGGCGCGCTGTATAACTGTTATACAACTATGTAACACGCAGGGATGATGTGATTGCATTGTGTAGCCGAAGGGCGCAATATACTCACTAGCAAATTTACACTTAGGTATATAACAGCGAGCACTCTCGTCTCGTCTCGTTTGTAACGATTTATAACTCGTATGCAACTAGGTAACACACAGGGATGACGCTGATTTGATTGCACCGTGCAGCCGAAGGGCGCAATATACTCACTAATATATCTTATGAAAACAGCAAGCACTCTTGTAATGATTATATAACTGTTATACAACTATATACTCGTAATTCTCACTAGCTAATTTACTACATATAAAAACAGCGAGCACTCTTGTAACTGTTATACAACTATGTAACACGCAGGGATGATGCTAAAGTGATTGCATTGTGCATCCGAAGGGCGCAATATACTCGCTACCTAAATCAACACATATAAAAACAGCGAACACTCTTGTAACGGTTATATAACTGTTACACAACTATGTGACACGAAGGGATGACGCTGATGTGATTGCACTGTGCAGCCGAAGGGCGCAACTGGGTCACCTAAATACAGCCCTTTTAGGGTAAAGGTGCATGTTGTAGGGTGTGTAGTGTGATGACGCAGTTATCTTATTTTTTGTGACTATATTTGTATTTTTTTTATCCCTACAAATATGAGCAAGGGATTTAAAAGGCTCGGCAACGAACATTTGTATTTTTTTAATATTTATGATTCTTCTACAAGAAATGAATACTCTTCTTTGTTATACTTTCAGGCCAAAATACACAACGTTAGTATAATATTAGTGCTGACTGATGAATATAGGTACCTATATAGAGCATTTACTTGCTGGTTTAGTGTTAAAAGGTTGTCTAGAATGCGATATATTTTAGTGATATGTGCGCCTATTATTTGACCTTTTTATTTGGAAGCTTATTTTACCGATTTAATTTTTGGTAAGATGTGCAAGAAATAATTGTTACACTTTGTATTTACAAATATTTTCTATGACGAACGAGCTACACTCATACAAAGCCCATTCCAAAAACAAATACAATAAAAACATACTTAGAAAATATTGAGCAAACCGCGCGACGTGTCGAGTACCAAGTCCGGTGTCCAACACGTGTTCAATCTTATGTTGGATTTCTAAGGGTTCCTTATATGTGTTATAGTTTTAACAAGACTATTTTTTTAATCGTCCTGTATCCCCAACACAAAACAATTAATCAATAAATATTGGAGTTATATTGGAATTACATCGGAATATAAAATAAAAAAAAATTATATTTCTGATTCAGACGTTTAGGCGTTAGCTGAATTGCGTAGTTAATGCATTGGAGTTGGATCATGTCAAAACGTGTTTTAAAGTTAGAATACGGCCCCTAAAGGGTGTCAGAAAAACAAAATACTAACAATATGTACAATTATACGGCCTCCTAGCCCAGTCGGTAGTGACACTGCCTACGAAGCAGGGGGTCCCGGGTTCGAATCCTGGTACCCTTACCAGGATTCGAACCATTTTTTCGTGTGTTTATCACAGATACTTGTACCTGAGTTATGGATGTTTTCAATATATTTAAGTATTTACTCGTACCTATAAATAATAAATAAATAAATAATATAGGACAATCTTACACAAATCGATCTAGGCCCACAGTAAGCTCAATAAGGCTTGTGTTATGGGTACTAGACGACGATATATATAATAGATAAATATTGATAAATACTTAAATACATAGAACACATCCATAACTCAGGAACACATATCTGTGATAAACACACAAACAAATGCCCTGACCAGGATTCGAACCCGGGACCTCCTGCTTCGTAGGCAGGGTCACTACCGACTGGGCTAGGAGGCCGTTACCTATTATATCTATCTATTATATATATCGTCGTCTAGTACCCACAACACATGCCTTATTGAGCTTACTGTGGGACTAGGTCGGTTTGTGTAAGATTGTCCCATAATATTTATTTATTTATTATTTATGTAAATTTAGTGCATGAGCGAGCGACAAGGAAAAACAGAACCAGGTAAATTTTGGGTGAGTTATTTTGCATCCCCATAGATTGTGTTTTTAGTGTATTGTTTATGCATTTTAAAATTAGAATACGCCACTAGAGCTCATAAGTCTCATAACTAAAGAAGTACTAGTTATTGTAATTTTCATTTAAACTGTCTTAGGAGGTCTTAAATAGAGGTCCTAAGAACCATTGAAAATAGAAGAAATATTGTGAATTCATCAAGAACTTCATAGAAGGAAGAATGAGAAGGAATCCTAAATGAGCATACATGAGTTTAGTGAAAGAGATCCAAAGCCCTGTGATAGATCCTGCTCATAGCTATAATAACCAAAAAAGTGATCCAAAAAATTATGTCGCAACTACGCCCAGACAAGTTAAATGTAAGAACTCACTTCGCTACGCTCTCTTGTTTGCCTACATAAGAAACAATTTTGGTACCTGGATATAATAAAAAAAATTGAAAAGTTTTTATTTCAGGCAGTCAGTAGCCATAGTGCATACAAGAGTAGTTACTCTTGTATGTTAGTTTAAGTTTAAACTAAATTGACACTGTAGAGGGGTGCCACTCATCTTAAAGTTAAAATAAAAATAAAACTATACATATTTAATGCACATTCAGTGCCCAGTCATTTTTTATTCTGGTGCATGTGAACAGAAATCCAACGCTTAAACATTGGACTCCTGACATCGTCAGAAACAGCAACCAGTATTTCGTTACCAGAACAGCGCAGTCTCCACCAAAACGAGGCAACCCGGGACCTGGTTACCGCGAAAAAGTCTGGGACCCCCCGCGTCAGCGAGCATGCCTGACGCGCGTGCATGCACCACCTCGCAGCACCTCGGGAACCGCATAAGAGCCCGGAACGCGTCATTGTACTGAACTGTTATTCTGTTCATTGCCTTCTACGTTAACGTTATCCACAACTGGGAGGTATACATGCCTAGGCAGTACACCTTGAAGACTGTGGTTTTTACATCCTTGCTGCAAGTAGCAAACCGTCGCGCGAGCATGTTGCCCCTCTGACGGCAAGGGCCCTCCGCTCGCAATGTCCTGCAGCCGTTCCGTCAACCTGTAAAGTATGGTTTTTCAATAAGTCCATTGGCCGGTAATTGCGTGAATGCATAACGAGCTCTGTTTGTGAGTCAATAATTTTAATTACCCACCTAATGCTACGTTAATATAGACTACCCTTTACTACAACTCGCAGGCATTCATCATATCAGCCGAAAGACATCCACTGCTGAACATAGGCCTCCCCCAAAAAGTGCCACAATGACCGGTCCTATGCCACCCGCATCCAGTGAACTCCCGCGACCTTTACCAGGTCATCAGTCCAACTTGTGGGGGTCTACCGACGCTGCTCCTTCCAGTTCGGCCACTGGAGAACCTTTCCGCCCCAACGGCCATCGGTTCTACGTGCAATGTGCCCTCGCAGGCATTGGCCTGTGTTAAAAATAAAGCTAGCTTGATCATGTTAGATATGGGCAAACTAGTCAACAGAACACTAGCCATTAGCTAGGGCAAAATTTCACTCAAGTAATACGGGTATTATAATGATGAAAAACCAACCAAGTGCGAGTCGGAGTCGCGCCCTGAAGGTTCCGTACATCACAGTATTTTAACGATTTTTTTTTTAATGTGATGGAACAACAAATTAACCGTTTTCGGACTGTTTCCTCTGTTTATGCTGTAAGACCTTCCTTTTTGCCAAAGTTTATTATTGTATTAGGTCTATGCGAAGTAGCCTATAGTTTTTGGGTCCCCTACGAAGTGTTAGAAAATAAGGCTTAATTGGACTGAATTATCCGTATCTTTGGGCTGAATTGACTTAGAAGTTTTTTTTTACAGCTTCCAGGGACCGCAAACATACGTACGTATTTGATGTAAATTTCAATTTGATAGCTCCACGCTTACCTGAGAAAGAGGGTCTTGACAGACCGACAGACAGATGGATAACAATGTGATCCTATAAGGGTCCGTTTTTTTCCTTTTATGGTTCGGAACCCTAAAAATTAACTGTGAAAGACTCTGGAAAACCGCGGGAAAGGTATTTATTTTGTGCAGCATCAGAAGTAGTCGCAAACGAAGATGTCAAAAGTCCTTTTTAAAAGGGAATAAGAAGCTTTTGACGTATTCGATTGCGCGTCGTATTTACTTTTGATGCTGACCGTACATATAAATGTTTTTTGTTATACACATGGTTTTTCTCTTATTTGACATGTTTTCATTTCCATGTAACTTTGAGATTTATAAGTAAAGTCCCACCAAGTTTCTTGCCGATAATAATCTTCTTATGCCGTGTTGTCGTAGGTTATCTTTTAACATATTATAAACGGTGAAAGCAGATCTTATATGCTCTGTCTAGTGTTAAGTGGTCTATGCTCACAAATTCATCGTTAATTATAATAGTGCCTGCGGCCGGCTTGCGATTGAATTCATTGAATTAAGCAAATTATGGATTAATAGTGAATTAACCAAATGTATGTTTATACTCACAGAATATGCAGACCATTTTCGAGTAAATATATGTACAGGGTGTAACAAAAATACTAGTGATCCGTTTAAGGGCATTATTGGTATTGTATTGCAAGTAAGAAAAAGTTGGAGAAAAAATTTAGAAGGCGAAAAAAAATTTTTTTTTGTATGGGACACGTCGTCCCAGCCGGCCAACCGGCCTTCATGCAAAATATTATTTTTTAATACAATTGCTCAAAAAGTTTACTTTATGTAGCTGCAAATCGTGCGTAAAGTTTGATTTTATGCACTAGTGCTAAAAAGTAATCTGATCTGCAAATCGTGCGTAAAGTTTGATTTTACGCACGATTTGCAGATATATTGCATTTTAAATTGACTAATCAGAACACTTCACTATATTAAATCCACCAATCACAACACATATCGGAGTTAATCGGAACGCTAGTAAGAACGCTATACTTTTTTGGTGCGTATACTGTGTAAATAATTTAAGTCCTTAAAAAAAAACATTGTATTTAATATCAACCAATCAGAATACAGTAATGTTTAAGTCGACCAATCAGGAAACGCAATTTATTTCTCAAAAGATGAGGTGTTTTTTAGTTCCTACTTCACAATCATTAAAAAAGATTTAATTTTTTGGGAAACGCTTTAAAGTGTGTTTAAACTGTTTAAACGGCTATTAGACATTGAAATTTGTAGGACCCAACCTGTCTACCAACCCGACACCTAGGGAGTAGGTGTAATGGCACCTAGGGAGTAGGAGTACCGATCTAGGGCGATCGGGGCGATCGGCAGTGCCCCGACACCCGCAGCTGTTTATGGAGGTCGTTAGAGTTATTTTACCTTTTTAGGGTTCCGTAGTCAACTAGGAACCCTTATAGTTTCGCCGTCTGCCCGTCCGTCCGTCCGTCCGTCCGTCCGCGGATAATCTCAGTGACCATTAGCACTAGAAAGCTGAAATTTGATACTAATATGTATATTGATACTAATATCAATCACGCCGACAAAGTGGTAAAATAAAAATTGGAAAAAAATGTTTTATTAGGGTACCTCCCCTATACGTAAAGTGGGGAGTGATTTTTTGTTTCATTTCAACCCTAACGTGTGATATATTGTTGGATAGGTATTTAAAAATGAATAGGGGTTTACTAAAATAATTTTTTGATGATGTAAATATTTTCGGAAATACTCGCTCCAGAAGTAAAAAAAAATGTGTCCCCCCCCCCCCCCCTCTAACTTTTGAAACATAAGTTTTAAAAATATGAAAAAAATATGAAAAGTAAACCTTTATAAAAACTTTCTAGGAAAATTATTTTGAACTGGATAGGTTGAATAGTTTTTGAAAAAAAAAATATTTCTGAACTAAGTTTGTAATTTAACCGTATAAGCAGGTGTGTATTAGCACTAGAAAGCTGAAATTTGATACTAATATGTATATTGATACTAATATCAATCACGCCGACAAAGTGGTAAAATAAAAATTGGAAAAAAAAGGTTTTATTAGGGTACCTCCCCTATAGTAAAGTGGGGAGTGATTTTTTGTTTCATTTCAACCCTATTGTGTGATATATTGTTGGATAGGTATTTAAAAATGAATAGGGGTTTACTAAAATAATTTTTTGATGATGTAAATATTTTCGGAAATAATCGCTCCAGAAGTAAAAAAAAATGTGTCCCCCCCCTCTAACTTTTGAAACATAAGTTTTAAAAATATGAAAAAAATCTGAAAAGGAAACCTTTATAAAAACTTTCTAGGAAAATTATTTTGAACTTGATAGGTTGAATAGTTTTTGAAAAAAAAAATTTTCTGAACTAAGTTTGTAATTTAACCGTATAAGCAGGTGTGTATTGTACCTGTAATTTCTACAAAATTACAATGAAAAGACTTGCTTTCAAATAAAGTAAAAACGGTGAAAATCGGTTCACGCAATAAAGAATTATCCCATAAAAATCATCTTCCATACTTTAAGCTCGCGCGCAATAGTTTACTTAATTTGCCGATAGATGTCGCTGTACGTAGAACGCTCATATCATATCCTACATGGCGGTGTTATTTTAACTCTTAAGTGGGGACACTTACTGTGACGGACGAAAATCTACGGAACCCTACACTGAGCGTGGCCCGACACGCTCTTGGCCGGTTTTTTTATTTATAATGTTAGCCATTTGCTACACATTCCGTCTGGTTTTTTATTTAAAATAAAAGTTAAAATGTGTAGATTCGCTGGTAATTAATATATTTATCTAGTTTTGTATTTAAATAATAGACGGGTTGGGCAGATGAAGTTAGATTCAGGCAGCTCGAGTGGTCATTTAAATATCTATAATAATAAAAACAGTTTCTTCTTTTATTTAATGTATACATACTGTTATGAGTACTATCACCGCGCTTCACCAATACATTTTTTAGATGTTTTGAAGGCATCTCTGTACACGTTTGGTAGGGACGATTTGTTGGTGAGGTATTGTAGGGACGATTTGTAGGGAAAGTGTAATAACGGGCCCAACGCCGACAGGAGTTGGACACGACAGGTTGGGCCCTACAAATTGCCATGTATTACACACGTGTAATAGCCGTTTTAAAAAGAGCTAATTATACCGTCGTCTGTGGCATTTATTCGCGGTATTGATATTTTTTATCTATGTCAAAGAAGTTAAAAAAATTAAAAGACTGTCAAGTTATACCATAATTTCACCTTAGTTTAGTTATTGTGCGTAAATAATAAGTATTTTTATGATATTTTCTCGCAATCGAAGTGAAATATTGTATGCATTACTCTGGTTTAAAAGCCATATTATCACTCACACAATTTTCCCTCACTTCGGTCGGGAAAATAACCACCTGGTGGTAATATGGCCTACTTTATACTCTTGTCAAACAATCTACTATTATTTCATTGTAGTTTTTTCGCAATTGTATTAAAAAACGTTGTTCGACACACGTGCAGAAGTGTCATTTTCACTCGTCCCGAGTCTTGACCCTCGCCTCTCGGCTCGGGCCAAGTAACCTTGGTACTCGTGCGAAATGACATACTTCTCGCACTTGTATCGAAAACTACTATTTTTTGTCGAGATTTTTTTTTGTCTTTGTTTTCATAATTAGAATGCGATACCAATTATGCGCTTAAAAGGATTACTAGCATTTTAGTTACATCTTGTATGGCTTTAAAGTCAATATGGTTCATTTCTAAAATGAACTTTTGTACCTTCTAGTTACTCATTGATATTGAAGATGGTATTATTTTATAAATAAATATATACTTAACTGTTTTATATAATTATTTAGAGACCTACATATTTTTGCTACAATTCTGGACCAGAAAATGTTCTGTGTCAATATAAGATACATTTACCCTACAACATACGCCGTAACCTACTGCAGGGGGTCTTCAAAACTGCGCAATTGCAAGCCACGTGGGCACCAGTTCATTCACCCCTGGCAATGCACACAAAAAAACACATTTCGACCTTAATCCAACCGCATAAGAACCAAAACAAACGCATATTTAACTTTGTTGTTAACGCTTTTTGACTTAGTACCTTAGTTACGCCTTACATTGCCAAATTTTCCGTTGTGAACTTTATTGCTACGGCAACAAGGGTTTATTTGCACGCAAGTTTATGTTTGCTTTGCCTGAACAGATGATTACAAAAATGTCGGTCTAAAATGGGCGTTGATGTAATAGATTAGAGCTTATTTTAGAATGTTGATGGCAACGTCGCAGTAGGGGATTAGAGGGCAAGGATGAATGAAAGGTAATTCATTACAATAAGTACGTATAGTATGGTGTAAAGAGGTCATAAGCTTTTGAATATTGAAATAGGAGTCGGGCATATGGCTTGGTTTGGAATGTTTGGATCCCAGTTAGCTTATATGTACATTTACCCTATTCAGCGAGATGAATGACATCTTACTTGGGAAGTAAGGTTATAGAGGTTTAATTTAATAGTTTTGCGCTATTGTGCTAAGTTAATTTAACTTCTAATATAAATTAATTTTAGGGTAAGCATTGAAACTTGAAATTCAATTTGTATTAATTCAATTTCAATGTGGTCAGAAATTTATCGTCCTAATCGAAAATTGTAGGTTTTAGGGTTGCCACATGCCAAAAATTCATGTTGTGATTCTTCAAAGGCGTTATTTTACTTCAAAGTAACGCCTCGCCTGTCACAATATTTTTGCACGTTCTTTTTATTCATGGTGTAAGTTTAAGTGTTCATTTTTTTGACGGCCTCCTAGCCTACTAGGTAGTGTACTACTGCCTACGTAGTCCTGCGAATCCTGGTAAGGTCATTTATTTGTGTGTTTATCACAGATGTTTTTACTTGACTTATGAATGTTTTTTAAATATTTATTTATCCTTCTAATAGTAAGTTGATAAGTTCAATAAGGCTTGTGTTATGGCCACGGGTACTAGACGACGATAAGATAATTGTAATTAAATATAATTATCGTCGTCTAGTACCCGTGGCCATAAAACAAGCCTTACTGAACTTACTGTGGGGATAGGTCGGTTTGTGTAAGAGTTTCTGTAATATTTATGTAATCTTTGTGTAATATTTATTTATTTATAACTAGACATAGGCCATCGACTTAGGTAAAAGGTAGAGGACCTTTCTGTCGTAGTCGTATCTGGTGCAAAGACTGTCCATAGCTATCCAGCGCGGTAATGCCGCGAGCTTTATGGGCACTTTTGCGCCGGAAATGACAAAGAACAATAGTAATGAATGACTTTAGCTTTAATTAATTGCACAAAAAACTAATAATACACAAATATTATACAATCTTTCTATTGACAAGTAAATTAAATAGTTGGTGCACAACAATGTTTATATACGGTGATTCCAGGAGTCCCCGCACTAGGCTAGGCCTGTATCGCGGGAGACCATTTTACTTATGTCATGCAGGGCAACGATGTTACAATAGAATTTTATAATTTAGAAGGAGTAAAAATCATAATACTAACAAGAAATAGAGGTAGAGGTTTATGTGGCACTGAAGTATTCTTTTTTTTTCTAACATTATGCTAGGTATCATTGGCTCATTGCACACGTTTCTGAACTACTTTAGGGAGTATTAATCGAGAGGGACGGTGTGAGTGTGACATTTGCAATTCACGAATTTTACCCAAACGATATTATTTCATATTTTGGACATATTTACCGTAATAATAAATATCACATTTTAAGGAAAATAATAGAAGGCAAAATAGAGGGCAAAAGAAGTAGAGGAAGAAGGAAGCTAGCTTGGATGGATAACATTAAAAACTGGACTCATATAAAAGACGCTGCCAGCCTGAGCAGAATGGCACAGGATAGGGATAAGTTCCGAGAGATGGTCGCCGACGTCCGATGAGGACAGGGCACAAGAAGAAGAAGACCCAAACGAAGTCACGAGTATATGCTTGCATTGCTAGCGTACAATAAAGTTTATTTTTTCTTATCTTAGCTTACAATTTCGTCTTGAGACATGTTGACATTAGTTTACGGTTCAATGGAACCTTGAGTTGGGTCACATCACGTTTCTTCAACCTTATATATATATTATAAAATTTATAAAGAAACCGGTAAAAGTGTAAACAGCCCAAACCAACACTAAACCCCAATATAAACTTATCTACTTGTATTTTATTTTACTTGTGCTCCGTACAAGTAAATATTTGAGCAAGCAATCACATCTGACAGTGGCAGACTGTGCAAATATTGGGCGTTTCATGCATCGCCGATAAGTGTGTAGAGTGCTTAGGCTGACATCTCCGGGTGTTGGGCTCTAGAGAGGACCACGTACTAAAACAGCCTAAGTCAACAAACGATATCATGCTACTGTAAACCTTACATTTCTAGTTATAGGGTTTGAAATGAAAAAGTTAAGAATCCGTTTCAGTTTGTTGTTGCCACAAGACTAATTGAAAATCAGGACATCTTATTTGTTATTGTAGCCTAGTGGGTAGTGACCCTGCCTATGAAGGAGGTGTGGGGTTTGATTCCCGGCTTAGCATTTAAAAGGAGGTTTGAAAGTTTTTACTGACTCACGAAGCAATCGGAAGTTACCTACCTATTTCCGAAATAGGTTGTCACCGGCAATAGTATCTTCCTACACGAAGGCCGGAAAAATATGTGACACGCTCCTATGGCCCTAAAAATAAGAGCGTGTCAGATATTTTTGCGGCCTTCGTGTAGGATGATACTATTGCTGGTGACTGTACATACGTAACAGCTTAGTTGCGGACGCGACAAAAATGTTTGTAAGCAAGCAAGCGCTAATTAACACGTTGAACGCCATGGTGGACACCATGTGTCCGGCATTACGTGTATAAGTAAGGCCGTATGAAATTTTAAATTTTGTCCATTTTTTACATCATGTTTTTTTGCTAAATTCTCAAAATAAACATCATATTATTATCGAAACATATAAAATAAACTATTATTCTACAAAATTACCTATAAATATCAATGCCGGTCACGGGTGGCCGTCATGGCCTGCGTAGAAACAAATCTGTGTTTCCTTCGCGTAGGGCCGTGGGGGCCACAGTGCCGCCCGCAACGGCACATCTGTTTGTATTGTATGTATTGTAACACTACACCTTTCCCTAATTATTCATAATTACATGCTATAATAATGAACTTTATAAATGCAGTTTAGCAACTTCTTTTGTTTCCTGGCGCTCTTTTGTTGTCTTTCTAACACCTGTGCTTTGGTGTAAGTACATTATTTTATTTCCACGTAGTTTACCTTAGATTATGCCGACGGTATTGTGCTATTTTTACAACACCATATGTTGAAAATTGCATTTTTGGGAAGTACACCGTTTGTCTTTTATTACTGCTCATATCTTCGCAATTTTTTTTGCATCTAATATTTTGTGTTTATATTCCTTGCAAAAGTGTGTTAGTAAATCAGTTAGTCTCTGAGTTTCTTACAAAGAAGATGACACTTCAATCATCGGACCGTGTTATCCTGTGACTGTGTTTAATAAAATTTCGGTAGATATAACAGGGTTTTGGTAATAATATAAATAATAAAATGAACTTTGAAGAATTTGAATTGACTAACGAGGAACTCTCACAAATTGAAAATATAGAAATTTATTTTCTGGACAACAGTGTTTACATTCCATTGGAGTCTGAAGATGAGTATAATTTTCAAGCAAGGGGTAGAAAACGGCGACGTATTTTAATCGAATCTGACAGTGAATCTAGTGATCTCGAAAATGGGAGGAACTCACCAAGTGCTTCAGGGTGCGTCCCATCATCGTCCAACTGGTTCGAGCCTCGAGGTAACCAACGTGCAATTATTCCGTTTACTGAGTTCCCTGGGCTACCCACGCATCTTATGATCACCATGGTAAACAAGTCTCCAGCTGATTTTTACGCTCTTTTGGTACCTGATGAAGTTTTTGAACAAATTGCGAATGATACAAATATTTTTGCTATAAATAAAATAACAAGCAACGAAAATGCTTCACATTCAGCACGGATTCGCAAGTGGATTCCGACATCAACAGAAGAAATAAAAAAGTTCTTCGGTTTAGTAGTTTTCATGGGATTAGTAAAACTACCCAAAATAGCCGACTATTGGTCCAAAGATGATATCATGGGACAGAATTTTCCAAAAAAGATTATTAGTCGCAACCGATTTGAGCTGTTGCTACAGATGCTACATGTCTCAAACCAAGACGAAGATAATAGATCGAATAGATTACATAGAGTCCAAAATTTACTCGACACGATAAATGAGAACTTTCAGAAGAATTACACACCTGCGAAAGATCTGTGCATAGATGGAAGTGTTGTCCCATTCCGTGGAAGAATAATCTTTCGTCAATATAACAAACAAAAAAGACACAAGTACGGTATTAAGGAATTTAAACTCTGCACTATTCCAGGATATACGTACAAAATCAATGTATATACAGGAAAAAGTAACGATCAAGTAAATACCACACCTGTCAATGTGGTCATGTCTCTCTGTAACGGCCTGCTGAATAAAGGACACACACTTTATACTGATAACTGGTATACAAGTGTAGATCTTGCTAGACAACTTCTAAATGCCGAAACCCATCTTGTGGGTACAATCCGCAAGAACAGAAAGCATCTTCCTAAGGAAGTCATTACTGCAAAGCTGAAACGAGGCGAATACGCGGCTAAGGAAAGCTCAGATTGAATAACGCTCAAGAAATGGAAGGACAAAAGAGAAGTTTTCCTTCTATCTACCAAACACTCTCACCAATTTAAAGAGGTCAGAAAACGTGGTAGAGTCATCATGAAGCCTAAAATAGTTATCGACTATAACAAAGCAAAAGGCGCAGTAGATCTTTCAGATCAGATGGCAGCATATTCCTCACCCTTACGCAAATCAGTGAAATGGTACAAGAAATTAGCTATTAACCTGCTACTGAATACAGCCATGGTGAACGCTTTAATCTTGTACCAAACTGTTAAAAGCCAAAAAATGGCAATTACCGAATTTAGGAGAGAGATCTTGAAATATTTGTGTGGACGGCATGCAACAACACATCCTCCTGCTAGTCCTGCTCCAAGAGCTAGAAGAGTAGCTCATAGATTGCCTAAAAAACCGGGTCCAGCTAGGACAAGCAGACGCATGTGTGTCCAGTGTTACCGGGAAAATGTCGCTACCCTTGGAAGATCCTATGCTAAAAATAAGACCAAAAAAGTGAACACGTATTGTGAGGACTATCCAGAAAAGCCTATTTTATGTATTTCGTGTTTTAACATAGTTCATCGTTGATTGTGTAATTTAATTTCCTTTTAAATTTATTTAATTAGGACAAAATATTATATACGAAATGTAATTATATTTTTAACGTATATATTTTGTAATTTGTGTTAATTAGGGCTAGTTGTCTATTAATTAGGTAACTACCTAATAAATTCACCGTATACATGTATATGTATACAAGATTCTGTAGCTTCTAAGTCGAAGTCATATAATTTAGGTAATAAATTTACTACTTTCTTATAAGTGTGATCAGTATCAAAACGTATATCATGTCTTTGTAGCCATAAAATATAACACATTTTGTAACCACTTGCACTCATGAACAAATGAATTATAATAAATTTAACTATTAAAGTATTTGTTCCATAAGTTTTATTTTAACATATAATAGATAAATATCACTTTTCTAAATAACAAATAAGTCGGGTTTCTAATGCTTACTAACAATAAAATATTGTTTTTATTACAATAACTAATCAATCATTTCAATTGGAATGGACCGTGGCTCTCTCTTGTCTGTCAATAGGTATAAATAAGAACCAAAGCGTACAAACTGTTTTCTGAGGCCATGCCGTACACATCAAATAGAGTTTTGCCTTGTAATAGTGTCCGTCAGTTCAAAACAGCCGCTCAAACATGAATCTACACTGGGGTCACCGGTGACCTCCATGGCCTAGACAGATAGTGTTAGTGCCGGTCACCGGTGACCAACGCGGCTCCAACGAAAGTAGTCGAAATTTCCATTGGCGTTTAACGTGTTAAAAAAAAAATTCAGACAAACGTCCATCAAGGTTAGTTACACATACAAACAAAACCTAAAAAATATTATTAGTAAAACAAACACTAATATTGTCTTCGGTTGCCGCGATAGTTATTCATGTGTGGCAAGCCTACATACCTATACATATATGTACCACACCGCCGTGTCACATACTTCTGTATATCTAAACATGTATACCTAGTTATAGTGTTATCGCTGGCTGCGTCCAGCGAATAAGCAGTCGTGGATTAAACGCCAACTAACGAACACGCTTTATTCATTTACCGACCTTCTGATAATCATACATCCATTATATACCAAGTACATATTTATCGGTAAAGTGGTGACCCCGACGTGATTTTAAGTGCCCCACGCATTTTGTAATTTAAATTTCTATTACGGTCCATCACCATGACCGGCGGAGTGCAACAACCATCACAACAATCTACACCACAACCACCGCCACAGCCACAGCAGCACGTCAACCAAGATGTACAACAGCAATTCCCGCAGCAGTTCCCGCAGCAGCTCACAGCCATCACCCTCTCGTCGCGCATTCCTGAGTTTTGGCGCCAACAGCCGAGGCTCTGGTTTCACCAGTTCGACGCCATCGTGGATCCACAGAAGGCAAGTGATCTACATAAGAGTCAGCTTTTGATTGCTAAGTTGGGGAGAGACGAATTGCGTGATATCAGTGATATTCTAGAAAACATGCCTGAGTCTAATAAATTCGAAACTATTAGAACGCGATTAATGATTAATAATTCCGTGTACGAGGAATCAGAATCAAGACAGTTAAATCAACTTCTGAACGAAATAGAATTAGGTGATCAAAAGCCTTCGCAATTATTCAGACGCATGAGAGAGTTAGGAAAAAACCGCGTTCAGGACGACACACTAAAATTACTATTTGTTGGTCGCTTACCCCAATCCATACGCGCAGTAATAACGGCTTGTGACTCAGGAGAGGTAAAATTAGACAATTTAGCTAAGATGGCAGATAAAATAATTGAAAATGCTAAACCATCTGAAATGGCCTCTATAGCAACCACATCTTCTAAACCAGAAAATGATAAGTTAGCCCGGGAAATAGCAAATTTAAAGTTAGAAATTCAGGCTATTACTAGTAAGCTAAGCGGAACAGGTAGAAACTCGCGAGATCATGTCCGCCGTCCACGCTTTCAACGCGATCCGTCGCGAACACGTTCGAAAAGCAATAGTTCAAATAGAGTAGCGTACATGTCCCAAGTAGCAAAACCAGGGGAACCTAACTATAAGTGCTTTTATCATTTCACCTACGGTCAAGATGCTCGTAAATGCGGTGATCTTACAAATTGTCGTTACACTGCCGGGTCGGAAAACTAAAACCGACACCGGCATGTGTAAATAACGTTGTCGGTGTCGAAAATACTTACCGTCTATGCGTAACCGATCAAAACACAGGCACGCGATTTTTAATAGATACCGGTGCCGATGTGTCTGTTTTAGCCGGAAAATGGCAAAACATTCAGTCAGATTATACATTATACGCTGACAATGGTTCAAAAATTAAGACATTTGGCGACAAGACCATTATAATCGATCTTGGCCTACGTCGTAGATTTAAATGGAAATTTATATTAGCAGACGTCCAAAGATCAATCATAGGTGCCGACTTCCTTGTTGCTAACAAATTAATGGTAGATTTACATGGTACGAAACTCATAGATAAGACTAATTACCTATCACGAAGTACCAGTATTTCAAGAGATATTGAGCCGAGTACCATTCGATCAATTGACGTCAATAACGAATATCACAAATTATTAGAGAAATTCCCTGACATCGCTAAAAAAGAGAATTTCAAATTAAATCCAAAACACGACGTCCAACATCATATTTATACAACTGGTCCTCCAGTTTATGAGAAAGCACGCCCACTCAATCCAAAAAAATACAAACTAGCCAAAGCCGAATTCGAAAGAATGACGCAATTAGGCATTTGTAGACCATCTAATAGCCCATGGGCGAACCCACTCGTGTGTGTTGATAAAAAAAACGGACAGGAAACACGAGCTTGCGGTGATTATCGTAGGTTAAACGCACAAACAATTCCCGACCGTTACCCATTACCAAGACTTTTAGACTTTACATACACACTGAAAGGTAAATCAATATTTTCCAAAATTGATGTGCGCAAAGCCTACCATAATATACCCATGGCACCGGAGGATATTCCAAAAACTGCAGTGATTACGCCATTTGGTTTATTTGAATACACTAGAATGAATTTTGGTTTACGAAATGCGGCGCAGGATTTCCAGAGGTTAATCAACAATATACTCAAAAACCTCGATTTTGCATTCGCATACTTAGATGATATAATTATCAGCTCCGAGTTGAAGGAACAACATATCAAACACTTAGAGTCAGTTTTAGAACGACTTAACGACTACGGACTCACTATAAACACGGAAAAATGCGAATTCGGCAAATCGGAATTAATTTTTCTCGGCTATCACATTAGTAAGGAAGGTATCAAACCAAGCGACGAAAAAACGCAACTCATTTCAAACTTCCCGCTACCGAACACAGTCGAGTAACTCCGGCGTTTCCTTGGAATGATGAATTTTTATAGACAAAGCATTCCTAGAGCCGCCGAAATACAAGCACCGTTAAACGCGTATATGCATAATGCCAAAAAGAATGACAAAACAAAAATTACATGGACCGAAACTGCATTAAAAGCATTCAGTCTATGTAAGAAAAGCATAAACGAAGCTTTGGTATTATCGCATCCCGAATTGTCCGCACCACTGATTTTAATGACGGACGCTTCCGGAAACTGCGTAGGCGCAGCCTTACATCAACAGATAGGCGATAAGCTAGAACCTTTAGCTTTCTTTTCAAAAAAACTAACAGAAACCCAATGTAGGTACAGTACGTTTGACAGAGAGTTGTTAGCAATTTTTATGAGTATTAGGCATTTCCGTCACATGGTAGAAGGCAAAGAATTAACGGTATTAACAGACCACAAACCATTAACGTTTGCACTAACAAAAAAGGTCACACCTTCAGACTCGCCCAGACGTCTGAGACAATTAGACTTCATATCTCAGTTTTGTGACAAAATTAAATATATCGAAGGCGATAAAAATACGGTTGCCGACGCCTTATCAAGAATAAACGAAATCACAATGCCTAGTTTGTTTGATTACAAATCGTTAGCCGAAGCACAAGAAAACGACTCAGAATTACAGAATCTCAAAACTCATAACAATCTTCAATTTAAATTGATTACATTGCCAGAGTCCGGAATAAAAGTAACCTGCGAAACATCTACTGATAACATCCGACCATATCTACCATTACACTTCCGAGAACTCGCTATCAAAACAGTGCACAACGTGAGTCATCCCGGCGTAGCCGCTACTAGAAACGCAGTTAAAAACAGGTACTTTTGGCCAAACATGAACACCGACATAAAAAATATTGTAAAGTGTTGTATCCCTTGTCAGAAAGCGAAAATTCAAAGACACACGATTACCCCATTAGGTGAATTCGATGATGCTTCACGTTTCGAACACGTACACATCGACATTATCGGTCCACTACCATACTCTAACGATTTTAGATACTGTGTAACAATTATAGATAGAGTAACGAAATGGCCTGAGGTGATCCCCATAAAAGATATGACAGCTGAAACGGTTGCAAAAGTGTTCGTAGAACACTGGATAGCTCGCTTCGGTTGTCCCAGACGTATCACTTCAGACCAGGGTCGTCAATTTGAGTCCGATTTATTTATACAATTATTAAAAAGACTAGGAATCGAACGTGTTCGTACGACAGCATACAATCCAAAGGCGAATGGAGTTATCGAAAGATTCCATAGGACATTAAAAGCTGCTATAATGGCCAAATGTAAGGACAATACACAATGGTCACATGAATTACCTTTAGTTCTGCTAGGTTTACGCTCAGCCATAAAGGAAGACCTAGGTTTCAGTCCATCTCAATTCTTATACGGGACAAACCTTAGATTACCAGGAGATTTATTTACCAAACCTAAAACAAACGTCAATACCACCGAATATGTAAATAATCTAGCCCACATTCTTTCATCCGTTCCGAGTATAGCGAACACTAGTAGCTCTCATAACAAAAATAATATATTCGTGCACAAAGACTTACATTCCTGTTCACATGTATTCATGAGAAATGAGGCACGGAAGTCTTTAGTACCTGCGTACGAAGGCCCATTCCAAGTCTTATCTCGCCACCCAAAGTTCTTCGTAATAATAGTTAACAATAAACATGTCACTGTGTCACTCGACCGTCTCAAACCAGCTTATCTTTTAATTGCGGATGATATGTCGATTACAAGCCCGGCTCAAAGGAATGAAACAACAATTCCATCTCCGGGTACCGAAACAACGGCGCAGCAATACGACACCACATCGACCACACCGCCAGTGATAACAAGATCCGGTCGCACGGTAAAGAAGACCGTGAGATTCGACTTATAACATTGCAGCCCACTTACGACCAGTGCATACCCAGCTACCGAGCAGTTCACAAGTTCTTTCTTCGACTGGTGTTTACTCCTAACAATGGGAAACCCACCGAGCAAAACTACAATTGTAGCGCAGAATGGTGTCGCTTCAGCAACTAAACTCAAGACTTCGGAGGAGCAGGACACCGGAGAGAGCAAAAATTTCAAAATGTCACTCGCAGCCGTGGTACTAGTAAGCGTATTAGTATCATTGGCCACCTTATACGTCGGCTGGCGTTACTGTAAAAGACGTATTAAGTTTACGGTAGATAACCGTATTGAGAAGATTATAGTACACCGCACCGCTGCTGCTGCCAAGTACCAAGCCAGTGCCATCAGCGCACCGACGCCGCAACCTACCATAAACCACGTGATTGTGTAGTGAAAATCAGTGCAGATGCTGTAGTGAAAAAGTGCGGATTAGGGAAATAACTAGAGATAGGTAGAAATAAAACAATTTTCATTCATTATTTTACATTTATATTTTAATGTGTAATTTTAAAGTGTAACTTTTGTAATCTTTTTAATTAGCTTTTTAATTAGGTTTTTCTAAGGGCGGAGGACTGTGGCAAGCCTACATACCTATACATATATGTACCACACCGCCGTGTCACATACTTCTGTATATCTAAACATGTATACCTAGTTATAGTGTTATCGCTGGCTGCGTCCAGCGAATAAGCAGTCGTGGATTAAACGCCAACTAACGAACACGCTTTATTCATTTACCGACCTTCTGATAATCATACATCCATTATATACCAAGTACATATTTATCGGTAAACATGAAATAAAACAATTAAAAACGGATTTTATCGCGTGTATTGAGCTTAAATTACATCCCGACGTTTTGAACACTTTACAGCGTTCGTGGTCAACGGGTCGACTGAGGAAAAATGTACAATTACCTCCGTTCAAAAACTATCACAATATGCAAACCTACCCACATATTAAATATTAAACAAATTTAGTGTTTGCACATGCCAGAGGGGCCTTTATAAAAACAAATTATTTATTATTACAAAACAAATTATTAAACAATTTATTTTATTATTATTAATTATTATTTTTGTTTTTATTTTTTAAATTTTTAAAATTAGTATTAAATTATTATTAGTGTCCACACTATCCACCATTATGGTCTCACAGTCCTATGTCTAGCTTGCTCCTTAACCAAATGAATAACTGGATCCCAAGCTGGTGGTACCGAAAAACCATCCTCTCTGTTGAAATTTCGATATTTTTTAATCTCGATTGCCTCTCGCAACATCCGCGGAATGTATCGTTTCTCCTTGACGAGGACTTGCGGTTTGTCAAATTTAACTGAGAGGTTGGGCCTATCCATGACATGCTCACAGACTGCTGACCTTGGTCGACGGTGCTTCACATCGGCTATATGTTCCTTTACCCGAGTAGAAATGCTCCGCTTAGTCTGGCCTACATATGATAGACCACATTCACATTCCAGCCTGTAGACCCCTGCACTCTGTAGAGGAGTAGCCGACTTCACTGACCTCAGGAACTGTGACATCTTCTTCATTGGCTTAAAGTAAGTTTTTATAGAAGCACGTTTCAGGATGTTGCCAATCCTGTCAGTGACTCCTCGGACAAAAGGCAAGATGGCAGGCCGGCGCTCAACTGTAGGAATCTTCATCCGAGCCTTCTGATTGAGTCGTGGAATCTTGAGGCCGTTTGCTTGAAGTGCATCCTTGGCATGCCGGAGTTCCGCCGCCAGGTGCTGCTCATCACATATCCTCTGGGCTCTCTGAAACAAAGACTTGCCTACAGTAGCTAGCTGACTGGGGTGGTGGTCTGATCTACCATTCAAATATCTATTTGTATGTGTAGGTTTCCTATATACAGTGCGGCCTAAGGTATTATCGGGGTTTCTCAATACTAGTACATCTAAGAAAGGCAGTGAACAATTATTTTCCAATTCCATGGTAAACTTAATCTTACTATGAATGGAATTGAGGTGGTCAAGGAAAACTGAAACACTATTTTTAGGTAATATAGTAAAAGTATCATCTACGTATCTTTTGAAATCTTCGGCTGCACGGGAGCCAATGAGAGCGCCCTCTCCTCAAAGTCCTCCATAAAGATGTCAGCGACTAATGGAGATACCGGGGACCCCATGGCTACACTGTCGACTTGCAGGAAGAATTCATTGTTCCATAGTAGATATCCTGATGTAAGGCAGTGTTCCAAGAGCTTAGCATATTCTTCAGACATGTTCTGCTCACGCAACCTCTTCTTCACAATTTCAATGCAGTCTTGTACCGGTAGACTCGTAAAGAGTGACTGGACATCGAAACTGACCATGATCTCGTCATCAGTTAATGTAAGGTCTCTAATGTCACTGATGAAATGGTAAGAATCCTTTGTTTGTGTTCTAGTATTACCCCGTAAAGATGAAAGGACTCCTGCTAAGTATTGAGCCAATTTGTAAGTTGGAGCATCAATTTGACTCACTATTGGACGTAGCGGGGCACCCGCCTTGTGTATCTTCGGTAACCCATACAACTTAGGAGGCACCGGGCAATCAGGAACCAAACCTGCAACATCTAGATTAAGGGATTCGCAGCATTCACTAATTAGGTCTTTAGTACATTTTAAGACTCTCGCAGTAGGATCTTTTTTGACATGTTTATATGTTGTGCTGTCTGCCAACAGATTCTCAATTTTCTGGTTGTAATCGGTGGTGTCAAGTACAACCGTCGCATTACCCTTATCAGCTCGAAGTATGGTAAGGTCTGGATCTTCACGCAAGGTCCTCAAGGCCCTTATCTCTTCCTTAGGTAAGTTTGTTTTCGGCGGCTTCGCCCTCCGCAATAATGACGAGACATCTTGGCGTATAGTCTCCGAATCTTCCTTTTTCACCAGACAATCTTCTACACTGACAATAATGTCTTCAAAAGGAATCTTCCGTGGTGCCACAACATAATTTAATCCTTTCTGCAAGACTAAATGCTGCGAATCTGTCAACTGTTTACTTGACATGTTTACAACAGACCGGTTTGACACTGACAGCGACGTTCCGTTCCCGCGGTAATTATTCTCAAGCAATCCGTTATCACTGCGCTTCGATTTTAATCTGTCAAACTTAGCAACCTGTCGCTTTCTGCACTGTTCATATGTGAATGCGTAACGTTTATTGCCTAGTTCAACGACTTCATCAAAATCACTACGGGTCAATGTTCTTTGTAACTCACCGGTACTGTCCTTAATCTGTTGCTCAAGTTTGTAAGCCGTATAACGGTTATTGTGGATGAGTTTGCACAGTAATTTCCTGCTTGCTTGGCGAAGTATGCGTTCACTGCCCATAATATCCCAGCCCAGCCCTTCCCAGTTCCTTCTCTGACTATCGCCCCATCTCCATTCTTCCTTTCCTATCCAAAGTCCTCGAACGGCTAGTGCATCAGCAACTAACTTCCTTCCTGAATAGAAATGACCTCCTAAACCCATTTCAATCTGGTTTTCGTCCGGGCCATAGTACTACCTCGGCTCTTGTCAAGGTTACCGATGACATCCGTTTGGGTATGAATGACCAGAAGCTTACAGTTCTTGCACTTCTAGATTTCAGTAATGCCTTTAACACGGTCGATTTTGACATTTTGCTCGCGTTCTTACAGTCTCTTAACATATCGGCTGCAGCGATTGACTGGTTCCGCAGCTATTTGGTTGGTCGTCGGCAAAGAATTAAACTAGATACTTCGTGTTCTTCCTGGTGCAGCACATCAGCTGGTGTTCCACAGGGTGGTGTGCTGTCTCCTCTTTTATTTTCTATCTTCATTAATTCCATAACTCTTGATCTCTCCTCTTCGTATCACCTCTATGCCGACGACCTTCAAATATATTCGCAGGGTATGCATAGCGATCTCAATTCAGTTATAGAAGCCACGAATCTTGATCTGCTCCGCATATCAAATTGGAGTCAAAATTACGGTTTAAAAGTAAACCCCCTAAAGTCACAGGTAATTGTGATGGGTAGCGCTAAACAAATCTCCAAAATTGACTTTCTCAGGCTCCCTCCGATAGTCTTCGATGGTATCCAAATTCCTTTTTCCAACCAAGTGAAAAATCTTGGCGTAATCATGGATCGTTGTCTATCATGGGTGCCTCAGGTGAGTGAAGTGAGCAGGAAGATGTTTGCTGCCATAGGGTCTCTCAGACGGCTCCGGAATTTCCTGCCAAATGCTACTAAAATTGCGCTTGCTCAGTCGTTACTTCTCCCCATTCTTGATTATGCAGATATCTCCTATTTAGACCTAACCGAGGAGCAACTTAATAAGCTTGAGCGTGTTCAAAATGCCTGCATTCGGTTCATTTTCGGATTACGCAAATTCGACCATGTTTCTAGTTTTCGTTCTCAACTCAAATGGCTCCCAATCCGTCACCGCCGTAACTCTCACATACTTTCTTTACTCTTTTCTATACTTTTTAACCCTGCAACTCTCCGCTACCTCAAAGAGCGTTTCTCTTATCTTAATTCTATTAGATCCTCTCAAAAATTGCTCCTAAAAGTGCCATCTTCATCTTCCAAATTTTATAATTGCTCATTTACGTTCCAGGCCGTTCGTTTGTGGAATTCTCTCCCTCTCAACATTAAACGCGCGCAATCTATTGGTAGCTTTAAATCGCAACTTAAGGAATACTATTTATCTCTTCCTTAGGTTTTTAAGTTGACACTGTTGTTTCTTATTGTGTGTATTATATATGTATATATGTACTTATATGTATGTTTATTTTGTATTTATTTAAGTATGTATATTCATATGAATGTGCTGTGTTATCTATTTCGTCTCTTTTGTTTCTATGCACCACCTACTGCTTATTGTTTTTCTCTAGTCTCCACTACCCAAAGGTTGTCTGGAAGAAATCGCTCATTAGCGATAAGACCGCCTGTTGTTACCTCTACCTAAATTTATCTAATTGTAAAATTTGTGCTTGTAACTGTATGAGGTGTGCAATAAAGAGTATTTATTATTATTATTATTTATTAATATCATTCTTTGGAGCTATCTTCACGCATGTAGGAATAAGATCTTCGTCCCGACATCTCTTAAGGAAATTTAAAGAACAACGAGAGCGCGCGAGCTTATTCGCCAGGTCTTCACATCGCCGAATTCTGGTTGCAACTTCCAGTCCGTACTGGTGTACCTACATAATATTGTCTTCGGTTGCCGCGATAGTTATTCATGAAATAAAACAATTAAAAACGGATTTTATCGCGTGTATTGAGCTTAAATTACATCCCGACGTTTCGAACACTTTACAGCGTTCGTGGTCAACGGGTCGACTGAGGAAAAATGTACAATTACCTCCGTTCAAAAACTATCACAATATGCAAACCTACCCACATATTAAATATTAAACAAATTTAGTGTTTGCACATGCCAGAGGGGCCTTTATAAAAACAAATTATTTATTATTACAAAACAAATTATTAAACAATTTATTTTATTATTATTAATTATTATTTTTGTTTTTATTTTTAAATTTTTAAAATTAGTATTAAATTATTATTAGTGTCCACACTGTCCACCATTATGGTCTCACAGTCCTATGTCTAGCTTGCTCCTTAACCAAATGAATAACTGGATCCCAAGCTGGTGGTACCGAAAAACCATCCTCTCTGTTGAAATTTGGATATTTTTTAATCTCGATTGCCTCTCGCAACATCCGGGGAATGTATCGTTTCTCCTTGACGAGGACTACCCTGTATACAGCAAGAGCGTTGTAAGTCTTTTGCGTATAATTGACCCATAGGGTAGAAAGATTAGCAATACGCCGTGAACAGCGTCAATTAAACCATTCTTTCGTTAATTTGCTTTTATAGTTATGTTTAGTTGTCTGAATACTAGGCATGCGGGTAAAAATCAAGTTCTTTGGACGCTCTGACACTGCTACACAACTTAGGCAGTTTTGAACAAACGATAACTTTCCGACTTCACACAATTGCTACACAATTCTAATCTAGTCACAACTTGCTTCGTTAATCAAGTGCTAAGGACTCTCGTACTAAAACTGGCAATAAAATGTAAGCAGACAATGCACCGACAGACACACTTAAACTTGGCCAATCATAGATCTTATCTTAATGGAATAAAGACTACAATTAGCCAACAAAATTTAAAGCAACAATGTAAGAAAGCACAGCGCAGTTACTGTTCAGAAGAGCCCGATAATTGCCCTTACTTTACTATTAAAAGAGAATAGACTGAGGTGTATACAGGATGGAAGGAACCTGGTTCAGTAACTGGCAATAGTATCTTCCTACACAAAGGCCGCAAAAATATGTCGCTCTTATTTGTAGGGACATATTTAAGAGCGTGTCAATTATTTTTGCGGCCTACGTGTAGGAAGATATTATAGCCGGTTACTGTACTTAAGCAGATATTAGCGCGCATTTATGACCGTATTTATTATAATATCTGTGAAACGTGCGCTTGATAAAAAATAATAATAAAGCAATTTAAAAAAGTGGGCTAAGGTAACCACAATACGAATATTAAACTATAGAAGAAGCAAGCTCCCTCAAGAGTATGAAACTGCGCGTAGCGATTTCTTGATACTCACTTGATACGTATTTATAGCAACATGATAAGGGAACATCACCGTTTACTCTGCCAACATTTTTGGATGAATAATTCCAATCTTCAGCGTAATAGACCATATTGTATTGTAGAGATAAATACCTGATAGATCACGAGTTTTTTGATTTTGATACTTGATCCTTGGACAACCAAGTAACACTCAGAGTACAGTTAGCATAAGAAGTAGCTACGCAAATGAAGCCGTCAAAAGTCCTTTTTAAAAGGGAATAAGACCTTTGAACTTTTCGATTGCTTAGTTACTTTTGATGCTGACCGTAATACGAGCATTTGTGGATTCTAACTTAAGAAGCTGACAACACCCGATGACCTTAAAATTAACTTTACTTGAACAGTTTTTAAGCTAGAAATACTTGTTTTAGGAAATTAAAAAAATATATGATAATTTTCATTATATTTTGAAGAACTTTGTTAATTTCGATACACGATTGGGAGAAATCGGCTCGATAGGAAATAATTCCAAAGTTACATCTTAAAATTAGCTTTAAACAGATGTATGTCCTTATTTTCTTGACTTATACGTGTGTAATTAAAAACAAAATTCCATCACACTAATACTAAAAAAAACATTTTTTTATATTACTCAATTAAAAATAAAAAAAAACTACGCATAAAATAATACGCATATTTTATGCGTAGTTTTTTTTTATTTATAATTTTGCATTTTTGCAAATGAGCTCCCATACTAATCGTAACACATTGTTTCTCTTTCACTCGCGCCGAAAAAGACAGGGATGGAATTTAACTGTTGTCATACCCTTAATGTATTTTCTGTTGTAACCACTAAATGAGAATCTTGACGTTTGTAAAAGTAGTGGAAGGCAAGTTTTAGATAGTTTTGCTATAACCCCTTGAAATTCCGTTTTTTTTTTTTACATTATAATCGCCTTAGACTATTTAAATTGATTTTAATCGATCAAATTATAAAGTGGTAAGTAATAAGAAAATGAACGCTTTAAAACATTTCAGTACTTACTTAAAAAAATCACCAAAATTATTTATTTGTTCTTTCCATCCCGTATAAAGACACCCCTATACTCCTACGTGTTTTCGCTTTTGTTCAGTACTTACTATCTCTCTAAAAAAGGGATTATATACCGTTTCATCTATACATTTTTACGTCCTTTTGCTTCTGTATAACAGGCAGCTAATTGCAACGTGTTTCTAAAGAACTGAGGTGCAGTTTACAATGGAGATAAAAGTTTACGTACTTGATATTAAACTGAGGATTGTAGGGAAGCGAGTATAATGCTTTTTGTTGTTTATTGTTTGCTTTAACATATTTTTTACTTGCATATTCCCGTGACTTTGGCTGCGTATTATTACTATCGCACTTGGAATGTAAAGAATTCTACGCTAGTAAATTCTTTCCAATTTTTTATCCCCTAAGAAATAAAAAATATTGTGTCATTTCCTGGATTGAAATTATAACTTTACATGTTGAATTTCATCTATACATATAATAAAGCTGAAGAGGGTCGAAAGTCTGTACATGGAAGATAATCGAAAAAAAGTTGGCTGGGGATACTTAGAATCGATAACGGAACACGTTCCAACAATTTTTAGAATTTTTGTCTGTTTATCTGTTTGTCTGTTTGTCTGTTTATTTGACCGCGCATCACGTGAAAACGGCTGAACGGATTTCGATACAAATTTGTATAGAGATAGTTTGAGTCCCGGGAAAGGATAATATATAGTTTTAATCCCGAAAATCAACCCTGGTTGGGTTGAAAATGGGGTTGAAAGTTTGTATGGAGAATTTTTAACCGCTGAAACGATTTAGATAGAAATGAGTATGGAGATAATTTGAGTCTCGAGAAATGTCATAGGATAGTTTTCAAACCCTTGTGGGGGTGAAAAGGGGGTTGGAAGTTGGTATGAGGATTTTTTTACAGCTGAACAGATTTAGATGAAAATTGGTATAGAGATAGTATGGGTCTCGAGAAAGGACAAACGATAGTTTCATCTTGAAAAAAGCCCCCCCCCCCCCCACCTTACTTTAGAACCGTAGGTCCAAAAAATTTGAAAAAAATAATGGAAGCGAAGCCTGAAAGGTACTTTCAATAAAAACTATCTATCTATACATCTATCACGTGAAAACGGCTGAACGGATTTTGATGAAATTTTGTGTAGAGATAGTTTGAGTCCCGGGAAAGGACAAAGAATAGTTTTCATCCCGAAAATCAACCCTGGAGGGGGTGAAAAGGGGGTTGAAAGTTTGTATGGAGATTTTTTAATAGAAATTAGTATGCAGATAATTTGAGTCCCGAGGAACGACAGAATAGTTTTCATCCCCAAAATAAACCCTTTCACCCCGAAAAGGGGGTCGGAAGTTGGTATGACGATTTTTTAACCGCTGAACTGATAAAGATGAAATTTGGTATAGTATGGGTCTCAAGAAAGGACAAATGATAGTTTTCACTCCGAAAATCAACCCTAAAGGGGTGAAAAGATAGTTATAAATTTGTATAGGGAATTATTAACCGCAGAATCGATTTAGATAAAATTTGGTATGGAGATAATTAATTAAAAAAGGAAATAAAATAGTTTTATCTCGGAAATTATCCTTTAAACGGATACAAAAGGGGTGAAAGTTTACATGGGGAAGAAACAACCAATAACCGCTGTCCGTATTTAGATGAAATTTGGTATTTAAATAATTTGTAATTTTTTTGTCAACGTGTTCATATTTATAACATGTTACCCGTCGATGCTTTAAATTTACATTTACCCGCTCTTAAGAAATATTTGAAAATGTCATGAATGTCAAAGGGTTATTGCAGGTTCGAGTATTATATATGACGGACAAAGATGCATGGCCCAAACCAAAAAACTACTACAACATTTATAGGACACCGTTTAGGTAGGAAAACATATCAAACGTTTTGTGAATTAAATGAATTAAACAATAGGTACATTATCTGTCTCTCAAGCTGTTCTGATATGTCTTCTTGAAGAACTACGAATTATGATGTACTGTTTTGAAAAAAATAAGTCCCGTCGAGTATCTTTTCGGTCATAATACTTCTTGGGCCAGAGGTGTAGTGTTAGAACCGGTGGTAGTTTTGGAACAAAGTTCCTTATTGGACGGTTCGCGGATAGGGGGCTAGGTGAAAAAAAGTCACGTGACCGTCACGAAAAAGCGTCACGTCACGAAAACGCGACACCCATACGATTGAGAAACATGTAAAATGGAATGAAATAAAAAATATATAAAATAGAATAAAGTGAAGTGAAGTGAAGTGTAGTGAAAGTGAGAAGTGACAAAGTGAAAAAAGTAGAGTTCCTAAAAGTAAAAAATGTCAAAAATGTCAAAAATGTCAAAAATGACAAAATTTCTGAATTTCAAAAATTTCATAAATTTCAAAAATTTCATAATTTCAAAAATTTAAAGCTTCAAAAATTTCAAAATATTCATGATTTTCAAAAATTTCAAAAAATTTAATAATTTCAAAAATTTTCAATAATTTCAAAAATTTTAAATAATTTCAAAAATTTCAAAAATTTCAAAAATTTCAAAAATTTCAAAAATTTCAAAAATTTCAAAAATTTCAAAAATTTCAAAAATTTCAAAAATTTCAAAAAATTCAAAAATTTCAAAAATTCAAAAATTTCCAAAAGTTAATAAATTTAAAAAAAAAACAAAAAAAATTAAAACCACAAAATTAACGAAAAAGTCAAAAATGTAATAAAATTAAATAACATAACTTCGTTCCAACAGAGTGTTCCACGACACTCACGTATTTTATTTTTCTCTGACGTTCATTAGTGCATTACGAGTATAATGTGCTTACCTTGAAGTATGTAATTACCACAATTATTGCAACCAGTAACGTAAAAACGTATGAAAATTCATTACCTACGGGTTTGCTTGGTAACGTAATCAAAATCCGCCTCTCCTTCCCCCCGACCGCCGGCACGCATGGTTTCAGTGGAGTTTTAATATGTGTGTAGGTAAAGCAGTGTATGCTTCTGTACATAATTAGGCCTTATTACGTAACAGTTACATAAACTACTATTTATCTATTTTTAGGGTTCCGTAGTCAACTAGGAACCCTTATAGTTTCGCCATGTCCGTCCGTCTGTCCACGGTCTAGCTCAGTTACTGTTCGCACTAGAAAGCTGAAATTTGGTGAGGCCTGATAAGAACTTTCAATAAAAACTATATTGAATAAAATCGGTTCAGCCGTTTTTGAATTATCAGTCAAAATCGCATAGTGAAAGGATGTGCCGGATAGTAAACTGACGTAAGCGCCGCCAAATATCCCTTAATAAACGACCGTTTGAACGGATGTTTCGTAACAGGGCGGCATTTACGAAACTACACTGAGCATCGCCCGACATGCTCTTGGCCGGTTTTTTTTGCATTGTTATCCCGGAAATCACCCCTTAAGGATTATTAATTCCTCAAATAGAAAAAAAAAAAATTTCTGCATTTGTGACACCCCCCACCCCCCACCCCCCCATTTCAACCGCGCCTGTTCTTACCTTTCATGCGTATACTGATGACTGATTTAACGGGAGGATCGATTTGGATGATATTTGCCGTGGACATGAACGTATAAATACAAAAGTGGTCCTGTATCGTCCGATATACACCTACTATTGTATGTCGTTTAAATCATGCCAATAAAAATTGATAGGATAAATCCATCTGTCAACTTTACTTCAAGTTCCGCCTCCAGGGTAGCGGGACAGAAATTAGGGGTGAATTAGCCGCTTACTGACACAGACCGAATTCCACGCGGGCGGAGCCGCGGGCACAGCTAGTCTAAAATAAATGACTCCCAAACATATTTTGGTACACACAATTTTGCTGTAGCTTTGTCATGTAAATTACGGAAGTATACCAAATTTCAGCTCAAGCAGACACTGGGAAGTGGTTGAAATTTAACCAACAAGATTTTAAGCACATAATAGATACACGGGGTCAGGGCTTCGATTCGATATGCCAAACTGCGAAACGTGGCTCTCACACTTGTCTCGCTAGGTGATAGAGTGAAATCCATCTATCCACACGTGTCCACACCTAACTGTCAATCTGTCAGTAGGTCTCACTAGAGCGTTTTGTCTATGGCTATGGCCACTATTTTAGATGTCACGCTTGAGTGATTCCGCCCCAAATTTCAACTGTCACAAAAGTGTGATCTCATAGTTGTCTCGCTACCTACTGTCAGTTATGCCATGTCGAATAGAGGCCCAGGTTAAATAAAAGTGTCAAAATCAGTGGTTCCTAAGAACAAGTGTGACGCTTTCTCGGCACAGGTACCATTTGCCGGTAGGCTCTTACGTTGTATTTAAATAAATAAAATAAAATAAAATAAAAAGCCTTTTATTTCTCGCTAATAAACATTACATCTTATTCTGTGTTTAGGTTTTTTAAAAGTTACCTTACATAAATACTAATCTTAATTACTAATTGTTTTTAATTGCAAGAACCCCAGAATGGGTAAAGGCCTCCTCCAAGGCTGTCCACTTTTCCCGGTCTTTGGCTACTCGGGCCCAGTTTGGGCCTGCTGCTTTGCGGATTTCGTCATCCCATCGTGACACTGGTCTGCCTACGCGTCTTCTTCCACGTGGCCCACTCCACAGAGTTGATTTTATGGTCCACCTTTGGTCGGTGAGCCTCGCAACATGCCCTGCCCACTTCCATTTTAACCTTTGGGCGTAGCTTAGGGCGTTTTCGACTTTGGTGATTGACCTTATATTAGTGTGTCGTATTTTGTCTAGTCTCCTTACCTTGAGCATACTTCTCTCCATTCCTCGCTGGCAGGTGGACATTATTCGCTTGGCCTTGGCTGTAAATTTCCACGTTTGACATCCGTATGTCAAGCAAGGTAAGAGGCTAGAATTCATGACCTTAGTTTTCAGATTTATTGGCATGTTACTTTTAAAAATCTCCTTCAAACTCCAGTACTTATTCCATGTTTTCTGTGCCCTTCTTTCAATTTCTGTGTCATTATTATCACTGTTAAAAGTTATCGTTTTTCCTAGGTACATGTAGTTCTCTGTATATTCCAGTGTGTTCTCATTTACTCTTATTGGTATTCTGTAACTATTCGTCATTGTCATGGTTTTAGTGAGGTTTATTTTTAGTCCTACCTTTGCACTGGCTTCTTGTAATGATTCAATCATGTATTGCAGTTGGCCACTTGTCTCGGATAATATTACTATATCATCTGCGAATCGCAAGTGGCTTAGGTAGGTGCCTTGTATATAGATTCCTAATTTAGTCCAGTCTAGCTTGCTCATGATAGATTCAAGTATGGCTATGAATATTTTTGGAGATAGAGGGTCACCCTGTCTCACCCCCCTTTTTATGGGGAAACTTGGGCCCAGTGATTCCAATTTAAGTCTGCCGATGTTATTCTTATATATTCTTCTGATAACGCTTATGTACACTTCATTTACTCCTTGTTCTCTCAGGCTTACCCATATGCTTTCGTGTGTGACTGTGTCAAAAGCTTTTTCATAGTCAATGAATGCCAGATAAAGGGGTCTCTAACGTTCTCTATATTTCTCTACAATTAACTCTAAGGTGTGTATGTGGTCAACGGTAGAGAACCCCTTTCTGAACCCTGCCTGCTCTATTGGTTGTGTGGCTTCAATTACGGGACTGATTCTGTTATTTATAATGGATGAGAACAGCTTGTACAGACATGGCAATACACTTATCGGTCTATAGTTTCCTATATCTTTAGGGTCTCCTTTTTTGTATATTAAAATTATGTTTGATTCAGACCATTGTGCGGGTGTATCAGATTTTTGTAATATTAGGTTGAATAACTCTGCCTGTGGTGTGGCCAATATACTGTGTGCTGACTTTAAATCTTCATTTGTGATGTTGTCGGATCCGGGGGATTTTCCTAATTTTAACCTTTTTATCGCTTGTATTATTTCAGTTTCATCAATTGTTTTTACAGGCATAGAGCATGTTGGTATTTCTTCTTGTATAATATTTTGACTTAAGATTGTATGATTTGTGTTACTGTACAGTGATTTATAAAAATCGGTTGCTGTGGTGATAATATCTATGCGTTTGGTCAGGTCTTTGTCCAACTTTTTCAGTCCTCCTATCCAAGTTCTGTTTGTTCTGAGGTCTTTGTAGGCTTTTTTTGTACTTCCAGTGAGATTTAGGTGTCTTTCTATAATATCTTGTTTGTAATTTGTGTAGTCATTTTTTATGTATTTGTTAACTAACTTATGCAATGCGGAGAGTTCATTTTTCATAGCACGTGTCTTATTTGTGGTCCTCTGTAGTTCTTTTCTTCTTTGTAATAAAGCTGATGTTCTTGTTGACAGTATCTTATGTTGCTTACATTTATTCTCGTTTACCTGGGCTATTCTTAAGCTACAGGTGATGGCATTTGTTATGTTGTCATAACATTCTTGTACTAGGTTATGTCCCTGGTAGGCCGGTAGCTTGGACAGCATCGTTGACAGGTTTTCATTGTATTTCGATATCTTCATTTTTTAGTTGGCTAACTTGTTTATTTATGAATTTGGTTCTGCTTTTCTTTGGATTAGTTAATTTTACTACTGATCTTATAAGCCTATGGTCTGACGGGTAGTTTAAATTCATAGTACCAATATTCTTAAATATTCTCGGTTGATTTGATAGTATGTAGTCGATTTCGTTTTTGACATCCCCGTTTGGAGATCTCCATATCCATCTTCTTTTAGGCTTTTTTTCGAAACACGTATTTATTATTGTTAGTTGATGTTCCATGGCAAAATCCACAAGTCTCTGTCCTCTATCGTTTCTTTTGCCATAGCCAAATTGTTTCATAACCAAATGCTCATCTTTCTTTGGAAGTCCTACCTTCGCGTTGAAGTCTCCCATTAATATAGTTATATGGTGTGCAGTATCTAAAGCATTTTCAACTGTACTATAAAATTCCTCTATTTCACATTCGCTTGCCGCTTCTGTTGGTGCGTACACTTGGATGATGGTGAGCATATGACTTTGAATATTCATGTTTAGTACAGCGACGCGTTCTGACATGCCATTGAAGCTTTCAATATTATTTTTGTGAGATTTATTTATTAAAAAACCTACCCCAAATTTACCGGGGGTCTGGCCTATGCTGCATAGTATAAAGTTGTCGTATTCTTCTATTTTGGTACCTAGTCTTCTTATTTCCGATATTCCAATTACATCATACTTAATTTCTTTTAAAGCTTCTTCTAGTAAGCGGTCTTGAGATGATAGGGTTCTGACATTATAAGTAGCAATATGTATTTGTTGAACTTTGTTGTTTTGCTTGTTTTTGGTTTTTGTATTTTGTTCCTTTGGAGGGTTTTGGTCGTACTTCTCCACGGTGACCAACCGGCTTGGAGAAAGTGGAGTTGATGGGGAGGCGGGTCTTAGTTTTTTTTGTTTTCGGTATTATTGCTGTTGGCAGGTAGGTTTAGCTGTGGTGTCCGTAAGTAGTTTGTGATACATTGTGGTTTCATTTTCTTGGCTTGTTGCTTTGTTTCGTCGGTGGTTTTAATGGCTTCGCCAGCGTCAGGTGACTCAGAAAGCATACGTTTTGAGTTGCTGTCAGTGGGTGTGCGATTTCCTGATGGAGTTGGCTTTAAAGTAATTATTTTGTTATAACGCAGGGCTACAATTTTCCCTGCTTGCCGTTCTTTTTTCAGCTCTTCCTGGAGTTCTTTTCTCTGTTGCAACACTTCTGGGGAGTAATCTTCTTTTAAATAAATACCTGTATCTTGCAACTTCTTTTTATGTCTCATAAGTTCTAGTTTTCTGCCCATTGTTGTGATGGTGACTACCACCGGCCTAACTTTGCCGTTCCTTTTGCCGATTCTACTTACGCTCTCTATTTCCCACCATTGACATTTTATTTCCATTTCATTATTTATGATGTTTAATATTTATTTTACCAAAGCATCGTAGTTTCGCTCCGTTTCCGGCACCCCGAAAAACACTACATTTTTCTTCCTCAGTTTATTGTCTAGTTGGTTTATAGTATTTTGTTGCTTTTCAATTGTTTCTTCCAGCTGGCTTGTTCTAGTCTCAATTAGAGAAAATTTTTGATCTATACTTTTGTTTATGGCCTCCTTGATATTTTCTTCCATAACTTTCATGTCTTGTTTTTGTATTAGGATATCATCTTGTATTTTTTTTAACATTATTTTGATTTCCTCCATGTTTGGTACTATTCTAACTTGTCTCTTATATTTGTGCGTGAAATGGTACGTAACTCGCAATTTCCGAACGTCCCTTGATTGACAGTCGGTGATATGTCGATTATGACGTTTGTGAATGGTAATAATAATATAACCTCTAAGGTTTTACTAATTTTTACGATGTGTTTTTGCGTGCAATCCACTAATATTCACTATTGAAAGTTCACTTTATTTATAAGTCTTGTTCGCGTCCGGAGATTGTTGTATGTTATACAATGAATAAGACTGTTTTCACTTTATTTTCAATTAGAAATCGCGTACGGAGCAAATCACTGTGTTTAGCCAGCTAGTGTTGCCAACCCATATTTTTTTTTCACGTTCGTTTCCAATTCACGTTGTATTTACAGATTCAATATTGTAATCTAACAATATAATCGTATAGTTAGCAATGGCGCGTAGTATCAGTGTCCGAGAGGCAACCAAATGGCTCGCAGTACCTATTTAAGCTCTGAAGTATATGGATATCGGAAGCAAACACACAGTCACAGTTCAACGGCTATATTCGGAATGCCAAAAGATAGGTACAAGACTTGGATCTACCCACTTGTATACATAAATATGCAAAATATAGATGTACCTACACTACAAGCTCCATACGTGTCATGGAACCACCTGCACTCTGTGCAGCCCGAACTGACCCACTTTGGACTTTGTTTTTCATCTCCCCCCCCTCATTTTTTTCCGGCTTCCAACTCTGACGGATCGATAACCGACCAGTCGGTGTGAATGGCAATTTGCATGCTCTTTCTTTATCACATACAGATACTGAAAAGTGAGGGGGGAGGATGAAATACAAAGTCCAAAGTGGGTCAGATCGAGTTACACAGGATGGTTCCACAACACGTAGGGAGATTAAATACCGCGAGCCATCCGTTTGCCTCGCGGACACTGAAACTACGTCATTACTCTGAATACTTAGTAAGCGCCTTCCGCCAAAACCTTTACCGAAAACCGGCCAAGTGCGTGTCGGGCCACGCTCAGTGTAGGGTTCCGTAGTTTTCCGTCCGTCACAGTAAGTGCCCCACTTAAGAGTTAAAAAATGGGCCCATGGTTGGGTTATTTGAAAGCATTTCATTGTGATTTTGTAGAAATTACAGGTACAATAAACACCTGCTTATACGGTTAAATTACAAACTTAGTTCAGAAATTATTTTGTAATTTTTTTTCAAAAACTATTCAACCTATCAAGTTCAAAATAATTTTCCTAGAAAATTTTTATAAAGTTCTACTTTTGAGATTTTTTCATATTTTCAAAACTTATGGTTCAAAAGTTAGAGGCCAGGCGACACATTTTTTTTACTTCTGGAGCGATTATTTCCGAAAATATTTACATTATCAAAAAATGATTTGACTAAGCCCCTATTCATTTTTAAATACCTATCCAACAATATATCACACATTAGGGTTGAAATGAAAAAAAAATCCCTCCCCATTTTACGTATAGGGTACCTTAATAAAACATTTTTTTCCACTTTTTATTTTACCACTTTGTCGGCGTGATTGATATACATATTAGTACCAAATTTCAGCTTTCTAGTGCTAAAGGTCACTGAGATTATCCGCGAACCCTAAAAAAGTGTCACAAATGGATATCTCGCTCTACTAGTTTCTGCTCTTCCCTCCCAATTTGAATTTAACACACTATACAAGGGTTCGAATGAGGTCCTTTAACCAGTTACCGATCATATCGCACTACAATCCCAATTCATCCGCACCTATCCGTTAACAAGCCATTTCAATTCTCAAAGCCCCACCATTCTGTCGTATCCCAACACACCCATATATTCCACCTCCTATATTCACCAACACTAACCTTCAAAACATCGTATATCTCCCCAAACAACTATACATATACGACGTTTTGTAGTTAACTGTTCTAGAGCATTGTAATTTTGAAAACGGCGTATGTTGGTAGGTTTTTAGTGAGTATATATGACGTTTTGTAGTTGTGTGTTTGAAATTCCACATGGGCGGTGAACAGGAGCTATAAATCTGTCTCCAATGCAACCGTGTTCATTTACATACAACTCCGCGATTGTGTATGTCTGTATCGCGCGTTTGTTAATTTATTTTAGTTTCCGTTTTTTAAGCCGGACGCTAAAAGGGGGTGGGGATGTGAATTTTGTAGTTGGTGTGAAACTTAATAGCTACGACAAAGTTAAAATAGAAAAATATCCATACTGAGGCTCCGATTCCACAGGTTGTCTAGAAGACATCACTTTTTGCCTAGAAAACGTCCTATTGCACGTAGCTTTACCTCCGTCGTTTTTTCTCTATATTTTTTGTAACCTTATGTTGCACATGGCCTTAAAAAAATAGTATAGGACCATATTGTAACTTTAAACCACATTAAGACACGATTCATCTCCAATACAACTCCAATGCATTAACTACGCAATACAGCTAACTAACGCCTAAACGTCTGAAAGAGAATTTAGGTAGGCAGGTACTCAGAAAATTATTCGGATGCAACATTGGGTATATATAACTGTACAACTATATCAAACTACAACTACTATCAAAATAAACTAACTAAAACTAAAAACCTAATGGTCTAAGAGCTGGCCACGTCAGATATGACACAATAATGAGAGCAATAAAACCTGTCTAGTTAGACTGCTTTACCATCCTTATTGCTAGATCCGGGAATCTGGCAGCTTTTAATGGGTGGAGGTCAGAGTGACAGATCAACAAAGTTTTTAAGTTGGAAAAAGTAATACCAAAATAAGTAAAAACTGCCAAAGTTGTGTTATTTATAGAGGACCGGGCCTATATTTTAACATTAGATTAAAGACCATTGTATATTATTGCGGAAACAAAAACAGTAGGCGACTAACTAAAAATTGCATTATACATCATTTGGCACTACTTTCCCCCAACAGAAACTTCTGGATATGATATAATCTAATTAGTTACATAATTTACCATAATATTGCATCAAAACCAGAACTCTAGGATTTGTTTTCTTCGAGTTATTTGCATTCTTTGACCTCCACCACTTTACAGCTGCCAGATGTTCAGATCTAGAATTAAGCATAGTATAGCAAACTAACTACAGAGGTTTCATTGCTCTCATTATTATGTCATATCTGACGTGGCCAGCTCTCCGTCTATAACTTAAAAATAAATTACTAAAAACTTACCACTAAACTGGGACCCTTTCACGGAAAAAAAGCTTCCAGGATATTCTCAATCCAAGACATTATATTATCTTGAAAAGATTTCCTCGTGACAAGTATTTATTTCCTTTATCAAAAATATGATTCACTTAATAAGACCGCCTTTTCTTAATATAGAAATACAAAAATGTATTGTTTCAAGGGTATTTACTTGAAAGAAGTCGATATTGAGAATTTGATTCAAGTAATTCAAATCGTTTCGGGGCAATTTAATATTGTTTTCATAGAAAATGGCATTTTCTCAAATTCAAAATAGGTTTCTCTGACTGGACTCGATTTTTTTCTTTACTTAAACCATTTTTTCTTTGAGCGGACGATTTTTCTTTTCGATAGATCAAATAACTACTTTCAAATGAGATTTTAAATTATTAGCACAAAGCTAATTTAATTCCTTATACAAAATCATTGAAATCTTAGCTCAAGTAATTATTTTCTTGCGCTAAAACTTGTACATTTTTGAAGTTCTTCATTTTAGTTGTTCTTACTGTTTTAGAACTAAACAACAATTTTTCCACCAAAACTATGTACATTACATTAAAAATTTTTTTAGTTCGTATCAAGACAGACATAGTTTTGAAAGAAGACATTAATATTTTTGATACAATTTATTCAAATTCTTGATTTCAAGTGGGCATAGATATGTAACAAGTTTGTTCAATCAAGAAATTATAAAAAATTTATGTGACGTATCTCCTTTCTTAAGTTAATAATTCTGATCTGAAATGGAAAGAACATGTCTTGATTTTTTTAATCTGTCCGTTCTTAACTCATGAACGTCATTACTTTATTTCACGCGGAAACTGTACAATTTTGGCTAAAGATAGAAAAGTAGTTTTCGATACAAGTGCGAGAAGTATGTCACTTTGCATGAGTACCGAGGTTACTTGACCCGAGCCGACAGGCGAAGGTCAAGTAACCTACGAACGAAGCACCACGAAGCAATACGCACTGCCGAAGACCGACAGAAATGGAAAGACGTTGATCGAAAATTGATTCATAGAGGTCACTACTCTCAGCAGTGAGGAAAACGATACAAGGGAGAATAGTTGGAAGTGACTATTGCCTATGAAGGTGGAGGTCCGGAGTTCGAATCCCGATAAGGACATTTGTTAGGAGCGGTGATGGTTGAACGTGGCTTGAGGACATACTGCGGAATGATTATTTACTATACATAGGTTAAATTCATGTCATAACTCTGTTGTCGGTATGTGCATCCTACATAACATAGGTACCTCTTTATTAAAAATACTTATATCAAACTGGAATTTTGATGACCTCAAATCGCCGAACAAAATGTATCCCTGCGCTAAACGGATCCCTGCTACATTAGTGACGCGAGAGGTGGCGCTAGTGATACCATAGACACTACTTCATTTTACGCTTGTGCGGAAAGAGTAGTGGTTTCTATGGGAACCAAGGACATACTAGCCATAGACCTGTCATGGTAATAACAATACCAAGATCGAACGAGATGGTCTTATTACACTTACAATAGGTAGGACAGAGAAGGTGCTATTATCGTTGGTCCTTGTCATAGTCTCACCTTTTTTTTGTTACCCTCCACGTCATTACTTATGGGTCATAAACAAATAAATTAGCGAGTTCTTCAAGAATGTCGGTGTAAACTACGAGAAAACCTGACATTTTTCTTCGAAAGTTGTGTCGGCTAAAGCGGACTCTACACATTGGGCCAACGTTGGCCAATCTAAAGGAAGCAGTTATGCGTTAGAGGGAGCAAGAGATATCGCGATCTCGTTCTGCCGTATAGCTGCGTCCCCTAGATTGGCCACGTTGGCCCAATGTGTAGAGCGGGTATAAGGAAAACAATGGTAAATTGTTTTGTTTTGTGCTGTAGAAGTGATTTTATCGTCATCTATGTCTATCCCTTACGGTGTACGCGTGGGCGGTCTCTAGTTAAATTCTTGCTTTGAGATGGGAACTAATGAATTGTACGACACTTCTCGTTCCGCACAGACTCTATACATATTGCCAGTCCTGGAATTGTACGGTCCCTGATCGGAACTGTTTACGAGAACGTCGTTAATATGCGCCGCATTGTACGAAGTTGGCGATAACGGTTGTCGAAACAATGTCTCGCATCCGATTGTTCTCAAGTTCTGTTCCCCAGAGATGTTATTCCAACGCCATATGCAGTTCGAGGCTGAGTCTAACCAGGGTAATGGTAGCAGCCTAGTTGGTACTGTTGATAGTGACCCTGCCTATGAAGTTTTGTGTGTGCTGTTGATTTGTGTAAAAATTGTCCAATAATATTTATCTTTATTGGGATAAGTTAGTGCGTTTTTAGTGGGTAGTGTTGTATTCCTGCTGGTAAGGTTGCCAAAGAGCTCAAAGAGGACCCAGTGTATTGACGATGAGGGACCTTCTTGTTCCTTTAGCCATCAACACAGTGAAACCTCCTTTTTGTAAAGGGTCGCATGTGACTCCTTTGGAGTTGCAGGTGTCCATAGGTTACGGTAGCTGCTTACCATCAGGCGGGCCGTATGCTTGTTTGCCACCGTTGTGGGGATCAATGTTTCTCTGCGTCCGTAGGAAACACCTTAGACAACCCTATACGTGATTCCCGGGTGGTGCTAAAGAGTAACAAACTTGGCAGCTGCTCTGTCCCATCTGGACCTCACAGCACTTACTGGATTTTCCTTATCATCTGCTTTACCACTAATATTACCCCAGGGGAGAAATGCCGATTTATATCCAGTGACATTTAGCCATACTATAAATAAACCGTGGTATAAAAAAAAAGTTCACTCCACGATTATGTACAAATTGTTATAAGCTCTGAATCAAATTACAAATACATAAATCTTTAAGGAAATCAAAGCCGTTTCCATAGCTCAGGGTCGCCAGACGTAAGGCGTAGATCACCCTAACTACAACTGCAACAACTACAAGATGAAGATTGTTGGCAGCAAATGTTTGGCAGTTTCATACATTTCGGTCGATTACATGTCGACGTTATCTATGAGGAGGCCAACATTTTTTTTGTTGTTTAAGGTTGGTCCCATAGAAAAAGTTGTTCAGTACCTATATGTTCTACCAAATCACCTCGCACCAATATGGCTAACTGCTCAAAAAGCAGCCTGTATTAAAGTTTCGACTGACGTTATCAGCAAATGATTGCGAAGTGACCAGGCCCTGTAGCTAAGATGACAATCGTTTGCAGAAAACGAAACGAAACGCTACACGCTCTCGCTCATTCTTCCATATTAGTGCGATAGAGAAGACGGATAGCGTTTCGATTCGTTTTTCATTGTCATCTTGACTAAGCCCCCAGGTCATCTGACATTGGTTCGCTCTAACGACATTTAACTATCGGGAACACAAAGACTGGTGGAGTTTCTTGCAACGTCTCACAGACGCATCGATGCAAATGCATTGTGCAATGAATAGAAACAATACTAGTCGTATCTAAAATCACCTAAACTTCCTATATGCTGATTGTACGTGGTACCGTAAAACGGGGTGAGGAAATGCTGGGGCTACTTTGTTAGAAGAATAAAAGAAATGAGATTTTTTGTGAACCATAGAAAATAGGAGAGGATGGATGCTTAGACACTTGGACACCTGTTACGACATTAAGAATTTATTAAGAACATCCTAGAAGGGAGAGTTGAAGCAAAGAGGAAGTCAGGGAAGCCAAGAAGAGCATACATGGATCAAGTCAAGGAAAAAAATAAACGTGTCGTATCAGGCTGTCAAGGAAAAAGCAAAGGATGTATATGGAAATTGCTCCACTGACAAGAGCCCAGCTCTTAAACAATTGATGAAGATGACTTTGTTAGATTAGATTACAATCGGTCATAAAATAAGTGATTGGGATTTTTTACTTTTATGTACATTTATCGTAGCTACTGATTCAAATAAAGCAATTTTTCCTTTTTCTTGCGAAAAATCTGTTTCTTAATAATATAAAATTCCGAATAAATAATCTAGGCAGAAAAAACTTGTTTTTTCAAACTTTCTTGAATATTTAACTCGAAGATAGGAGTCGTTATAAATATTTTATGACGAGGTAAAATAAAAAGGATATTTTTGATAAGGATTGTGCTGCACTGACAATAATATAGCAAGCTATTTTAAATCTACATTATATAAATAAATATTATGGGACAATCTTACACAAATCAACCTAGTCCCACATGCAGTAAGCTCAATAAGGCTTGTTTTATGGGTACTAGGCGATGATATAGAAAGATATAAATAAATACTTAAATAGATAGGAAACATCCATAACTCAGAAACAAATATCTCTGATAAACACAAATAAATGCCCTGACCAGGATTCGAACCCGGGACCTGCTGCTTCATAGGCAGGGTCACTCCGACTAGGCTAGGAGGCCGTTAATAATACACCGTTAACAATATCTTGTTTTGCATAAATACGGCCTCCTAGAAGCCTCCTAGCGTAGACCCGTCTACGAACCAGGAGGTCCCAGGACTTTTGTGACAAACAAACAGACAGTAGGGTGTCCCTTATATTGCGATTTTGAGAAATTAATAACTCATACCCCCTCAATTTCATTGTAATACCCCAAAATACTCTACAAATTACTATGAAGAAATTTGGGTAGAAGATAAGTTGCTACTTTTTTATCGGTTTTCGGTTCGCAGCGACATTTTTTTTATAAAATACGTTCATACAGAAGTAGGATGCACTGATGATGTCAAAAAATAAATCAATAAAAAAAAATTATCAATTTCTTATACTACATACTTTGGATTAGACGTGTGCCCCGCGCCGGCGTGGCGTAGCCGCGCCGTGAGACCCACGCCGCCGCCGCCGCCGCGGATTTCAAAATCCACGCCGTTGGCCAAACTTTTAGAAATCGGCAAAAATTTGCCAGCGCCAATAGTCGTTGAAGCAAAGTAAAACAGTCATGGTGAACAATTAACATCGTATATTAATAATTTAAACCATAAAAACATCTAAGTATACATTGACATAGCTAAGGTTTGGTCAATTCTATCGTTACGGGAGATTAATAAACTGTATCTACATTGATATAAATTTATGAGATGTAAGTACTGTATTTACGAAGATAATGCAGAGAAACAGAATTGTTTGCACTACAACCGCTTTTACTAATTTTGGTTAGATATATAAAATTGTATTAAAGACGTGATCTTGACGTGAACTTCCTCCGACTCCATCCTGCCCCCATCACAACACACCCATTACTTGCTTCACGAAACAGCGGCACCATGTTTTTCTTCTAGGTCAAATAAAGTAGGTAGATATCAGGTTTGCTGAGGTTATGACCAATTCAACACCATTTCCGTGATTGGATCTGCTTCTGTATGACTGTTTACCTGATGGTGACCCTTTATAGCTGAGGGATTTGCGTAAGCATTTGTCCACAAAAACTTGCACTTGATGACATTTAAATTCGTGGATAAATCAGGTTTCATATCTTCTATTTAAGACAGAAGAGTTCCACACCAATCCGAATAAGTTATTGCAGCTCTGATTGGTTTCTGCGCACCTCGTTGACTGTTTCTAGCATTCCATTTAGGGTTTGCTCCCGGTACCCGTTTTCTATACAAATCCAGTACCGGGACTGGGAATTCCCGGTTCTCGCCATACAAAATCAGAACCGGGAGCATTCCCTAATTCCACTGTTATACACAAAATACTGCTCAAATATCAGAACTTTCCTACTTGACCGACCTAGTTCCCTTTGGTCGGCATAGAAATTAAATCAGCGGTGGTTTCTTGCATTTCCGTACCGCTTTCTATAGCTAATAAATACGCTATCACTTTGTATTTCTCCTTTAACAGTGACTTCTACTGCTTTTAGTAGATCTTCTCCTTATTCTAAACTAGCATACGAGTATTTCCGTATTTTTATTTTTGTCAGAATAAGTGACCTGACTTAAAGTTTTTGGCGTGTACGTACCATGCATTTCGTAGTCCCGCCACACTAGCCAGAGTAAGCGAGTGTTTTCGGTGGCAGGTTTGATCCTTAATGCTAAAACGGTATTTTTAGAACCACTGCGAGTTAAGAAAACGATTTTAATAAATCACAATTGTGAAAATCAACGACATAAATGTTGTATCCGAAAAGAAGACTAGGCTAAGGTGCACTAGAAAAACACCCTTAAATATGTAAACGACATTAAAGATTTGTTTTATGTCCCGTTCCTAAAAAATTGCTTGATTTTAACATATTTTTTATGTGAGCTATCATACATCCTAAAGTGACCTTGACGCCGGCGTGGCTCAGCCACGCCGGCAGAAATTCTCGGCGCGCCGCCGCCGCGGGTTTTTATGGTGGCGCACACGTCTACTTTGTATGGAAAAATCGGATAAAACTCGGCACGGGTTACAGTTACAGGAATGGCCTGAATTTTTTTGTAGAGTATTTTGGGGTAAACGAAATATATTTAGGGGGTATGCGTTGTTAATTTCTCAAAATCACGATATAAGGGACACCCCAACAGACAGATTATCATTATGGTACGGAACCTTTAAAAAGTATTCAAGATTAGATATTCACCAATGACAAAAGCAACTCGCAAGGAATGCTCAAACATATCTCCCTCTACATCCCCGACCTTAGGTATCCTCGTCTAATATAACAATAAAATGTCAGGAACGCAAAAGGGATGGCTGGAATTTTGCGCGCTGAAAATTATGTCAATTTTATAATGGCCGCCTTTGTGTTACGTAGAAAACGTTTGGAGTTCCTCGGTAATAACGGCCACTTCGGAGGGCGATGTCAAACCTTTCAAAATCGTATGTTATTTTAACAAGCTGTAGCTAAAATACTGGTGATCCGTTTAAGGACATAATTGGCATGATGACACATGTTGAATTATGCAATAAAATTTAATGATAGGATGCAAAATGATCAATATAGGCAACTAAAGTGAAAATTTATAAATTCTATTGAAATTACTCAAAGATATCAATCTGCAAAATTTCTAACTTTTACGATTTTTCAAAGTGCGAAATTTAAAAAAAGCAATGATACCATTAGATTTTTAACATTTTACTGTAAAATAAATTGTATAGCGACCATATACATAAACGCAACATTTCACTGTAAAAATAGCAATTTCATATTTTTTCCATACTTTAAACAGATCGTTTTGAGAAACAAATGCAAATATCGGACTTTAAGTCTCATTTCTGACTTTTGTGTTGCTTTCACGCAATTGGCCCCATATAGACATTTGATCCTCACAACAAAACGAATCGATTGATACCAGGCATGAAAAAAATTCACTATGCCTATTGGTATCGGTACTCTAATTATAAAAACTAAAAAAAAAAATTCGCGCAAAAAGAAAATTGTTTTTTATGTCCCATATATAAAATATTTTTTTTAGACAAAAATTGTTTTTCTCCTACATTTTCTTACTCTCAATACGATACCAATTATGCCCTTAATCGGATCACAAGTATTTTTGTTACACCCTGTATATCGTCGGTTGACAACCAAAACTCACTAATAACTACCACAAGTTTACAGCTGTAATGAACAGCATTCGTAAAAGAAACTACGTTGATTTAGTTTAATTTTTTTTGGACTTAGCGAGGTTTGGTTGACGATATTATGTAAATTATATGATATGGCAGCATCTGACGTAGAGTTATTAGAAAATGTAGGACAACATTTTTTTTTACCTATGGATAGTGCACGAAAAAGCAAAAGGACCCCGCAGCAAACATAGGGAAAAAGTGGTTTCAGTCAAATCGCATGAAATTTTAGTACGATGTAGATTTAGGTCTCCTTATTACGAGTATTTGTATACTCCCTCGCGCAACTCCCTCAGAAGTACACTGTCAGAAATAATCAAGTTTATATTATTCTTTTCCTATGACGTGTTTTTTAAAATCGATACTTTGAATTGACTCACACTTAGACTTACTGGCGTTAAATATGATCTTAATAAAGTTTCTGTCACGTTGAAATCGCATTTTGTTAGTTATTTATATTATGCAAAAGAGAAAGATTTTACGAAAAATTGGTATGTTACGAGTACGTATGTTTCGTATGAAACAACTATACTTCATTATTTCTAAAAGTATACTTCTGAGCGGGGTGTGTCCTTATAAAAAAATAATCAGGAGACTCGAATCTACATCGTACTAAAATTTCGTGATATTTGACTGAAACCACTATTTCCCTTTGTTTGCTGCGGGGTCCTTTGAGGCACGTAATATGGCTATCAGTCTAATGTCATCCATCGAACGTTGGGAACATGCATGTTTAAATTAACAACATGCATGTTTTTTTTAAGAAGTCATAATCATCATCGTTAATCGTTCGCTCAGAGCTGAGGATCGTGACATCATGTCCTTCTGTTAAGTCCAGGTTCCTCCATAGGCTTCTATCCCTCAGTTTGAATTGCATGCGTGCAGTGATTTGGGCACACAATATTGCAGGGGAGGGCCTCTTAGTCTTGTGCATTCAACTTTTCCCGTATGATGATTCTCTCCAAGCTATCCGAGGAGCGTCGAGAGAGATGTCCGAAGTATATGAGTATGTGGTCCTGGCACGTCGTCGACAACCGGCATTTTATGCGTAGCTCCTCTAGTATGGACTGATTAGTGCGTATCGCAGTCCAAGGTATCCGTAAAAGCCATCGCCAACACCAACCACATCTCAAAAGCGTCAATACGGCTTTTCAGGTCTTTTTTTTTTATACCACGACGGTGGCAAACAAGCATACGGCCCGCCCGATGGTAAGCAGCTACCGTAACCTATGGACGCCTGCAACTCCAAAGGAGTCACATGCGCGTTGCCGACCCTTTACAAAAAGGAGGATTCACTGTGTTGATGGCTAAAGGAACAAGAGGGTCCGTCATCGTCAACACACTGGGTCATCTTTGAGCTCTTTGAGGTCTGCCTCGATAGTCTAAGTTTCAGAGCAGAAAAATTGGAAACACCAGGGAATGCACAAGTTTACATATAGTGAATAGAATATAATAGAATAGAATAGAAATAGTTTATTCGTAAACACACCAGTATAAAAGAAACAGAAGGAAAGAAGACATAATACGAGAAAGTGCCACGAAATGGGCCTCATCTCAGCATGATGCTGGCGGTTGTCAGCACTGATCTTCCGATGAGACCATCAGGTGAAAACATAGGTGAAAACATAGTGCTCGTTTGTCTATCTTGTATCATCATCCTCTTGCCCTTATCCTATTTACTTGGGGTCGGCGCAGCATGACTTTTTCTTCCACACATCTCTATCACCCGTCATCTCATCACTCACATCCTTTCTTTTCATATCATCTCTCACACAGTATCTCTCTCAATTGCTCAAAGGTTAGCCGGAAGAGATCCCTTACAGGGATAAGTTCGCCTTTGTACGTTGTATTTCCTTTTATTATGACTGTATTTTGACTTGTTTTATGTACAATAAAGTGTTTACATACATACATACACAAGTCTAACGTTACTCCTCTCTACAGATCTTCGCTATTTGAATCCTAAGAATTCATTCGATCCTATTTCTCGTGAAATTTAAATGTCTCTAAAAACCTACCATCTATTGTTGCCCCGAAATGTTAAAAAATGAGACAGGCATTTTGCACATTCAAAGCAGCCCTTACAGAAAACGCACGCATAATGGCGTCACAGGTCACAGGAGAATTGTTGTTATATTTATTAGGCGTAATAGTAGGTATTTAGTTTAAGTATCTATGCCATCTCCCGTTGTCTACTTGTAATAATAATAAATACTCTTTATTGCACACCTCATACAGTTACAAGTACTAATTTTACAATTACATAAATTTAGGTAGAGGTAACAACAGGCGATCTTATCGCTAATGAGCGATTTCTTCCAGACAACCTTTGGGTAGTGGAGACTAGAGTAAAACAATAAGCAGTAGGTGGTGCATAGAAACAAAAGTTACGAAATAGATAACACAGCACATTCATATGAATACATACTTAAATAAATACAAAATAAACATACATATATGTACATATATATACATATATAATACACACGGTAAGAATAAGTATAATACACACTTGTAATCAAATCTTGCGAGTTAAATTTTAGCCTCTTCCCGGTTCACTTTTGAGTTGAAACTTTCGCGCATATTTTAGTCCCGTCTCGTTGGCAATATTTTGAGGGTTAAGTTTCGAAAATTCTAAAGTCACTTATTATTGAAGTTGGAAATACAGTGTGTACATGAGAATCTTTCAGTGCGTTTTGTGTCATATTCAATTGGTGCTTTTTTTGTAATTCAATAATTTGAGGTTAACTTTTTTAGCTTGCCATAACTTGAGTAAAAGAATATTAGAGTCAGAAAATATAACTGTTTTGTATTAAGAACAGTTTTATTGTTGTACAAAACTAGTTTGTGTCATTTACGTCGAGTGCAATTTTATATAGTATGACAACGCTAAAAAACTACGTATAAATAATTAGAGTTCATAAAATAAGGATTAACTATATCATCACCTCAAAATATGTCAATAAAATCAATATGTGTCAAATTAAGCAATGAAAATTTAAGTTTCTTAGTAATTTGTTTTTTTTAGGCTGTTATCGTTTCAATAAATTATTAAAGTCATCAGAGTTCACATTCTAATAATCAAAAAGGGATTTTAAAGTAGATATTTAAATTTGTGTCACTTTCATCAATGATATTTCGTCTAAAATTAAACAGAAACAATATTTGCGTTCAGAGGAAATCTTCTTAACTATAGCGCGTGACCTTGATGGCACGCCTGTTCGGCTTACTTCTGTAGCGACCACTAGAAGTAGACCCCCGGCTCGCTTCTTAACAAGCTAATCCATGGGTCAACCAGTCGCTGGCATCTTAGCTGTTACGATGTAGGTAGGTACTTGCTCACGGAGGCACGCGCGGGGTGATAAAGCTGGCATACACGACAAAACTGAGCGGAGGAGCGAGTCGCGGGCAATGAACTCGTGCGTACCTTTTAAGCGGTAGCCGGTTTGTTAGTGTTTTGACAAGACTGTTGAGTACATTTTCGAAGATTTCAAGCATCGTGAATTATGGGTAGAAAACGCAACGTAATTTTTTTATTTAGTTCTGTTTTATTGGAACGAAGTTCCTTATCAGGCGGTTCGCGGATGGGGGGCTAGGCGAAATAAAGTCACGTGACCGTCACGAAAAAGCATTGAGAAACATGTGAAATGGAATGAAATAAAAAAAATGAAAAATAGAATAAAGTGAAGTGAAGTGAAAGTGAAAGTGAGAAGTGACAAAGTGACAAAGTGAAAAAAGTCAAGTTAAAAAATTTCAATAATTTCAAGAATTTCCAAAAATTTCAAAAATATCAAAAATCTCAAAAATCTCAAAAATCTCAAAAATCTCAAAAATCTCAAAAATCTCAAAAATCTCATAAATCTCAAAAATCTCAAAAATCTCAAAAATCTATAAAATCACAAAAATCTATAAAATCTATAAAATCTAAAATCTATAAAACCTATAAAATCTATAAAATCTATAAAATCTATAAAATCTATAAAATCTAAAATCTATAAAACCTATAAAATCTATAAAATCTATAAAATCTATAAAATCTCAAAAATCTCAAAAACTCAAAAATCTCAAAAAAATCAAAATTCAAAAACGACAAAAATTACGAAAAAGTCAAAAATAAATAATATTACTTCGTTCTAACCGAGTGTTCCACGACACTAACGTATTTTGTTTTTACTTTTGATTATTTTTGTTTTTTATATTTCGTCTGTATTTTGTTTTTATTTTGTCATTTTGTATTGAGTCTGTTTTTATTCCGTTTATTTTGTTTTATTGTATTCTTATTTTACTCTTTTTTTTTATATACCACAACGTGGCAAACAAGCATACGGCCCGCCAGATGGTAAGCAGTAGCATATAGATGCCTGCAACACCAGAGGTGTCACATGCGCGTTGCCGACCCTTTACAAAAAGGAGGAACAAGTTCAGAGTCCATTACCTCGGCCGATGGTTTTAGAGCATAGTTTTTTAAATAAAACACGCTTATTTTAGCGTATTCTATATGGAAAAATCATAAAAAAGTACATGACGTCCCGTCGATGGGTTTTTTTTCGAAATCCAAATAATATATAAGTTCAAAGTCCTTTATTTCGGCCATTTTTGATTTGAGAAAAAAGTTATAATGGCGTCCCGTCGATGGTTTTTTTCGAAATCCAAATAATATACAAGTTCAAAGTCCATATTATCTCGGCCATTATTGATTTTAGAGAAAAGTTTCGTAAAACACACTTATTTTAGCATACTCTATACGGAATAATCATAAAAAGTACACGTTTTAATGAAGTCCCGTCGATGGTTTTTTTTTCGAAGTCCAAATTATATACAAGTTCCGAGACCATTATCTCGGCCATTTTTGATTTTAGAGAAAAGTTTCTTAAGTAAAACACGCTTATTTTAGCGTATTCTATATGGAAAAATCATAAAAAGTTCATGTTATAATGACGTCCTGTCGATAGTTTTTTTTTTTACAAATCAAAATTATATACAAGTTCAAAGTCCATTATCTCGGCCATTTTTTATTTTAGAGAAAAGTTTCTCAAATAAAACACGCTTATTTTAGCGTATTCTGTACAGAATAATCATAAAAAGTACACGTTATAATGACGTCCCGTCGATGGTTTTATTTTGAAGTCCAAAATATATATAAGTCCATTTATCTCGGCCATTTTTGATTTTAGAGAAAAGTTTGACGAATGAAACACGCTTTTACATATATACAAGTCCAAAGTCCATTAACACGGCCATTTTTTATTTTAGAGAATAGTTTCTGAAATTAAACAAGCTTATTTTAGCGTATTCTATACGAAAAAATCATAAAAAGTACACGTTATAATGACGTCCCGTCGACGGTTTTTTTTCGAAGTCCAAATGATATACAAGTTCCATGTCCAATCGGCCATTTTCGATTTTAGAAAAAAATGATTTTAAAATAAAACACGCTTATTTTAGCGTATTCTATACGGAAAAATCATAAAAAGTTCATGTTGTAATGACGTAAATAAAACACGCTTATTTTAGCGTATTCTATACGGAAAAATCATAAAAAGTTCATGTTGTAATGACGTCCTGTCGATAGTTTTTTTTTCAAATCAAAATTATATACAAGTTCAAAGTCCATTATCTCGGCCATTTTTTATTTTAGAGAAGTTTCTCAGATAAAACAAGCTTATTTTAGCGTATTCTACACGAAATATCATAAAAAGTACACGTTATAATGACGTCTCGTCGATGGTTTTTTTCGAAGTCCAAATGATATACAAGTTTCATGTACAATCGGCCATTTTTTATTTTGGTGAAAAGTTTTTCAAATAAAACATGCTTATTTTAGCGTATTATATACGGTAAAATCATAAAAATATGCTATATAATGATACCCCATCGCTGGTTGTTTTTTCGAAGTCAAAATTATATACAAGTTCAGAGTCCATTATCTCGGCCATTTTTGATTTTAGAGAAAAGTTTCATGAGTAACACACGCTTTTTTTAGCGTATTCTATACGGAAAAATCATAAAAAGTACACGTTATAATGACGTCTCGATATTCAAGTTCAAAGTCCATTTTTATTATGAAGAAAAGTTTTAAAATAAAACACGCTTATTTTAGCATATTCTATACGGAATAATCATAAAAAGTACACGTTATAATGAAGTCCCGTCGATGGTTTTTTTTCGAAGTCCAAATTATATACAAGTTCAAAGTCCATTATCTCAGCCATTTTCGATTTTAGAAAAAAATGTTTTTAAAATAAAACACGCATATTTTAGCGTATTCTATACGGAAAAATCATAAAAAGATCATGTTATAATGAGGTCCTGTCGATAGTTTTTTTCCAAAACAAAATTATATACAAGTTCAAAGAACATTATCTCGGCCATTTTTTATTTTAGGGAAAAGTTTATCAAATAAACCAAGCTTATTTTAGCGTATTCTATACGAAATACCATAAAAAGTACACGTTATAATGACGTCCCGTCGATGGTTTTTTTTTCGAATTCCAAATGATATACAAGTTTCATGTCCAATCAGCCATTTTTTATTTTGGAGAAAAGTTTTTCAAATAAAACAAGCTTATTTTAGCGTATTCTATAAGGAAAAAAATCATTAAAAGTACACGTTATAATGATACCCCGTCGCCATTTTATTTTTTAAGTCCAAATTAGTCCATGTAGTCAATCTTCAAAGTCCGGTAACTTCGATGTTTTTGGGTAAAAAAAATGTTTCTTATAAAACTTGCTTATTTTAACACATTCTACAAAATAAAGTATGTGTTATAATGATACCATTCCAACCAAAATAGTCCAAATTGTACTTAACCTTCAGGGCCCCATAACTTCGAAATTATTGAGTTAAAAAAATGTGTTAAAGAAAAGTTGCTTATTTGTATGTGTTATATACGATAAGTTAATAAAAACATAGCCTTATTATGACATCACATTGATGAAAAATTTATTAAGTCCAGCCCGGCCCTTTGCTAGTCCAACCGAGAGGCAGATAACGATATTTCGATTTTCGCGTTTCACGATAGCCACTCTGTAAACACACCGCCTTGATGGATAAATTACATATTTAGTAGTTACAAGTTACAATTTGCCAAAATACTGTTTAAATGGTAAACTAGGTTTACCGTGGCACACAGATCCGCCGTTGCAGTCCCTTATGGACTACGTTTACGTTAATTGTCCTTAACTTGCTTAAGTTTTATATTATTGCTTTCTTTACTATTAAAAATAAAGAACAGCGACTGAAAAATCGCTGTTTGTCTTTGTCGCACTTATTACTACTATTACTATATGTATGTATAGAGTAATAATAGAAAACAAACAAGCCGCTAGGCAGCCTGGTCGGCACATGAACCCCGCCCGCGCTTTACCCTTCCCCGCGCATGCCCGTTACGCAAAACAAATTTTCATTCCGAAAAATAAAAATAATCCATTGATTATAATGACACAAATTTCAAACATTGTTTCGATACGCTTTTATAAAAATATTGATGCAAACTTTAATAACTTTAATATTTTATTGTACTGTTAACAGGGGTCATACAAGAAAAAAAATTAAAGTAATTAAATATCATTGATTAATATGGCACAAATTTATTTAAATAATAGATACCGATATTTTAGAAAGCACAGTACCTAATCGATCAACTCTAATTTTATATAGGCTTGTAAAAGTCCACATATATGTGCTGATTGAACGTCAGTATTCCCATTGACGAAAGTGACACAAAACGCGTGCGTGCGTTAGTAACAACTTTGCTGTTACAGTGAAAAAACAATTTTGATCTCTAATTTTCTATTTAACGAATAATGTTTAAAAAAAGAAATGTCTAAGTTTCTACCTACGCAACAACCTAGGATGACACAAATTATTATTATTAGCTAAGTTGAATGGCCTGAACTCTGTATGCGAATAATAAGCATCTTTAATATTATCGAAACTTCATAATTTATCGGTACGGGTCTATTTATTTGGTATCGCGTGACAATGCAATATTATAATGACATGGAGCTGATATGATGATGGAGCTGGAAGGTGGCCATAGGAACTCTGTAATCAAGGGTGATTAAGACATGGATTGACAATGCCTATACAAAATCGCGTTCCCTTATTTCAGGCTTAAGCACTAGCGTCATCTATCGGTCACCACTAACACTAAATTCTTACTTAACCTTTCTGTTAAGTCCATTGGTTGACTGGTAGAGAATGCCTTATGACGTTAAATCCGCGATTTGTACCATCTTATTTTGTACAATTAAGATTGAATAAATAAATTCTAGTTTCTAATATTTTGTTCGGCGATTAACGCTGACAGAATAACTCGACTCCAGACTCAACAGATGGCGCTGTGGCACTCAGTACCGAAAACAGACGTATAGCCTGAAGGTTCGAGGAACGCGATTTTGTATAGGCATTGTCCATCCATGTCTTAATCATCCTTGTCTGTAATGAACGACGCAACCCATCGAGTTAAGGCTCGTTTGACAACAACTTATTTACGTCCGTAGGTAGGTACCATTATTTTGCGGGTTTATTCTCATTGACCTTACTTTATATATAATAATAATAAAGCCATTTATTCCATACTTCGAATTTAGTTTACATTTCAAATGTTGTTACGAGTAGTAGGTGATACGTTGAAAAAAAAATAAAAAAAATAAAAACTATGTTAAATTAATGTTAGTCTTATTCTATTGAAATATGGACCCCTGTTTGGGTAAAGGCCTCCTCCATTTTCTTCCATGACTCTCTGTCCTTGCCTGACTTAATCCAATCTTTTCCTGCTACAGGTATGATATCATCAGCCCACCGGCTTAATGGTCGACCGGCATTCCTTTCTCCCTTTGGTCCTTTCCATCGTGTGGCTTCTATGGTCCATCTTTTATCGCTATATCGTGAAATGTGACCGGCCCATCTCCACTTTAGTGAGAGTGCGTGCTTGAGAGCATCGGTGAGTCTCGTTTTTTGTCTAATGTTTTCGTTCTTTATCTTGTGAATTCTTCTAATTTTCAGCATGCTCCTTTCCATTGCTGTTGGGCTGCATTTGATCTTCTGTTTTATTTTGTTCGTAAACACCCAAGTTTGGCAGCCATACAATAAGCAGGGTAGTAGACATGTATCAAATACTGTTTTTTTTTCATTTGCAAGCTCTATAGTGTCCTTTTAGAATTTCTTTCAATGACCAGTATTTTTTCCAAGTTACGTTGATTCTTCTTGTGACTTCCTCTTCATTGCTTGACTTATTAAATGATATTTGCTTTCCCAAATATATGTAGTCATTGACATATTCTATGTTGTTTTCTTTTATCACTATCGGCCTTTTGTGATTGTTGGTTAATATTTTAGTTTTATTTATATTCATTTCTAAGCCAATTTTGGAACTTTCAAAGTCAAGTGACCTCATCATTTCTTCCAGGTCTTTGGCTGTTTCGGCTATTACAACTATATCGTCGGCGAACCTCAGATGGTTTAAATAGTGCCCATTAATGTGAACTCCCTTGTTTTTTCAATCTAATTTTTGAAAATTATTTTCGAGTACTGCAATGAAAAGCTTCGGAGACAGAGGATCTCCCTGTCTGACTCCTCGTTCTATTTTTATTTCTTCTCCTCTAGTTTCCAGTTTTACTCTGCTCGTACTGTTTGTATAAATATATTTCAAGACATTGATGTATTTTTGGTCAATGTTTGACTGTTGCAGTGCGTTCCAGATTGAACAGTGACTGATACTGTCAAAGGCTTTGCTGTAGTCTATGAAGGCCACATACAGCGGTCTATTAAACTCTCTGTGTTTTTCTATAACTTGTTCTAAGGTCTGTATGTGGTCCATTGTGCTATAGCCTGATCTGAATCCCGCTTGTTCCTTTGGTTGCAGTTTATCAATGTCGTCAGTTATTCTGTCTAGAATTATGGATGAGAACAGTTTGTATATACTTGCTAACAGGCTTATGGGTCTATAATTCCCTATATCTAAGGGGCTTCCTTTCTTGAAAAGCAAAATGATGTCCGATGTACACCATTGTTTTGGTACAGCTTCTTCATCTAGAATCATATTAAACAGTTTCGACAGATGGTGAATTAAAATAGGTGCTCCTATTTTGAGGACTTCGTTACACAATCCATCAGGACCTGGACTCTTCACGTCTTTTAGTTTTTTTATGTGCTCATAAACTTCGGATTCTTCGATTGGTCTGATACAATTTGTCCTATTTATGTAAGTATTTTGTACTTCCATATCATTGTCAGTGTTATTTCGTCTTCTGTATAAATTCTCATAAAATGTTGTTGCATGATTTATTACTTCTTTTCTAGATTTTGTTTCTTTCGAATTTTGCTCAAGTTTTTGTATCCATGTTTTATGTGTAGTTAATTCTTTATAGGCTTTTTTGGCACTTCTAAAATTCGTGATGTTCCTTGAAATAACCTCGTTTCTGTGGTCACTGTAGTCCTTCCTGATTGATCTATTGGTCTCTTTATATATTCTGCTAAGTTCTTGTTTCATCTCTTTGGTTTTATTTTTTGTATGTAGTAGTTCCTCACGCTTTTTTATTAGTTGGACTGTGTCTTCAGAGAAAATTTTATGTTGTTCTGACTGAGCAGTATTTTTAGGTTACAAGCTCTCTATTATGCCTTTTTCCAGGATGTTGTAGTAAGTCTGGATATCAATACAGTCTGTTTCGATATTTTCTGTATGTGTTTGTAGATTTTCGATGTAGCTTTTGGTTTCCGCTTCTGTCTTTGGGAAATTTGATGGTGTTGTAAAGTTTTTTCTACTCTTTATAGGGCGACTCAAAAGTATTGTTGCTCTTACAAGTCTATGATCAGAAGAGAATTTAAATTTGCTTAGTACTTCAATATTAGTTACAAGTTTAGGGTTATTATTTATCATTATAAAATCTATTTCGTTTTTGGTTTTTTGGTCGGGTGATAACCATGTCCATCTACGGCTCTCTTTCTTTTTGTACATACAAACTTTATATATACAAATACAAAATTATTTATTTGCATGAATACGGTACAATAAAAATACAGATCTTAAAATTTAAAATAGGTCCATCCATCATATTCAACCTGCATGCAGGTGTGCAAATAGTACATGCAATGTGCTGCTGAGAGCATCGCTTACTTACTAAATACAATATTTACAGTACTTATTCTACCTAATTATAATTTGTCAAGTATTCCTTAATACTATAAAAACACTTTTCTTGTAACCAGTTTATCAACTTAATTTTAAACGATTTATTTTCTATTTTAATTTCGTCAGGTAAATTGTTATACAGGGTTATGCACATGTTATAACAGTTTTTTTTATAAATGTAATGTATAATTAAAAACAAAACCGGCCAAGAGCGTGTCGGGCCACGCTCAGTGTAGGGTTCCGTAGTTTCCCGTCCGTCGCAGTAAGTGTCCCCACTTAAGAGTTAAAATAACACCGCCATGTAGGATATGATATGAGCGTTCCACGTACAGCGACATCTATCGGCAAATTAAGTAAACTATTGCGCGCGAGCTTAAAGTATGGAAGATGATTTTTATGGGATAATTCTTTATTGCGTGAACCGATTTTCACCGTTTTTACTTTATTTGAAAGCACGTCATTTCATTGTGATTTTGTAGAAATTACAGGTACAATAAACATCTGCTTATACGGTTAAATTACAAACTTATTTCAGAAATTATTTTGTATTTTTTTTCAAAAATTATTTAACCTATCAAGTTCAAAATAATTTTCCTAGAAAGCTTTTATAAAGTTCTACTTTTGAGATTTTTTTCATATTTTTAAAACTTATGGTTCAAAAGTTAGAGGGGGGGGGACACATTTTTTTTAACTTAAGGAGCGATTATTTCCGATAATATTTACATTATCAAAACATGATTTTAGTAAACCAGTATTCATTTTTAAATACCTATCCAACAATATATCACACGTTAGGGTTGAAATGAAAAAAAAATCACTACCCATTTTACGTATAGGGGAGGTACCCTAATAAAACATTTTTTCCCACTTTTTATTTTACCACTTTGTCGGCGTGATTGATATACATATTAGTACCAAATTTCAGCTTTCTAGTGCTAACGGTCACTGAGATTATCCGCGGACGGACGGACGGACGGGCAGACATGGCGAAACTATAAGGGTTCCTAGTTGACTACGGAACCCTAAAAAAACCGACTTCACTTAGCTTCCACCTTTACAAATGCTCGAGCTGCTGTAAAAAATACTCAAATCACTATAGGTGCCTATAATAATTGAAGAGTTCCCTCGATTTTTCCAGAATCCCATCATCAGATCCTGACATGATAACAATGGGACCAACTGTAAAGTATTCTCTTTCAAAGAAGAATTTTCTAATTCGGTGCAGCCGTCTTCGAATAATAAGCAAAAACAAAGATCCTGACGAATCGAGAACCTCCTTCAAAATCTTGAAGTCGGTTGAAAACTGTACCTATCGATGACTCAAACTATATACTGAACTAAGCAAGTAAGTAGTTAGGTACGTATAACATATTATTACTAGGTGTAATTAAGGACCGCAATTTCTAATTGGTTTTCACCCCACTTCCAACATAAAACGCACAAAAACCTTCCGATAAATCGCCATAAGGGCCGTGCTACACGCTCGGCATGCGGCTCACGTCGCGCGCTGCACGTATGCAATAGCCTTTACCGTACGAGTTAAAGCCGAATAGCGATGCCTCAAGATAAAGTACTGGATTGACAGGCTGCGTTTCCACCAGATATGTGAATGAATGAATGAATAAATGCTTTTATCTACACTCACATTGTAAGTCCTCTAAAACGTGTTCAAAAACGGTAGGCAATGGCTAGCATTACCACAACCGATTTTACTATGATAAGCTTTTTATCTGTGGCAGTAATGTAATTTTAACTTTACATGCCCATATATTGATACGTTATGAGTTTCAAATTCCGAACATCGAATTTGATAACATAATGTAAATCCTGTGCTCCTTCCTGACCAACGGCACGCGCCCGCGCGACCGCCGGCACAATCGAGTTGGCCATGGCGGTGCAATGGCGGTCATTCTATGGTTTCCGAACGCGTAATTTAGGATAATATAATATGAGTGTAGATAAAGCAGTGTATGCAACTGTACGTAATTAGGCCTTAAAACACTCGTGTGATCTTATTATAATAAATATAATACCACACTCGTATTTTAAGGACCCTTATTACGTAACAGTTACATAAACTACTATATTTCACACCTCAAAAAAAAAAGATGGCCGATAGATGTGCTAGGTAGCTGAGCAGTGCGAGGATGCGTAATTGCGTAGCGAGGATGTGGAACGTTGTGAGTGTTTCTATCAGAGATGTGCGAGGTAACTGAGTGTTGCGAAGATGCGTTACTAGGTTAGCTGAGCGGTGCGAGGATGGTAACGAGGGCGTGTAGCCTCTGAAAAACGCCGTATAGTTACTGATAGTTTAATACCTCGTAACATATTCCTCGCAACACATTTTTCGCAACACATTCTTCGCAACACATTACTCGCAACACATTCCCCGCACACATGATTCCCTTGTTTTGTATGTACAAAAACCTCGCTCCGCTGAGCTGTTTCCACTAGATCTGTGCTGAGCGAGGGTAGGTAAATGAATCGTTTCTATTGATTCCTAAAAAACATATTTCTCGCAACGCATCCTAGACCTCAGGACCATAGGATAGGACCTTAAACCGAACGGTTTTAGTCGAAATGGGACCCATTGTGCCAAAAAATTTAAGATTAACTTCATTAGGTTAATTTTTCGATTTTGTATCAGGCCCTGATCTCTTGTTACAAGATCCCGAAACCATTATGTATCGGATACATTGTATCCGATGAGAAAACGCTGTCAGCCCCTCCCTTGTACCAAATTTAAAATCCAGTACAGCTGGAGTCGAAAATAAAACAGAATGCTGTAAATACAGCGATCCTAATAGAATTTTAAAATATTTGAGTTTCCTATAAGGCGCACACAAATATTGCGCAAGTGTGGTTTGGCTTGCGATATGATTTCGGTTAAGGAGTGTCTTTATTTGAGCAGGAAATATTGTTGTAAACCAACAGTAGATGGTATTAATACGTAAAGTTTTTGACCGAGCGAGCGAAACAAGTAGGATTTTTTTGACGGTGGCAAACAAGCATACTGCCCACCTGGTGGTAAGCAGCTACCGTAGCCTATGGACGCCTGCAACTCCAGGTGTCACAGGCGCGTTCCCGACCTTTTACAAAAGATTCACTGTGTTGACGGCTAAGGGAACAAGAAGGTCCCTCGTCGTCAACACACCGAGTCCTCTTTGAGGATTTAATAATTACGGATTTTCTCTTTTACACGGGCCATTTCACAACGGATTCTCGTAAAATTTTGTGGACAGACATGTATGCTCCTAATATTTTTTAATACAATTTTTGTTTATTTAAAGTGTTTTTTTCTAGTGAGTTAGCGTGCGGAAAGTTAGATTTATCGCACTAGGTATTTTACTTATGATTAATTAAATTTAGCGATAGATATTTAAAAAAGTGAGCTACTAGCTAGTGTATTTTGGATTTAAGTACCCTTTAAATACATCAAAATAGTGTTTACGTTGCTGGATTTGTCAATCTATGAGCTCAAAAAGAAAATTGGCCGTTTTAACTTTGGACGGCTAGATTAGCGACAGAAAAGTGACCAATAATATTGTAATTTTTTCAATTTGTCTTTTTGTAATTTTCGCAACAGTATTAAAACATCATTTATTTCAATTACATCATTATTTTTCAATTTCAATCAAACCATATAAAATTAGATACTTAACCATTATTTTGGATAGTGCCTTTTATACATTTCAATTCACATGACTCATTGAACACTTTAAAAGAAATAAACCATAGAGAAAGCAAATGTCGGTCGCGCACGGAAAAGCCCAATAACTCCACAATTCTACTACAGCCTGATTGTAAGAAATAGCATCCTGGTCCGATGAAAGAAATTCCAGTGCCGTCTCTTCCACACTACAGTTAAACTGGTTAGTGAGAAAGGTATAGACGGATGAAGCTTAGTAAAGGCACGTGTAGGTTATTGAGCCTTTTAAGACGATTGTCGCCGGAGTGTCCTTGAGCGTTTGGGCGCTCTCTACCCGCGCCACCCGCGTACCCTTCTCATTGCGATCGTGCGTAAATCCGCCGCGATGCACCGCAATAATGTTCAAAGAATATGACTTTACTCAGAGGCGCGCGGGCAGATTTATGATAATCATGCCTAATCCTTTTGTGGATGTTTTGCGATTTGAATACTGTGATTAAGTACTACGGTGACATTTTTTAGGAATGCTACTAAATAAGATAAGTAATAACGATCTCGATTAGTAGATTTTTATGTAAAAAAATGAAAACCTAGATTTTGAATTTGAAGTACAGTGAGCGGCAAAATATTTATGAATTTACGAAATATGGTTAAAAATATTCCGCATATCAGAAAAAAATAAAAAAATACTGACTAGTACAGCAAAAAAATCTGAATACACATCAAAGCGGTGTTTTCATGTGAATTTGGATTTTTTTGCTGTGCAAGTGAGCTTAATAGATGGTTATTTTTTGTTGCGATTTTAAATATTAACCGTAAAAATTCACTTAATTACGATAAATTAACAAAACTAAGCCTGTTGCGAGTTGCGAATAGTAAAAATGCACAAATAAGGAGCGGTATTTGTGCACGAAATCGTCATACAAATGAGAGCTGTAAGCCCATTTAATTTAGATCTTTAAAATATAACACAGCGCAAACACTTCTTAGGGTTCCATAGCCAAAATGGTCAAAACGGAACCCTTAAAAGTTTTTTGAAACATGTCCGTCTGTCCGTCCGTATGTCACAGCCATTTTCATTATAAAACATATATTACTGAAATTTTATCTAGAGGTGTGTTTCATGTGCCGCTACTTAGTTTTCTGGCTAAATTGCTAAAAAAATCTTTTAGGTGAGGCACTCCATACATACATATGCCAAACTAAATGTCAAAAATATTTTTTTTGTAAATATGTACAACGATACGGCTTTAAAAATATCTTATATATACATGGTGCTCGTGAGGATTGCGAGAGACTTTAACAGTGCATTCCTGATCATAATTGGAGACTAAAATGTCGTATAAACTTTTCTGGAATTCGCCTAGTTTCAGAGTTACTATCAATTAAATAAAAAAATATTTTTTATTGTGACTCAGTGCAAAACGCTTTTTTGATCGCGATTTCACCCTTTATGGGGTCTAGTCTAGACATTCTTATTGACAGATATCAAAGTGCCAAGGAATACTTTACGTAAACTATTTTTACGAAAAAAAAATGTACTAACTTATTTTAATCGACAGTTTCACCAATAACATTTATGTTTTCATGTTCAAAATCATTAAAAATTCGAAAAAGAAAACGAAAAAAAAATTTTTTTATTGGCGAAATTGACCTAAATTTATATAACATTTATTACTCCTTATGACCTCAGAAATTCGTGGTTAAAATCTCTCGCAATGCTCACGAGCACCGTGTATATATATATATATATATATATATATAGAGTATTTTTAAGACTTTTTTATTAAATCAATATTTTCAGAAATAATTGCTTCGAGAGTCTAAATATAATAGCCCCCCATCTAACTTTTAATCCGTAAGTCTAAAAAATATGAAAAAATACCAAGAAGGCTTAGTACTTAATTTTCTACGAAAATTATTTCACATATTATCGGTTCATCCGTTTTTGAGTTATCTCCAAGAAACTACTTTCTACGGAACCCTACATTATACATGGTCCGATACAAACTTGGCCGGTCTTTTAAAGATATTTGATAGGTAGTATTAACCCTTAGTAGTAATTTATTTATTCACTTGTGTTGATAATTAATATAAAATTTGTATTTATTTGCATTTCACCGACATAGTAGTTTTTTTTAGGGTAGTCAACGCGCATGTGAATCTTCTGGGGTTGCAGGCGTCCATAGGCTTTATAACTGCTTTCAATCAGGCTATGCTTGTTTGCCAGCGTCGTGGTATAAAAAAAGCTTTTTTCCTTTATTCTTACATACATTGAACTCTTAAATATCAGCAATTTTTTATTAGATTCTCAATCAGGCTTTGCTCAGTGATAGTTAGTAGTCTGAAATTTGGTATGAGTAATTATGTGTTTTAATTACGCCTACAAAGTGGTAAAACAATAAGTATCTGAAACCCATTGTTGGATAGGTCTTTCAAGAAGAATATGCTTTAACATAGCTATAACAACTTTTAGATAAAACGAATACTTTCGTAAATAATAGCTTCGAAAGTTAAAATGCTCTTTGATTTTTGAACCGTGGGTCCAAAAAAATTGGGAAAATTCCTGGAAATGAGGCCATTGAAATACTTATCACGTATTTTCAATAAAAATGATATGGAATAAAATCGGTTGAGCCGTTTTTGAGTTATGCCTATAGTAAAATAACGTGAGTGCCACAAAATATTTCTTTATAGACTACCTTTTGAATGGATGTATTGTAACAGGCCGGCAACTACGGATCCCTACACTGAGCATAGCCCGATATTCTCTTGGCCGGTTTATCTCCAATCCTTTGCAGTTTACTCCGCAATTTCTAGATTTGAGAAATTAGTATAAAGTATATCATAATTATTTTACATGTTTTTTAAAGTGGGGCATTCCACTCATACAATAGTATGTTATTCAATCAAATACAAACACTGAAAACATTGAAAAAATAATCAACCCAGCAGGATTTGAACCTCGCATCGATACGCCTAACCGGGGCTCGATCGCTTTACCAATTAAGCTATGGGTTCAGTTACTGAGTTGACGAAATTCTCAATGCCTTCAATCATCTTGTTACATTTATTTTTACATTGACTTTATAGCAGCCGTAAGCGACATCTAGGTGCTAACTACTAGATCGGTTAGGCGTATCGATGCGAGGTTCAAATCCTGCTGGGTTGATTATTTTTTCAATGTTTTCAGTGTTTGTATTTGATTGAATAAAGTATATCGTTAAAGATTGTGTTTAATCTTAAAATAAAACGCATATTACATTCGTTTAGAACACGGTATTCTTAAATAAATATGTTTAAATAAATTCGGTTCTTTGGAGTTTTTTATTAAATTAATTATTAGTCTATTGTATTGCAGTACTAGCAGATTTCCGCAACTCGACGACTAATGCCTATTTTGCGTGATGCATGCGTCTACTAAAACATAATAATTTTAGTTTACTTACATGACCAAATTTGTTTTCAGAGCAATGTGAGATTCATGATTTTTGTTTTTTCTCCATTTTTATTTCATTTGTTTTTTACTTGTATTATAATCTAAATAAAATACACTTTTTATACAAACGTACATAAACATGCATACGAGTACATTATCTTAAAAGATAAAACGTCAATACATTATTGATTCCGGGAAGACACGTTATATCCGCACCGCATGAACCCTCTGCAGTTATTTAGTCTTTAGGCACAGTAAGTCCGATATTATTGCTCACGGGCCAAGCACAAGTATATGTAGTACAAGGCAAGCACGGAGCGACGAGCGACACAGCCTCCTCGTCTCAAAACTAGCTCACGACTGCCAGCAACGCCGTTTTCGAGCTAATAACGCACGAAATGTGGAATTATGATCAAGTTGTTTAAGAAAATTTATCCAATTTAAATATCCTACGTTGAGTTTGTAGTGTTCTGCAGTACATATTTTTTACTTCAACAATATTTTAAATCGAATGAGCCGTTCAGTAGATATAAGCAAAATTAACCGTAAAACGACATTTCGTTACATTTACATAACGGAGAAACTATACGTTACACGAGTTATTCAAACGTTGACAATGTTGTACATGAAATGGTAAATAACATATATTTTTTTCTAAATTTTTGAATGGCCCGTTATTGAGATATATCCCTTAGAAAATAACAGTTTTCGGCCACAATCAGCGCCTAGCGCCTTAAGACATTGAGAAATTTTTTTGTTGGATTTTCGTAACTATGATCTCTGACTGTTGTGTTCATTCAGTTAATATTACTATAATAATAGTTCAATGGTTGTGTTAGAAATTTTATCAAAATTGGGAAATAGGAATTTAGAAAGTGCCAGAGCCAGGTCACGCAACTTATGAAATCTGTAAAAAATATTTAATAATCTGTTTTACTATTTATTTGAATAAAATTGTCATTAAATTTATCTGTCACTGAACACGTTTCAGCTGTATCTGCGTTGCTGATATATTTTTTAACTCATTTCAAACTTATCGAGATATCTAACGGGGTGGCTTTAAAATACCGGGGCGACTTTGAAATATCAACTTATACGCCAAAGTACTATTTCTTGCCTTCCAAACTGCGAGTAATATGTAAGAGTAAGTATATAGTTCCAGCCGTTGACCAAAAGATATTAAGTAAATTATAAATAATGACTTTGAAAGATTTATTTTCCAGGTTGAAATTTTACAAATATAGTCTGGCAAACCATTTCTGTCAGTAGAAAAGCGCGGCAAATTTGAAAAATCGCTTGGTGGCAACACCTGTCTTTGAATAATTCGAAAATTGTGCATAATTTTTGTTTTATCTGTGGCATGTAACATTTTTTATTTAAAAAGTTAGTTTTGTTTACTTACGTTTAATTTTAAGTTTCAGGTCGTGTACTTTATTATTTATCAATGTAATATCTGCCAACTCCGTTCAATAAAATGTACTAATAAAGCTTAGCTAAGATATAAATGTACCTACCTCGTGCAGGTATAATAAAATTTGCGTGATAAATATGGCTTTGAGGTTATGCAGTTTTATATAGAATTATCATTTGAAGTTCTTTCTTTCAGTGTATATAAATCGAACAAATCAAAGCGAAAACTGGAGCCAAATGAGTCCAAGAACGTTTGTTGCATAGGATGGCGCTCAATATTGTCACAAAGCGATAAAGCGGTATACATCACATTTAACTAGCACCCCGCTACCTAGAATTTTATCAAATTATTAATGTTTCCCTTCATACATGTGTCGCATAAGATATGTATAAAATAAACAAATACCAAAACCTTACGTGCGTTTATTAACTACCATACACTTCACACAATAAGTATACCTAAAATAGTCTTATAAACGAATGACGAAAGGAAATCATAATGAAAGGAGTATTACTGAATAATATGCATTACAATTTTATTCGTATAGATTATACAGCTAATCCGATTCCATTCTAAACTGAAAACTTGTATTTTCTGGTAGATACTCGATTTCCTCATCGGACTTATTATTTTAGCATTCAATGTTCGTTTCCTTCTTGGATTTCAACATTCAACTATTGTATTTTGACCGCATGATGTCCATCTCTAATCTTCTGTCCTTTTTATATTTTGGTTATTTTTATTTCTTCGCACCTTCTTATTTGTTGTAAAGTCATAATTATAGGTACATATATCAGAGTTTTCAATGATTTTATCTAATAATGCAGTTACAATTTACAAAATTACGACTAACTATACTGACGTACGAAAGCAAAGCGACCGTGCCAATGCAGCCAACTTGGAAAATAAAATGTTGGTTCGATATACATTGCTGGTTTTCTATGGAGCAATGCTACTGTTCGATTCGCCCTAGAGTGTTGCTATATTTTTGTTTGATGTACATTGCTACTGCGTTCGTTGGCTGGCCAGACTATAATTATAAATAATATTAATAATACAATTTAAAATTAAAATAACTATAAATAAAACTACTTAAAAATAAAATAATAAATTAAAAATGTGACTCTAAATTTGGCCCTCTCGGCAAGGTGCCCATCACGCAGGCGGCATTCCCGCGCTGAATTATAAATAATGCTACTTTTGCGACCGTTTGAAATATATCAAATCACCCTCAACATATCCTAAAGTAACCCCGTTTTACGGTATTTTTTTTATTTTGCTCTGATTCTGGTATTTCTCAACTAAACACATAATGTTAGTCTATATTTACCTGAGCATTTATACAACTAAAGCATGCTCTAACCAGATTTATAGTTAATGCGCAGACGAAACGAAATAAAACAAATCTCGAACGTATCTCAAACGCTGCCGTCATTTAAGATTCCATGCTGAATCCTGCAGCTTAGCATACCAAGCCGAGTCGCAGATTATGTAACATTAGAGCAGATACTACAATTTCAATTAAAAGTTAGTATGTTCTTAAAAAAATAACTGGTATTTATTGAATAAAAACAGCATAAAGCATTGCAATATTGTGGTAAAATATTGTATTATTATATCCTTCAGTATCCCATATTATTATTTTTATTATTTACTAGCTTTTGCCCGCGGCTTCGCTCGCGTTAAATTCGGGGTAACAGGGTTCCCCTTTGCCCCCTGGAATGCTCCATACAAACTTCCACCCCCCATTTTAGGGAAGTGGGGGGTTAGAAAGAGACAAAAAGTAGCCTATGTCACTCACCATCCCTTCAACTATCTCCACTTAAAAAATCACGTCAATTCGTCGCCCCGTTTTGCCGTGAAAGACGGACAAACAAACAAACACACACACTTTCCCATTTATAATATTAGTATGGATTAATTAATGACAACTTTTTTTTTCTACAGCATAAAAACGAAACATATGTAACACAAATTATACCTTAACTATCTTAGATAATTATATTTTAAAGTATACAATATTAACAAATAATAAATAATCAATCATACTTTAAATACAAACACATAGATACGAAGACTTACGTAATAAACGCCTTAGGGCAGCGAGAATGCAGAAAAATATTTTATCTGGTAACTACGTAATGCAAAATGTCTTATAAAGTCAAATACATAGTATAGTTAAACAACTCAAATTGTAGTAGATAAGTTGCTAGTCTACTTAGTTTTGAGCCGTTATGGAGACGAACATTTATTTAAACGTTTACGTTTAAAAAATACTAATTTAAAAAAGTACTTACTATATCATGTAATTCGAAATGCATTAGAATTACATACAAGAGCAAATTAACAAGAAAGCCACAAGGCAAGCATCCTTGGCCTAATATATTAGCGGTTCACACAGTGACGTATCTACAACTTAATTATTATGTAATCTGTGTAAGAGCTCCAAACCGAAGGAGACATAAAATATTTTATGACGTCATAAACCCAATGCTATCTCTCTCACAGACGTAGATTCAGTAACACCCTGTAGTGGAAAACACGTTAAATTAGATACGTTAAACACCAACTTTATCGCAATAGAAATAAGGGTCATATTCGCGCGTTTTGTTGCCTGATGAACTATTTCAATGTAAGGGGTGATTAAAAGTTTTGTAATAAAAGTTAGGGGTCTTGATATGTTCGGTGCTTTTAATTTTATGGTAGTAGTTGGTGTGATTTTGTTAATTAATGGTTGTGTTAAAATTGTTGGCATTGGGTCGTATTGGGTCGTGTTGACGGTTTAATAGTTTAAGGACATCCCTTATTTTGATAGTTTGTATGCGAACTGTGATATAAATACGTTATGATCACTTTATACCCTCTATCTATACCCTATATGTATGTATGAGCTATGTAAGTTTATTAATTTTTTATTTATATATTTTTCTTTCTTTTATATGTGTAAGTTTATTAATGTTTGCTTTATTTGCTTTGCAACACCTACGTTTCTGTTTATTTACAAAGGTTTCCGCTTCCCAAAGGTTGTCTGGAAGAGATCGCTCTTTAGCGATAAGACCGCCATTTTTTTTGCCTCTGCTTTTTTGTTTGTGACTTGTGTATACTTTGTGCCTATTATTTGAGGTGTGCAATAAATAAATCTATACATATAATAAAGCTGAAGAGGGTCGAAAGTCTGTACATGGAAGATAATCGAAAAAAAGTTGGCTGGGGATACTTAGAATCGATAACAGAACACGTTCCAACAATTTTTAGAATTTTTGCCTGTTTATCTGTTTGTCTGTTTATCTGTTTGTCTGTTTATTTGACCGCGCATCACGTGAAAACGGCTGAACGGATTTCGATGAAATTTTGTATAGAGATAGTTTGAGTCCCGGGAAAGGATAATATATAGTTTTAATCCCGAAAATCAACCCTGGTGGGGGTGAAAATGGGGTTGAAAGTTTGTATGGAGAATTTTTAACCGCTGAAACGATTTAGATAGAAATGCGTATGGAGATAATTTGAGTCTCGAGAAACGTCATAGGATAGTTTTCAAACCCTTGTGGGGGTGAAAAGGGGGTTGGAAGTTGGTATGAGGATTTTTTTACCGCTGAACAGATTTAGATGAAAATTGGTAAAGAGATAGTATAGGTCTCGAGATAGGACAAAGGATAGTTTCATCTTGAAACCCCCCCCCCCCCACCTTACTTTAGAACCGTTGGTCCAAAAAATTTGAAAAAAAAAATGGAAGTGAAGCCTGAAAGGTACTTTCAATAAAAACTATGTATCTATACATCTATCACGTGAAAACGGCTGAACGGATTTTGATGAAATTTTGTGTAGAGATAGTTTGAGTCCCGGGAAAGGACAAAGAATAGTTTTCATCCCGAAAATCAACCCTGGAGGGGGTGAAAAGGGGGTTGAAAGTTTGTATGGAGATTTTTAATAGAAATTAGTATGCAGATAATTTGAGTCCCGAGAAACGACAGAATAGTTTTCATCCCGAAAATAAACCCTTTCACCTCGAAAAGGGGGTTGGAAGTTGGTATGACGATTTTTTAACCGCTGAACTGATAAAAATGAAATTTGGTATAGTATGGGTCTCAAGAAAGGACAAATGATAGTTTTCACTCCGAAAATCAACCCTAAAGGGGTGAAAAGACAGTTGGAAATTTGTATAGGGAATTATTAACCGCAGAATCGATTTAGATAGAATATGGTATGGAGATAATTAATTAAAAAAGGAAATACAATAGTTTTATCTCGGAAATTATCCTTTAAACGGATACAAAAAGGGTGAAAGTTTACATGGGGAAGAAACAACCAATAACCGCTGTCCGTATTTAGATGAAAAATCCTTATTGGACGGTTCGCGGATAGGCTAGGTGAAAAAAAGTCACGTGACCGTCACGAAAAAGCGTCACGTCACGAAAACGCGACACCCATACGATTGAGAAACATGTAAAATAGAATGAAATAAAAAATATATAAAATAGAATAAAGTGAAGTGAAGTGAAGTGTAGTGAAAGTGAGAAGTGACAAAGTGATAAAAGTGAAAAAAGTCGAGAACCTAAAAGTAAAAAATGTCAAAAATGGCAAAAGTTCTATATTTTTCCAAAATTTCAAAAATTTCAAAAATGTTTAAAATTTCAAAAATTTTCAAAAAAATACAAATAAAATAAAAACCACAAAATTTACGAAAAAGTCAAAAATTAAATAAAATTAAATAACATAACTTCGTTCCAACAGAGTGTTCCAAGACACTCACGTATTTTATTTTTCTCTGACGTTCATTAGTGCATTGTAATGTGCTTACCTAATTTCCACAATTATTGCAACCAGTAACGTAACATCAGTGTATTATCTGTGACAGTGTGGTAAAAACGTATGAAAATTCATTACCTACGGTAACTTAATCAAAATCCCCCCCGACCGCCGGCAACCATGGTTTCAGTGGATTTTTAATATGTGTGTAGGTAAAGCAGTGTATGCTTCTGTACATAATTAGGCCTTATTACATAACAGTTACATAAACTACTATTTATCTCTTTTTAGAGTTCCGTAGTCAACTATATTTTCGCCTTATATTAGTTATAGTTATAGTTTCGCCATGTCCGTCCGTCTGTCCACGGTCTAGCTCAGTTACTGTTCGCACTAGAAAGCTGAAATTTGGTGAGGCCTGATAAGAACTTTCAATAAAAACTATATTGAATAAAATCGGTTCAGCCGTTTTTGAATTATCAGTCAAAATCGCATAGTGAAAGGATGTGCCGGATAGTAAACTGACGTAAGCGCCGCCAAATATCCCTTAATAAACGACCGTTTGAACGGATGTTCCGTAACAGGGCGGCATTTACGAAACTACACTGAGCATCGCCCGACATGCTCTTGGCCGGTTTTTTTGCACCGGAAATCACCCCTTAAGGATTACTAATTCCTCAAATAGAAAAAAAACATTTCTGCATCTGTGAACCCCCCCCCATCTGTGAGCCTGTTCTTACCTTTCATGCCTAGACTGATTTGACGGGAGGATCGATTTGGATGATATTTGCCGTGGACATGAACGTATAAATACAAAAGTGGTCCTGTATCGTCCGATATACACCTACTATTCCATGTCGTTTAAATCATGCCAATAAAAATTAATAGGATAAATCCATCTGTCAACTTTACTTCAAGTTCCGCCTCCAGGGTAGCGGGGGAGAAATTAGGGGTGAATTAGCCGCTTACTGACACAGACCGAATTCCACGCGGGCGGAGCCGCGGGCACAGCTAGTAAATAATAAATAAATAAATATTTTATGGGACAATCTTACACAAATCGACCTAGGCCCACAGTAAGCTCAATAAGGCTTGTGTTGTGGGTACTAGGCAACGATATATATAATAGATAGATATAGATAAATACTTAAATACATAGAAAATATCCATAACTCAGGAACAAATATCCGTGATAAACACACAAATAAATGCCCTGACCGGGATTCGAACCCGGGACCTCCTGCTTCATAGGCAATAATAGTACATTATTGTCGAGGAGGTGAAGTAGCACATTGATGGCTGAGTATTACGTTTAAACGGACGACTTTAGGAGTCCGTTTAATTTAATACGAAGCCAGCAATGGCCCTTCACGCCGAGTCCAATATAGTGTTTTATTCAAAAATAATGCAAAACAGCCAACGTTGATGAACAACAAACAATATTGACATAAATAATATATTCAGGATAACTTAACATAACATAACATAACATAAATACTCTTTATTGCACGCCTCAAATAATAGACACAAAGTATACACAAGACAAAAACAAAAAAGCAGAGGCAAAAACAATTGGTGGTCTTATCGCTAAAGAGCGATCTCTTCCAGACAACCTTTGGGAAGCGGAAACCTTTGTAAATTAACAAAAAAGTAGGTGTTGCAAAGCAAATAAACCAAACATTAATAAACTTACACATATAAAAGAAAGAAAATATATATAAATAAAAAATAAATAAACTTACATAGCTCAACATACATACATATATATTTAATAAATATAATAAAATAAGAAAATATAAACTAGGACCACACACACTACATGCCACAGGTTGTTAAAACGGTTAATGGAGTTGTAGGGTATCTATACGGATCATGGGAGAGACAAATAATGTTCTTTAAGACGATTGTCGCCGGAGTGTCCTTGAGCGTTTGGGCGCTCTCTACCCGCGCCACCCGCGTACTCTTCTCATTGCGATCGTGCGTAAATCCGCCGCGATGCACCGCAATAATGTTCAAAGAATATGACTTTACTCAGAGGCGCGCGGGCAGATTTATAATAATCATACTTAATCCTTTTGTGGATGTTTTGTGATTTGAATACTGTGATTAAGTACTACGGTGACATTTTTTAGGAATGCTACTAAATAAGATAAGTAATAACGATCTCGATTAGTAGATTTTTATGTAAAAAAATGAAAACCTAGATTTTGAATTTGAAGTACAGTGAGCGGCAAAATATTTATGAATTTACGAAATATGGTTAAAAATATTCCGCATATCAGAAAAAATAAAAAAAATACTGACTAGTACAGCAAAAAAAACTGAATGCCCATCAAAGCGGTGTTTTCATGTGAATTTGGTTTTTTTTTGCTGTGCAAGTGAGCTTAATAGATGGTTATTTTTTTATTGCGATTTTAAATATTAACCGTAAAAATTCACTTAATTACGATAAATTAACGAAACTAAGCCTGTTGCGAGTTGCGAATAGTAAAAATGCACATGTAAGGAGCGGTATTTGTGCACGAAATCGTCATATAAATGAGAGCTGTAAGCCCATTAAATTTAGATCTTTAAAATATAACACAGCGCAAACACTTCTTAGGGTTCCATAGCCAAAATGGTAAAAACGGAACCCTTAAAAGTTTTTTGAAACATGTCCGTCAGTCCGTCCGTATGTCACAGCCATTTTTATTATAAAACATATATTACTGAAATTTTATCTAGAGGTGTGTTTCATGTGCCGCTACTTAGTTTTCTGGCTAAATTGCTAAAAAAATCTTTTAGGTGAGGCACTCCATACATACAATGCCAAACTAAATGTCAAAAATATTTTTTTTTGTAAATATGAACATGTTGTACGATACGGCTTTAAAAATATCTTATAACACAAGCAATAAATTAAAACATAGATTCTACAACTACAACTTTTGTTCAACAACTTAAAAAAAATATGTAGTCTTTAGATTGTCTCTTTTTTGAACAAACTAAATAGTATTTTCAATGTACGTTAAAATCCTTCTCATTGACATTGCTTGTCAGTCTTGTCACCTTACAGACTTAATCAATTTCGCAATACATTGCGTGTTCGAATAAACTTTAAAGTGTACTAAAAATCAGACCACAAGTTATTTTTCAAAGTCGCTGAACAAAGGTTGTTTACTTTGAGGAGTAGAATCTATATTTTAATTTATTGCTCATGTTACAGGCAACACCCGGTATATAGAGTATTTTTAAAACTTTTTTATTAAGTCAATATTTTCAGAAATCATTGCTTCGAAAGTCTAAATATAATAGCCCCCATCTAACTTTTAATCCGTAAGTCAAAAAAATATGAAAATATACCGAGAAGGCTTAGTACTTAATTTTCTACGAAAATTATTTCACATATTATCGGTTCATCCGTTTTTGAGTTATCTCCAAGAAACTACTTTCTACGGAACCCTACATTATACATGGTCCGATACAAACTTGGCCGGTCTTTTAAAGATTTTTGATAGGTAGTATTAACCCTTAGTAGTAATTTATGTATTCACTTGTGTTGATAATTAATATAAAATTTGTATTTATTTGCATTTCACCGACATAGTAAGTTTATTTTAGGGTAGTCAACGCGCATGTGAATCTTCTGGGGTTGCAGGCGTCCATAGGCTTTATAACTGCTTTCAATCAGGCGGGTCGTATGCTTGTTTGCCAGCGTCGTGGTATAAAAAAAATCATTTTTTCCTTTATTCTTACAAACATTGAACTCTTAAATATCAGCAATTTTTTATTAGATTCTCAATCAGGCTTTGCTCAGTGATAGTTAGTAGACTGAAATTTGGTATGAGTAATTATGTGTTTTAATTACGCCTACAAAGTGGTAAAACAATAAGTATCTGACACCCATTGTTGGATAGGTCTTTCAAGAAGAATATGCCTTAAACAACTTTTGGATGAAACGAATACTTTCGTAAATAATAGCTTCGAAAGTTAAAATGCTCTTTGATTTTTGAACCATGGGTCCAAAAAAATTGGGAAAATTCCTGGAAGTGAGGCCATTGAAATACTTATCACGTATTTTCAATAAAAACTATATGGAATAAAATCGGTTGAGCCGATTTTGAGTTATGCCTATAGTAAAATAACGTAAGTGCTACAAAATATTTCTTTATAGACTACCTTTTGAATGGATTTATTGTAACAGACCGGCAACTACGGATCCCTACACTGAGCATAGCCCGATATTCTCTTGGCCGGTTTATCTGCAATCCTTTGCAGTTTACTTCGCAATTTCTAGATTTGAGAAATTAGTATAAAGTATAACATTAAAGATTGTATTTAATCTTAAAATAAAACGCATATTACATTCGTTTAGAACACGGTATTCTTAAATAAATATGTTTAAATAAATTCGGTTCTTTGGAGTTTTTTATTAAATTAATTATTAGTCTATTGTATTGCAGTACTATCAGATTTCCGCAACTCGACGACTAATGCCTATTTTGCGTGATGCATGCGTTTACTAAAACATAATAATTTTAGTTTACTTACATGACCAAATTTGTTTTCAGAGCAATGTGAGATTCATGATTTTTGTTTTATTTCATTTGTTTTTTACTTATATTATAATCTAAATAAAATACACTTTTTATACGAACGTACATAAACATGCATACGAGTACATTATCTTAAAAGATAAAACGTCTATACATTATTGATTCCGGGAAGACACGTTATATCCGCACCGTATGAACCCTCTGCAGTTATTTAGTCTTTAGGCACAGTAAGTCCGATATTATTGCTAACGGGCCAAGCACAAGTATATGTAGTACAAGGGAAGCACGGAGCGACGAGCGACACAGCCTCCTCGTCTCAAAGCTAGCTCACGACTGCCAGCAACGCCGTTTTCGAGCTAATAACGCACGAAATGTGGAATTATGATCAAGTTGTTTAGGAAAATTTAATCAATTTAAATATCCTACGTTGAGTTTGTAGTGTTCTGTAGTACATATTTTTTAGTTCAACAATATTTTAAATCGAATGAGCCGTTCAGTAGATATAAGCAAAATTAACCGTAAAACGACTTTTCGTTACATTTACATAACGGAGAAACTATACGTTACACGATTTATTCAAACGTTGACAATCTTGTACATGAAATGGTAAATAACATATATTTTTTTCAAAATTTTTGATTGACCCGTTATTGAGATATATCCCTTAGAAAGTAACAGTTTTCGGCCACAATCAGCGCCTAGCGCCTTAAGTTGTTTCTTAAACACAGCAAGAGATTTAGTACGCCTTAAGTCTAACGGTAAATTTTTCCAGAGCCTTACAGCCTGAAAAGTGAAAGAACTGTTAAAAACCCTCCGGTGTCCGAGGCCAGATTCATAGATGGCAGCACCATCTCTCTCGCTATACCAGAATCACGTAAGAGATTCGGATAGGAGGTGCAAGCACGTACTGCGCATGCCCTTAGAGTATGGTCAACGGCGCCTAGCCGTTTCAAATTCAGAGATTGCATATACATGAGAAAATTTGTCAAGTTCCGCCGTGACCGGGTGGTCTAACTGTTAAAAAATTTAGAAGAAGAAGACGGTACATTAAGTAGCAATTTTTGAGCAGATCTGGCCGAAAGCAAGTAACTAAAATGTTCTTTGAGGTAACAGGGAGTTGCGGGGTGAAAAAGAATGGTGTATAAAAGAGATAGAGTGTGGGAGTCACGACGAAGACGTATAGGAAGCCAGTTGAGCTGAGAGCGGAAAATGGAAACGCGATCATACTTGCGTAACCCAAATATGAAACGGATGCATAGATTTTGAATGCGCTCAAGTTTATTCAGCTGATCTTCAGTGAGATCGATGTACGAAATATCGGCGTAGTCCAAAATAGGGAGAAGTAAAGTCTGAGCGAGCGCAATCTTGGTGGGTATGGGAAGAAAATTCCGGAGTCTTCGTAAAGAACCAACAGCAGCAAACATCCTCCTACTGACTTCGCCCACTTGAGGAACCCAAGATAATGTCCGGTCCATAATAATGCCCAGGTTCCTTACTTGATGAGAATATGGAATATGGACACCATCAAAGTAGATAGGGGCCAGATTTTCAAAGTCAATCCTTGAGATAAGTATTGAACTGCCAATAATAATTGCCTGGGTTTTTGCCGGATTAACAATAAGTCCAAAACTTCGGCTCCAGTGTAGTATGCCTACCAGGTCATTGTTTACCGTATTAATTACAGATGGAAGATTGGCAATTTCGCCCTGTGAATATATCTGAAGGTCGTCGGCATAAAGGTGATAGCGAGAAGTAAGTTTATGAGTAATAGAGTTAATAAATATTGAAAACAACAAAGGAGATAACACGCCACCCTGTGGAACACCGGCCAGCGTGTAACACCAATCAGAATAGGAATCATCCACCTTTATACGCTGCCGACGACCACTAAGATAACTACGAAACCATTCAATTACCGTTGGAGATACGTTAAGAGAGCGCAGTGTGCCAAGTAGAATGTGAAAATGTTGAAAGCATTGCTAAAGTCTAGCAATGTCAACACTGTTAACTTTCGATCATTCATTCCCGCCCGGATGTCATCAGTAATCTTAGTGAGTGCGGTAGCCGTACTATGACCCGAACGGAAGCCGGATTGGAACGGGTTAAAAAGATCATTTTTGTTTAGATATGAAGTCAACTGCTGGTGTACAAGCCGTTCGAGTACTTTGGAAAGGAAAGGAAGGATAGAGATAGGTCGATAATCAGAAAACGAGGAAGGTTTAGACTTTTTTGGAACTGGGATAATATGGGCGTCTTTCCAAATTGAAGGATAGGTACAGGATGAAACAGAATAATTAAGGATAGAGGAAATGATAGGTATGAGCAAGTCGAGGAGAGGGAGGATCATATTACGGCTAACGCAATCATTACCAACGGCATTGGATGTTATGGATAGTGCGCTCCTTCTAACGTCACAATCAGTAAAAGAAACAAGAGAAAAAGGAGAACAGTCTGGAGTTGAAAGTGAGGAAAGATACTTAAGGGTCTCAACCTTAGCATGACCACCAAAAGTAGCAGAAGTGGAGAAATGTAGATTCAATTTATTGAAATCTACGTCCTTAGGGCAAGAGTTTTGCTGAGACTTGCCACCAATCCAAATGACTTTAAAAACTTCCATACTTTAGCAGGATTCCCATTCTCTACAGACTCATGAATGTGGCGCCTTTGAGCGTCACGACATATGGTGCTGCAACGATTACGTAGCGTGTGGTAGCGAGCTTTGTTTGCATCTGAAGGATTAACTTTGTATCTAGCCTTGACAGAGTTCTTTTTATCGAGTAATACCTTGATTTAATTAGTCAGCCAAGGAGCAGGAAGATGCCTGAGCTTAACAGAGCGGACTGGGGCGTGAACGTCATATAGCTGGACAAGTAGCGAATTGAAGATGGATACTTGCTCATCTACAGAATTAGCACCGGAAATGACACCCCAATCTATTTTAGATGCATCCTCACGAAGTTTATCCACATCCATCCGACCGAAATTGCGCTGAAGGAGAATTTTTGGCTTCTGTTTTGGGGGTTAAATTTAAAAGACAAGTAAATAAGATCATGATATGAAAAAGCATGTGCGGGAAATTGGCCATACTTAGCAACATGCGGAATAGAAGAAGTGAGAGCGAGGTCTAAAAGTGAGGCAATGCAATTAAGGAAGTGATGTGTTGCATTGGTAGGGAGAATATTTAGTACTTTAAAGTCCGCGCGCGGTAGTCGTCTTTTAAAAGGCACGTATTAAAATCACCCATAATTAGGTGGTGATCAAAGATGGGTAGATAATCTTCCAAGAGTTTTTCAAGAGATGCGAAATAATTGACATGCAATGAAGGAGAGTAAAAAACGCCGAGCAGGGGTTTAGTGTGAGAAAGGGAGATATTAAGAAATAGATATTCGGCGATATCAGACAAAGGAGACTGGCCCGACATGCAAACAATAGAATAGGGTATGTGCCAGCGAAGGTAAATAGCAACTCCACCGCCACCTCTTCCGATACGATCGTTACGGATTAAATGGAAACCAGGCAGAGAATAGGAAGAAGAAGGTAAACATGGCTTAAACCAAGATTCTGATACGAGAATCGCGTGAACATTGCGTAAATCAAATGTAGCCACGAAATCATTATAGTGAGCTGGGATACTCTGCGCATTAATATGCACTATATTAAAATGTTTACTTAGATTATCAAATTCAGCATTAAGTAAGTCATGAAGTGATGGCGGTAAACTCCTGAAGCTGTCATCAGAAACACTTTCCGAAGAAAAGGATACGAAATGATCACTTTCTAAATTGCTACTGTGGCTGGACAAATTCATTATATAATATATAAATAAAATAAAATATATATTAAACCAAAACTAATATATACTTGTATTATAACTTTAGTTACTAAAGGTACCTTATCTACCCGCCAGCATTATCTGGATGGAACAAAATTATAAACAGAATAGAAATAATCAATATACAAGGAGAAACGGAACGCACTAATTTACAAGTGACAACACTGAACTGTGTTTATGTCAAGTTGTTGACAGTTGACAAGTTGATGTAAGGGATAAAACAAATGTCATTACGAAAACTAAGATAAACAAATTAAGATAAGTGCTGCGCGACTAAATTGAGAAGTAAATTATAAGAGTGTAACACGGTAATAAGAAATGCACTGCACAGCGAACACAAACAAAGTCCTTTACGATCGAGTTTTCGACTTCACCATTTCCCTCTTGGCACGCTGCTGCCTAGCTTGCGTAGCCTGGGGGGCTGGCCGAGTCTTTGGCTCCGATGCCGCGGCGGCAGCAGGCTCCGCGACGGCATCAGCAGGCTCCGCGACGGCATCAGCGGGCGTCGCTTGCGCAACCGACAGAGCTTTCACATCGGCGACGCTGTTTGCACGGCGGCGCACGCCGTCCTTTCCTAGCACAAGCACGTCGCCGTTCCAGGTCCAGCAGTTGCGCACTCCAAATCGCTCACGAGCCTCCATAAAGGCATTGTGGCGGGGCTTTGTGAGAAACTCTCCAAGTGTGACGCCTGAACCCTTGAGTGCCACTTTGCCAAACCATACATCATCCCTGATGGCCTTGAACTTGACAAGACTTCTAGGTTAAAAGAATGGCCACTACCGTGAGCATCGAATTTCGATTCGAATCCTATAATTATCTCTATCTCCATCGCTTCTCATTTTGAGTGAGAGAGACAGATTTATTCGAAACTACAATTTTCTATGTTCGCGGTACACGCTCAGCTTTGCCGCCATTATGTTTTTTTATTAAAAAGTTTGAAGTGTATTTTTCTTCTCAATTTACCGTAAGCTATTTGAGATAACTAAAAAGTCGCGGTACCAACATTATAAATAACAAATACCGATGTTGTGTTTTGGCTGTTTAGGACCTTTGCCTTTATTTTTGTATGGCTGTTGAACTTTTTAAAAAGTTTGTACCTCGACAAAAATGGAATTTGTATGCAACATTTATGTCGCGAAATCGAGCCTGCAATTTCCGTAACTTTTTAATTTTTATTTGACCATAAACTAGGCATTTCGCCGCCTAGTTTATAACCGTAAAAGTCAACCTTGCCGGACATTTTTGAATAAAGAGTATTTATGTTATGTTATGTTATGTTATCTCAATGGCAAGAGCGCTGGTGGCCTGGCGGTAAGACGTCAGACTTTCAATCCGAAGGTCTCGGGTTCAAACCCCGGCTCGTGCCACTGAGTTTCTCGCAACTTATGTACGGAATATCATTTGCTATTTACCAGTCGCTTTTCGGTGAAGGAAAACATTGTAAGGAAACCGGACCTAATCCCGATAAGGCCTAGTTTCCCCTCTGGGTTGGAAGGTCAGATGGCAAGTCGCTTTCGTAAAAACTAGTGCCTACGCCAATGTATGGGATTAGGTTGTCAAGCGGACCCCAAGCCGGGACAAACGCTAGGAGGTAGAAGATCTTAATGGGAAAAGGAATCTGGATGTATGTGAAGAGGTATCTCCAGGATTAAACTACTGGCCTGATTTAGATGAAATTAGTTATTTACATAATTTGACTCCCGGGGAAGGACAAAGGTTTTAAAATCCACTAGTCAAATAAACCACCAACCAAAAAACATGATCGGTGGATTATGACAGCTAGACATCTCGCCACGGTGAAAAAATAGATTCCGGAAACCCCGATTCAGCACCATCTGCAAATGTCTCTTGTCAGGCCTGCAGCAGGCCTGACAAGCCTAATCCAGCCATCAAGAACGATTTCTAGTTTTTAGTTCTGCCTAGTTTTTGACCACAAATGGGGTGGATACTGATGATGATTACGTATTTTCGTAAGTTAAGTTATGGAAAGCCAAATAAACACCTCCACATTCTGACTTATAAAAGGGACCTATAAAAAACGGCAAAGTGGGAGTCGGACTCGCGCACGAAGGGTTCCGTACCATTATCTATAAAAACGGCAAAAAATCATGTATGTTGTATGGGAGCCCCCTTAAATATTTATTTTGTTCTGTTTTTTAGTATTTGTTGTTATAGCGGCAACAGAAATACATCCATCTGTGAAAATTCAAACGGTGCAACTATCACGGTTCATGAGAATCATGAGATACAGCCCGGTAACAGACAGACAGCGGAGTCTTAGTAATAGAGTCCCGTTTTTCCCCTTTGGGTACGGTACCCTAAAAAACATGTCTAAAACGGTTAAACACGTGAAGCTTTCAGGAAAACCTGTCAAATATGATGCGTTTCAATATACCTGTAGGTCTGTTCAAATAATATTATTTGTTATTGAATTTTATTTGATTTCATATTGAGCAGGATTAGATTAGAAATGCGCCTTATCCATAAAATACCGTTTTTGAGTCATCGATTTATTTGTCAAACATTAATAAACAATTTCATTGTAAGTACTTGTTTTTATCAATACGAGTACCTATGTTAACCAGATTATAATCGATATTTTTCCCATCCTGTATTTTTTCTTGCTATCCTTTAGTTGTCAACTCCGTAATAAATATTAATTAAAATTTCTTAAGTACGCATTTGTATAACAATGTATACACCCCCCCACAAGGTGGACTGATGACCTAGTAAAGGTCGCGGGAGTCCGCTGGATGCGGGTGGCGCAGGACCGGTCATTGTGACACTCTTTGAGGGAGGCCTATGGTCAGCAGGGGACGTCTTTCGTCTGATATGATGATGATGATGAACAATGTATTTTTCTGATTTTTATAACAAATCAAAATTTTGAAGTTCTAATAACGCTGCTACAAAAAAAATCCATTTGCGTAACGTCCGTAATAAAAACACTTGTAACATCTGACGTCTCAACCCTCACGCTCAACGTCAGTCGAATCAAGAAAAGTATTCCTCCAATATTGGGGGCACCATTGTTATGATGTACAGTTGGCTATAAAAGTGTATAAACAATAAACAACTCAGTCAGATTTATAGGATGGGAAGAAAATTTCTGTATAAAATTCTAAAATGAAGATTTGGAACTATTGGCTAAGTACGAGTTATATTATAAGAATGACTTTAGTTTGCATGGTTTAAACGTGATATATCGTAATTTAATCTTGTATGAACTAAAGTTTATTTAGCAAACAGGTAATAGTTTTCTAAGGAAGAAACATTTTTTTTTCCTTTATTTCTCACACGTACATTGATTGACATCGTTTAGAGTTTAGGACTTTCTATTAGAGCTCCCGCTACACGTGTTACACGCGGAGACAAATAGCCGTGTACTTAAGACCGGGGGTGCTAAGGAATCGGTTTACACGAACCGCCGTATCTTTGAAACGTTTCCTGGAGTCGTTTCCACGGGTACACGGGTAGTTAATACCGGCCCAAACGGGTCCGAAGTAGTTTGAGCCGATTCAAATAAAGTCTATATATATATATTATTGAATATATATATATATTATTCGTTTTTTATTCGTAGCTTTTAAATTCGACACGTTTCGACCTGTACTTCCAGCCACTCGTCAAAGACGTTTCCAGATCCGCGTGTATTTAAGAAACGTTTCATAACACGCGCGAAACGGGCCAGAAAACCGTGTAGCGTGTAATTCAGAAACGGTTATTCGAAACGGGTACTCGTACACGAGACCCGGATTAGACCGGGAGCCCTACTTCCTATTCAGCTATTTTAACGATACACAAGCGCTGACTAGACTTTTTCACGATCACAGTGTATCCTAATTTTTATATTGGATAAAATGTAAATAAAACCAACTGGATGGGAGTAATAAAAAATCCAGAAATACAACCAAAGTTGTGCGTTACAAAACAGTTCATAAAAATGCCTGCAATCGATGAAGTTTTGGAAGTTAAATAAAAATGTAAAATATTTAAACTTTATTAACATTTTTTTTGTAAATGATTGTTCAATTATATCAATTTAAATAAGTAGGTACATTTTATAAAGTCAACGCGCGCCAACATCCGTTGTATACTATCCATGACATTCACAACGCCATTCCGTTCAGTGTCTTTTGCACCTGACTGTACACACCTGATATACAAGGGGCAAAATATGTTATTTTATTGTGAACAACAAAGGCTCAATTTAATATTTGGCGCCGTCAGAAGGCAGGCAAATGCAGTATTGCAACTGAAATAATTTGTTAGAGTGGCGATACTGAACGTGGCGCACAATATACTTCAAAGTATCTACAAAGGATCTAAAATAGCTATTATTTTTGGTTTTTGGATTTGGATTTAAGGTTTTTGAGCGACAAGTACAAAAACGCCGGCTGAACACTTTTCATATGCGCTGTCTTGCGGAACATACGGGCCACCACAGAATTCATTACCAAAGGAGAAATGAGGATTCAATTAGGAGATAAGAAATGCAACCCGGGTTTTTTTTATGGAAGATTCTGAGGGTTGGGTATAACCCGGATTTTTTCCTAGGTAGTTACTAAGTAACCCGGCTTGCATTCTGTTGTAGCACTAAGCAAGAGGACGGCGTAAGAGGGGGAGGAATTTTATGATTTCTACGCGACTTAGTCTAAAAGATAATGATGATCATCTCTAAGTATACAAACGTCACACAGCTACTATCAAGACAAAAGATATTTATTCATGACATACACAATATTACATACAAATTCACAGACAAACAAAATAAAGACGTATAGGTGTCGCACCACGAAATGGACCCTGCTCAGCAAAATGCTAGCTAGTATGTCAGCTAGCGCTGGTCTTCCGTAGGGCCCACTTGGTGATGCCACGACAGATAACACAAACTGAAGTCAAAAAAATCATATTTCATACTAATTTTATAAATGGGAAAGTGTATGTGTGTGTTTGTTTGTTTGTCCGTCTTCCACGGCAAAACGGGGCGACGAATTGACGTGATTTTTTAAGTGGAAATAGTTGAAGGGATGGAGAGTGACATAGGCTACTTTTTGTCTCTTTCTAAACCCCCACTTCCCTAAAATGGTTGAAATTTGTATGGAGCATTCCGGGGGGCAATCAGGAAAGGGGAACCGTGTTACCACGAATTTAACGCGAGCGAAGCCGCGGGCAAAAGCTAGTAGAAAATAAAGTTATACTTAACACAAACAAATAAAAATAGGAACGTAAATTATCATTTAAAAAACTACACATGTACAGGAAAATACAAAATAAATATGGGACAATATAAAAATATATAACCACATTGAGTTTCACTTTTTTTTAGGTCTTCACAAACATATGCAGATGTTTTCGCGGCAGAAAATCAAATGCTTCTAATTGCGACTGTTTTATACTCGTAGATAAAAACCTAGTGATGAAAATATACCACAAAAAAACAGTTTTATTTCAACCAATCCGCAAAAAGCCGATCCGTAATTTCCGATTGCAGCAACAAAACGCGGAATATTCATCAATCCGCAATCAGCGGTAAAAACTTTCGTCTCGATTATTTCCGGCGCGCTTTACGGCCAGCAATCCGGGCCATTGCTCGATTCCTTCCGAGGTAGGGCGATACTGCAGAACAAGCTAAACAGAGCGATGCGAAGCGAAGCGATAGACGACTGATTTGAACTTACCTACAGCAAAAAAATATTCGATGAAAGCGATACACGAGTGACGCTTGGGATGGTACTATAGTAATTCAATGATGGTGGTAAAAACTTTCGTCTTGATTATTTCCAGCATGCTTTTCTGCCAGCACTGCGGGTCATTGCGAAGCGAAGCGATAGAGTACTGAACTTACCTACCATCTATACATATAATAAAGCTGAAGAGGGTCGAAAGTCTGTACATGGAAGATAATCGAAAAAAAGTTGGCTGGGGATACTTAGAATCGATAACAGAACACGTTCCAACAATTTTCAGAATTTTTGTCTGTTTGTCTGTTTATCTGTTTGTCTGTTTATTTGACCGCGCATCACGTGAAATCGGCTAAACGGATTTTTATGAAATTTTGTATAGATATAGTATGAGTCCTGGGAAAGGATAATATATAGTTTTAATCCTGAAAATCAACCCTGGTGGGGGTGAAAATGGGGTTGAAAGTTTGTATGGAGAATTTTTAACCGCTGAAACGATTTAGATAGAAATGAGTATGGAGATAATTTGAGTCTCGAGAAACGTCATAGGATAGTTTTCAAACCCTTGTGGGGGTGAAAAGGGGGTTAGAAGGTGGTATGAGGAATTTTTACCGCTGAACTGATTTAGATGAAAATTGGTATAGAGATAGTATGGGTCCCGAGAAATGACGAAGGATAGTTTCATCTTCAAACCCCCCTCCCCCCATCTTACTTTAGAACCGTAGGTCCAAAAAATAAAAAAATAAAATGGAAGTGAAGCCTGAAAGGTACTTTTTATAAAAACTATCTATACATGTAATAAAGCTGAAGAGGGTCGAAAGTCTGTTCATGGAATATATTCGAAAAAAGTTGGCTGGAGATACTTAGAATCGATAACAGAACACGTTCCAAGAATTTTTTATTAGTTAACGGCTTAACGGATTTTGATGAAATTTTGTGTAGAGATAGTTTGAGTCCCGGGAAAGGACAAAGAATAGTTTTCATCCCGAAAATCAACCCTGGAAGGGATGAAAAGGGGGTTGAAAGTTTGTATGTTGAAAGTTGGTATTAAAATAATTTGTAATTTTTTGGTCAAGGTGTTCATATTTATAACATGTTACCCGTCGATGCTTGAAATTTACCTTTACCGGCTCTTAATAAATATTTGAAAATGTCATGAATGTCATAGGGTTATTGCAGGTTCGAGGGCTATATATGACGGACAAAATTGCATGGCCCAAACCAAAAAACTACTACAAAATCATCTAACTTTTATAGGACACCGTTTAGGTAGGAAAACATATTAAACGTTTTGTGAAGCAGTCAGATTAGGATTTATTTTTCTTTGTAATTAAACAATAGGTACATTATCTGTCTCTCAAGCTGATAATGCGTAGTTCTTCAAGAAGACATATCAATGTCTTCTTGAAGAACTACGCATTATTTTGTATAATTAAGATCTAATAATGTATTACTCTTTTGAAAAAAATAAGTCCAGTCGAATTTCTTTTCGGTGATAATACTTCTTGGGCCAGAGGTGTAGCGTTAGAATCGGTGGTAGTTTTGGAACGAAGTTCCTTATCGGACGGTTCGCGGATGGGGGCCTATGCGAAAAAAAGTCACGTGACGAAAAAGCGTCACGTCACGAAAACGCGACACCCATACGATTGAGAAACATGTAAAATGGAATGAAATAAAAAATATATAAAATAGAATAAAGTGAAGTGAAGTGTAGTGAAAAGTGAAAGTGACAAAGTGATAAAAGTGAAAAAAGTCGAGAACCTTAAAGAATAACCTTAGTCGAGAATTTTAAAAATGTCGAAAATGTCAAAAATTTCCAAAATGTCAAAAAATTCCTAAATGTCAAAAATTTCCAAAATTTTCAAAATTTCCAAAATTTCCAAAATTTCCAAAATTTTCAAAATTTCCAAAATTTCCAAAATTTCCAAAATTTCTAAAATGTCCAAAATTTCCAAAATTTCCAAAATTTCCAAAATTTCCAAAATTTCCAAAAGTTCCAAAATTTCCAAAATTTCCAAAATTTCCAAAATTCCCAAAATTCCCAAATTTTCTAAAATTTCCAAAATCCAAAATTGGCAAAATTTCCAAACATTCCAAAACTTTTCAAAATTTCCAAACTTTCTAACATTTCCAAGATTTCCAAAACTTCTAAAATTTCTAAAATTAAAAAAAAAAACTAAATTTACGATAAAGTCAAAAATGAAATAAAATTAAATAACATAACTTCGTTCCAATCGCACTCGATTCACACACTTCCCTCGACACTCACCTATTTTATTTTTCTCTGACGTTCATTAGTGCATTGTAGTGTGCTTACATTGACGAATAAATATCTTGATCTACACCAATATCATAAATCCTCTATTCCGCTTTCGGAACTCTATGTAATTAATTACCAACATTATTGCAACCAGTAACGTAACATCAGTGTATTATCTTTGACAGTGTGGTAAAAACGTATGAAAATTAATTACCTACGGTAACGTAATGAAAATCCGCCCCCCCGACCGCCGGCGCAATGTTGGTCATGGCGGTGTAATGAATGAATGAATGAATGAACGAATGAAAGATTTATTCATGACAATTACAAAAAACATAATAAACAATAACATATACAACCCGAAACATTAATTGCCACGAAATGGTCGCAACTCAGCGTTAAATGCCGGCAGGGCCAGCGCTGGTCTTCCGTTGCAACCATTTGACGACACGGCGCATTGACGCATTGGCTTGAGTAATGGCGGTCATTCTAATGGTTTCAATGGATTTTTAATATGTGTGTAGGTAAAGCAGTGTATGCTTCTGTACATAATTAGGCCTTATTACGTAACAGTTACATCGCCATGTCCGTCCGTCTGTCCGCGGTCTAGCTCAGTTACCGTTCGCACTAGAAAGCTGAAATTTGGTGAGGCCTGATAAGAACTTTCAATAAAAACTGTATTGAATAAAATCGGTTCAGCCGTTTTTGAATTATTAGTCAAAAACTCATAGTGAAAGGAAGTGCCGAATAGTAAAATGACGTAAGCGCCGCCAAATAAACGACCTTTTGAACGGATGTTTTGTAACAGGGCAGCATCTACGAAACTCTACACTGAGCATCGCCGGACATGCTCTTGGCCGGTTTTTTTTGCATCGTTTTTCCGGAAATCACCCCTTAAGGATTACTAATTCCAATTCAAGAAAATCCCCAGCCAGGTTATACGTAACCTATAAAAATTCAACGTCTAAAAGGGGGGGTAGCCACTACTTTCGATTGAGTTAAAATTGCATGGGTCATGGACCCCCCCCCCTCCAAGTGCACCTAAAATAGAAAAAAACATTTCAGCATTTGTGATCCCCCCCACTTCCAACCACGCCTGTTCTTACCTTTCATGCTTTGACTGATTTGACGGGAGGATCGATTTGGATGATATTTGCCGTGGACATGAACGTATAAATACAAAAGTGGTCCTGTATCGTCCGATATACACCTACTACTCTCTAAGTCGTTTAAATCATGCGAAAAAAAATAGTATAATAAAAAAAAGTATTAATTTTTGAGTGTAGTTTCATTTAGTGGTAATTGTAAAATATTTTTTCCCCTAGCGTATCCATCTGTCAACTTTACTTCAAGTTCCGCCTCCAGGGTAGCGGGAGAGAAATTAGGGGTGAATTAGCCGCTTACTGACACAGACCGAATTCCACGCGGGCGGAGCCGCGGGCACAGCTAGTAAACAATATTTAAGAGAAGCGATAGACGAGTGACGCTTGGGATGGTACTGTAGTACTAGCGAAGCAATTCGATGGACCAACGATCGCGGTAAAAACTTTCGTCGCGATTATTCTCAACGCGCTTTACTGCCAGCAATCCGGGCCATAGCTCGATTCCTTCCCAGATAGGGTGGCAATGTAGTAGGTACACGCGATGCTATGTGAAACGACAGACGAACTATGCTAGTAGGTCGCCAATGTTTGTGTAAATGTCATGCTAGCTCTACACATCGACGGACGCATCAGCAGATGATATCTGCGTCTCGTTCTCTCATTATCGAGTAAGAATGACACGCAGATACAATGCTGATGCGTCCGTCGATGTGTAAAGCTAGCATCAAACAGATTGCTTAATTCCTAGCCAGGTATGCTTATGGTTCTGTGAGGCGTTAGACGAAAAACTTAAGTGCCTTCTATCAGACATTTTTGTTTAAATTCCCATGAACTTGCAACAGCGCGTATCTATTTTTTATCATAACAGACTTTTGATAGTTACGTCAAATTATAAGTAGACTAAACTGTTTACTATAGGTATAGATAAATTAACGAGAGCATGGAATTGCATATGTAGTAGTATTGTATGTTTACAGGCATTCTATATTTGAATTTTCTATTTTCTCGTACTATCAGCATAAAAAGAGGTTTGTTATATATTGAAGAAGTAAATACCAAAATAATGTCAGTGTCAAATTGTGAATATTATTTACGTTGTGCATATATTTTTACGTCTGATTTTATTGTATTCTTACAATTATCAGAATAATTTTGTGTCAGCCCGTACGACTAAGTGTAAGTTACATAATTGTCAAAAAATATGGCAGTGAGTAATTTTGGTCCGATTGAGAGTCAAAGTAAGCAAATTATTTTTAACTGTTATAAATATTTTGAACTTGAACTGAAGAAAAATTTAAATTCCCCTTACACCGCTGCCCAGTTAGTTGAAAAATCTACAGGTGTTTGTCTCTCTACTGTTTATAACATTGTGTCTGAGAGCAATAGTGAGAAATTCGCAACAACAAAGAAATTCACCTCCCCGAGAAATAAAAAGTTACGTACTTGTCCGTCATCAAGCAGTAGACGATTTTGATCAGGAAGTCATCCGGAGAACTATATACAATTTTCATCTGTCCCATAAGCAATTTCCAACCTTAAAGGCACTCCACTCTGTGTTAAAATCCAATATAGATTACAAATTTGGCATTTCCACCTTACGAAAACAAATACAAAAATTAGGATTTAAATGGAAAAAGACCAAGGACAACCGAAAAATATTAATGGAAAGACACAACATACGACTGCTAAGAATAAATTACCTTACCAAAATTGCGGAATATCGGTCTGAAGATAGACCACTAGTTTATACTGATGAAACCTACATCCACACTTCACATGTGTCCGGAGAGGCTTGGACCGATGGAACAGAATTTGGTGTAAAAAAACAAATCAGTACAGGCCAGCGGTTAATAATAGTGCACGCAGGAGGAAAAGATGGTTTTATTCCCAACGCTTTGTTAATGTTTAAGGCAAACCAAAAAACGGGAGATTACCATGACCAGATGAACTTTGTCAACTACGAAAAATGGTTAAAAGAAAAATTAATACCGAACCTTAAACCGAATAGCGTACTTATCGTAGATAATGCGTCCTATCACAACAAACGTTTGAATCGTGCTCCAACGTCAAATTCTCATAAACAAGAAATGATGGATTGGTTGACAGAACACAACATTTCGTATAGCCCGTTGATGTACAAAACCAGTTTGTATGATTTAATTAAACAAAATAAAGAGCGGTTTCGTGAGTACCACATAGATGCAATTTTAAAAGAACATGGCAACTCCGTTTTACGATTGCCACCGTATCACCCGACATTCAATCCGATCGAAAATATTTGGTCCATGTTAAAAGGATATGTAGCAAAAAGAAACGTTTCATTAAACATGCAAGGCATTATGAGTTTAGCAACTGAACGAATGAATACTATTACTGCTGAGGACTGGGAAAATATTTGTCGCCATGTCGAAAGTGAAGAAAATAAATATCGATGTCAGGAAGGGGAAATGGATCGAATTTCAAACAATCTTATTATCAATACTTGTGACAGCTCAGATGAAGAACATGATAGCGACTAAAAGCAAAAAAACAGAGGACTACTACTTATTCCATTTCTTAAGGGTATGTAATTTTATTAAATTAAGAGAAAATTATTCTCCTTTTGTTGCAAACGGTACAACCACTACAAATGCAATTCCATGATCTCGATAATTCATCTATACCAATTTTTTTTAACCCATTAAGGACAACAGAAATTATGTAAAATTAAACCTTATCACATTGAAATAACGTTCAAACAATGATAGAAAATATATTACCTTTGCCTTGTAAAACCCCTAACAGTAGCCGCCGCCCGCGACTTCATTCTCGCAGAGGTTAAAAACTTTCAAGCCTATTTTCACCTCTCACCACTTTCCATAGCACACTTCGCTACGCGCTACGCTCGTAGCCGATCCTAGCGTTTTCCTCGTATGTAGCGGAAAGCGCCTACGAACAGAGATCTCGCTTAGCGGATTCCTGGTCGTGAAAGTGTTAAGAAGTTAATTTTCAAAAAAACTATTCTTAATGGAGCTTTTTTAGTTTAAGTTTAGGTTATGCGTCATTCTGTTAGTCACAAGGTAAAAGGCAACTGCAGTGCTTTATATCCGGGGGCACGGTAGTGCCCCCGCTAACTCGAGCAAAACAAACAACAAATACACGGCCGTACCATTCTTTACCGTACCGTGCCGACTCTAAATACTTAAAACCGCAATAAAAGATAATATGCTATAAAAATCCAGTTGACGATGGCTGGCACTGGATCACAGCCTTTAATCGTAACGTGTCCGAACACAATGCCACATAGAAACTTTATGCCAAATTATTGGATTTTTGGTCCCTTAATCAGAACCGTAATAGGCCCCCTTTGTGCGCGCGCGATTTGTCACGGCCCGTATTGTGCCGCGGGAATTTAGTATCTATTGTGCGGTATGTAAAGTCGGTAATTTATTGACGCCTTTGTAGTGTTGTGCGTCGGATTTCGTCTGTCGTTTTAATTTAACGTTTACGGATTCGCGTTTGGAGTTCATTGTTGGGATGCAAGGAGTCAATTGGAGTGTGAATTTAGAAATAAGGAAAGCGGGAAAAATTGGGATTAGGTAAGTGATATAATAAATCTAAGGTTTAACTTACGTACTTTTACCGGAATTTCCAGGAAAATATGTATCATTTATTAAAAAAAAAACCGTATAAATTTTGGGTTGTTTCTGCTTAGAATAATAAAAAGTGTCTTAATTTTTCGTCAATTTTTTGACACGTTTTACATAGATTATATATGGAACGTCACGAAACTGACAAATAAATTAACTACGGAAATTTGTTTTTTTTTACGGTAAACACCCGAGCCTAGTTCTCGGAGCATTTTCAAGCACTCAGAAGTTTCTTGAACCATAGATTGTTCCTGTTGTGAAGTGAAGCTAGTGAAGCTTATGTTTAAAGAAACTCTTTGGATAGGTAAATGAACAGAAACTATAAATTATAGTTGGCAATATTTTTTAAAGGAAAACCTAATAAACTCTTCTGATTATTTTTAAATAAACTTGGTGATACACTTTCTGTCTCTAATTGTATTTATTTCTAACATGTTTGAAAAAGACAATAAAATCACTTCTCAGCTCGATTTCCTACCGGCTTGAATACATGTCATTAAGTAAGCACTTTACCTAGAGATCACAAAAAGCATAGCCAAATTATAAGGTAAACTCATTAAATAAGACATAACCGTACCAACAGTCAGACCTCGGTCAATTAACCATCAGACATCGAGCCCATGACAGATTACTTATCATAACATAACTTGTAACATAACCGTTACATTTAGCAACGTGACCCAAAAGCATAAAATCGAATGCCTCCTAAACTAAACATATAAAAAACTATGACCCACCGACCGTTGATATGAAAACTAATGTAGCGTTCACCACAAATAATAAAATGTCGGTACAATCGCGAAAAACATTCACAATTTCCCTATATTTTTTATATTCTTTTTATTGAAAATAAAAAGAGTATAAAAGGCTGGCCGAGTTGGGAAGTATGTCTATAAAGGAATGCGGATGTTTTTACTTGAGTTTTTTTGCATGTGAAAATATTTATTACTTTGATTGGATCAATCAACTTTTAGATCCTACGTTTTATTGGCTTCTGCGTCATTTTTGTGTGTAATTCATTCATTTTTGAAACCTCAGTTCGTTGTAAACGTATAGCTACGCGTAACTAGGTCATCTCTTACTCCCAAAATTTTAAATTATGTCTAAATGTGGACCAAGATACGCATCGCATTTTTATGTAATAATAAAAGATAAAAGAGAAAAGATATTTATTCTTCAGTTTAGGCACATTACAATGCACTTATGAACGTCAGTGAACATAATTTTAAACAATAAAGAACCGACTTCACTTAGCCTCCACTTTTCCAAAAGCAAATGCTCGATCGAGCTGTTGTCCAGGATCTCATCAGATTCTGACCTGATGACAATGGGACCAAATGTGAAGTATACTCTTTCAAACAAAAAAGAGTTTTCCAAATCGGTCCAGCCGTCTTCGAATAATTGATGAACATACACAAAAATATCAATTGATGTATAGTAATTTAATGGATATGATATAATATTATTAAGCTTCTGAGTAATATACCGATTTCCTCAAATATTATACTGCACTTACAATTTATCTTACCAACTACATACGTAACTAAACAAACAACAAGCAACGAAGCGTTAACGGTAAATTTCCTGCCAATCGCAAGTTTACCATAATAATATAAAAGTTTCGTTATAAATTCACTTAAGCATATCATAGGTAATAAAAAAGTTTTTTAATCAATCTGCGTGGCAAGACTGTGCCAACTGAGCCATTTGAAAGACGAAGTGCGCCATTTTTTATTTCTTTAGCTACAAATAAAATGGTTTAGTTCATTCTCTGATATAAATAAAAAGACCTCCGTTTTTAACTGGGTTAAATAGTTGAGGTGTAGGTACCTCTGACCCTCGCTCTGTTTCTTTCCTGGTCCAACGAATTTTGCCGATTGTTCAGCGAGGTAATGCTGCTTGTATGTTTGGTACGTTTGGGCCAGGTAAGTATCGGGGTGGGGTCTAATGGAGTACAATTTTATTTATAATTAGATTTAGTGAGTATGGATGTATCGTTAACGAAACCTACACAACATAGGTATATTACTTTAGGAAAAATAAAATTTTCTTCGTCTAGTTTCCATACTTTCCATTGTCTTCGAGTGTGTATACAGTACAACTCGATAATTTCGACTTGGAATACAAACTTTCATGTAAATTAATGAGATTCCCGAATATCGGGAGTTAACCGAGCCGGTAGCCCGTTAACAATACCCTAACCGGAGTTAAGTTTAACCCGTTTACTGATAGCTTACTACTAACACATGCTACTGGAAGGAGCAAATTATTCATATTTCATTTATTTCGTATATACACATATACAATTACTAAAGTTTTCAAAGTAAGTACTTAAACTACTCGTAGTATATCATATCGGCACTACCCGTTCATTGTTTTAAATAAATAAATATTATAGGACAATCTTACACAAATCGACCTAGGCCCATGGTAAGCTCAATAAGGCTTGTGTTATGGGTACTAGACGACGATATATATAATAGATAGATATCGATAAATACTTAAATACATAGAAAACATCCATAACTCAGGAATAGAATCTGTGATAAGCACACAAATAAATGCCCGGACCAGGATTCGAAGTATTCGAACCCGGGACCTCCTGCTTCGTAGGCAGGGTCACTACCGACTAGGCTAGGAGGTCGTTGAAGTTTTGAGTTCATAGTTTTCTAAAGGTTGTCTGGTAGCCACAAAATTAAAATTAAGAGACAAGCAGTCATTTTTTCAGCACAAAATAGGACGTACTAGGACACAAAATTCTGTCAATAAAATTTAAACTTTGTGTCAATATCGTAAGTCATTCGTTTCAATAACAATGTTTTGAGGATGGGACCTTTTTGCTAAACTTCCTCCTTAATGTTAAGATTTAACCTTATAAATGTTATTTAAGTATAAGCCATTAAAAGCTTACAGCAAACAACCACAAATTTAATATTGGACATAATTTTTACAAGTTCCCGATGACCGATCGAGCTGTTATGGATTACCCATACGGGTTTAAAAAAAAAACCGGCCAAGTGCTTGTCGGACCACGCGTAATGGAGGGTTCCGTAGCTTCAATGGAATAAGAACCAGACTAATGCCAAAAGGTTGTATCTGATGCCTATGAAAGAAGTTTTTTGGAAATAACTCATAAATGGCCAATTCTATAATGTTCAAAACTATTTTCGTAGAAATTTATGATAACGCGCATCTTCTCAATTTTCTTCATATTTTTTGGACTTACGGTTCAAAAGTTACAGGGGGCGGACGCTATTTTTCCGACTTTCGAAGCGTTTATTTCTGAAAATGTTGACTTAATCACAAAATGTTCAAATAAATCTCAATGTTATTTTTAAAGACCTATCGATTGATGTGCAACATGTTGATATTTAGTTGTTTTTTTTAAATTTAGTTATATGTATGGAGCGGAGCGCCCCCCCTGAAAATATTTATTTCGGAAATTTCACTACCTACATAACTAAATAGCGGCATACAAAATACACCTTATGTCTAAATTTTATTAAGATACGTCTTATAGTTTCCGAGTAAAATGGCTGTGACATACCTACGGACGGACGGACGGACATGACGAAAGTATAAGGGTTCCGTTTTTGCCATTTTGGCTACGGAACCCTAAAAATGGTGATGCCAACGTACATACAAGACAACGTCCATACTATAATTTTAAACAAAAAAGAACCGACTTCACTTAGCCTCAACCTTTCCAAAGGCAAATGCCCGAGCTAATGTAAAAATACTCAAATCACTATAGGTGTGCCTATAATATTTGAAGAGTTCCCTCGAAATCTCCAGGATCCCATTATCAGATCCTGACCTGGTGACAATGAGACCAACTGTGAAGCATACTCTTTAAAACAAATATATTTTTTTGCCAAATCGGTCCAGCCGTCTTCAAAATAAAAACAAAGATCCCGACGAATCCCTTCGATATCTTGAAGTCAGTTCAAAAAAGCCCTACAACGGATCTTCTTCTTCTTCTTCAATTTAAGAGCTGGGCTCTTGTCGGTGCAGCTTGATGAAGTTGCCTCCACTTTTGTCGATCCATAGCCAGCCGTTTGGTATCCTGGTACGACACGGCCCCTACATGGACCTTTACTTGGCTCATATAACTTTTCCTTGGTCTTCCTCTCCCTCTTTTTCCATTTATTTTCCCCTCTATGATATTCCTGATGAAGTAGTCATGTCGTAACAGGTGGCCAATCATTTTTCCTCTTCTATTTTTAATAATCTGTAGCAAACTTCTCTTTTCCTTCACTCTTTCTAAGACGGCTTCATTAGTTACTTTTTCGGTCCAACTTATTCCTTCCATTCTTCGCCAACACCACATCTCGAATGCTTGTAAATATTCTTCTTCTCTCTTGTTTAGCGTCCATGTCTCACACGCATATAATGCGATAGACCATATATATGTCTTAACAAATCTCTTCCGAGTGTGTAAGGATATTCTTGATTTAAATAGGATACCCACAACGGATACCCACTATTATTGTTACACCTTGAATATTATCGTCCTGAAAGGCTGACGGGTTGAAGGAATATAAACACAGTGATCTCACTGACTGTTGGCTTCATTGTGATAGTCTTGAAATGAATAATTGACCAAGTAAAGCTGTCTGTTCGAGTCAGGTAAAAAGTGCAGTAAGTGATGAAATTGTTACGTAATTTTCCTTATCTTTGTCATCTGTATTAGGGCCGTATTCCAACTTTAAAACACCTTTAGACACGATCCAACTTCAATACAACTCCAATGCATTAACTACGCAATACAGCCAGCGCGTAAACGTCTGAATTAGAAATATCAGAATATGCTTGAAAATTATTCCGACGCAACTTCAATATTGGTTGATTATTTGTCGTGTGTTGGAGTGATGTTTGAGATAGATTGTGTTTTTAATGTATTGTTTATGTATTTTAAATTAGAATACTGCACCTAATCTCTTCTAGTAAAGCTATATTCATGTCAGACCCATCCACAGGCAGTCAAAGCAAACTGAGTGAAAATATTTCCAGCGCCCGAGAGCGGGAGCATGATGGATAAGTTGCTAATACAATGCATACTCGCACCACGATCCGCTGTACGGGGCTATAATGTGGGGTAACGTTTACAAACAAGGGTTATATGTTTTTTTGTGAATCAGCCAATATGCAATAAGTAAATAATGTTTAGAAGTACTAGTGCTCTAGTACTAGTACCTGTTCCAACTTTGAAACTACAGATTTCTCATCAAAATGATCTTTTGAAATTTTGATTCTGCCAAGCAACGTCAAACCATCTCTGTTTCAAATGTATTTAATATGAACTCAACAAATGATAACACAATATGCATATTAATTCGTTGTAATCTAGGGTTATCTTAATCTGTGCATTGTCTTAGAAACTATTAAATAAGAACACTATTTTGAAGCCAACAGTTTTTAATCAACGTGTAAGTTAGAAAACTCGCTCTATTCTCACGCTGTCAAAACATGATGGATGATGAGATCGGTGTAATTTACGGAGTAACTCATCCCCTCGTGTACAAGGATGCATAAGACAACTTAACGTATCTGTTCTGTTATCTTTAGTACTTGACAGTAGAAATTGCTAGATGTATCTCATAATTAAACAGTTTTAGTTATCAACCGACTTCAAAATTTCGAAGGAGGAGGTTATCAATTCGTCGGGATCTTTGTTTTTGCTATTTTGTTTTAAATGTATGTTCACCGATTATACCGAAGACGGCTGGACCATCATCATCATCATCCTGCTAGGCCCTGTTCCCATTTACTTGGGGTCGGCGTTCCCTGTTCTTTTTCTCCATTCTGCACGGTTGAGTGCAAGGTCGGCGTCTATATTGTGGTCTTTCAGGTCTCGCTGAACCGTCGTCAGCCAGGTGGCAGGTGGTCTTCCACGTCCTCGCTTCGTCGTTGGAATATCGAGCGCTACCTTGACCATGTAGTCTACTGGACGCCTCTGTACATGACCGTACCACCTCAGACGTTTTTCTGTCAGCTTTTCTGTTATTGGCGCTACTTTAAAACTACCCCGGATATATACGTCTGCCGTTAGTGGTGCCGTGGTATAGTAGTTTGTAGCCGTTGCCGAGTATTCTTGATTTTGACCCCTTCCACCTGGAGGCCAATTCTCGGGCCGTTCGAGATGATCTCTATTAGACTTATCTCGAAAAAAATGGCGGATGTCGAACGAAAACTAATTTGCGTATTCTCGAAATCTCACACTCGAGATATGTCTACTCCCAGCGTTCGAGATGCAACGAGTGGTCGTAGCGATCGAGATGGTGTTATCACTGATTTTTTTGACATTTGATCTGCGATGGCGGGAAATTTCGAGACGTTAGTAGTCGGCCGAAAGTGAAATTAAGCTACGCAAAATAAATATTTTATTAAAATATGTCGCTCTACGCAATGGAGTTAGTCGAAAACGTTATAAACGTCGCCCAAGATTTGGCGGACGATGCGGGGGGCGCAAGACGAGGCGCACTGTCGCGTGAAAATGCGTTTGAAATGCGAGACGTTTCATTTGTGAAAATATTTAGGCTCTTACTCGTACACTGATCAAACATGATTATGGAAAACACAATATTTTAATTTTAGGTTTTATGTGCTTCATATCTTGCCATGTCTAAAATAAAATATTACTTAATAATATAATATGAACGCATTTTGTTGAAACAGTTGATGCAAGACTGGAAATAATACGTCAAAAAATCTTAACTTACGCCACTCCTTCCACTCCCTCTTGGAGCCGGGTATGCTATTTAGCTCCTCGGTGATAACACTCCACCGTCTTTCCCCTTCTTTTTTTTTAGAAAAGGAAGAAGAAAACTTTCCACGCCGCAGTTCCTCATTGGCTTCCACTAGCGCGTTAAGACGCACTTTTTGCGCTGCGCAGGGATTTTTTTTTTTTTGCCACTTCCATATTATTTTCACAAACTAATAAGTAATAAAATAACTCAGTAATAAGGAACCACTAACTACGTTTTCGTTTGGCAAGCCAAGCTGTCAAATAAAAAAAAAACGCGATTTTGCGCTCCATTTCACGTAAGTGTATTAGCGAGCAAACACTTAAATATTTTTGATGTCATTGATGCATTTGAATGTTGATTGATGGTTTTGATGTGTTAACACACCATAACATTGCATTATATTATTGCATAAGAAATATTTAATTTAATAGAATGTTTTAAACTCGATTGAAAACAAACACAATCGAGAAAAACGGAACGCGTTTTGTAATAGACATTGATGACATTGAGATCGCCATTCGACATTAATGTCTATTGTGCCCCAAATACGAAATTTTGCATCCTTCGAGATTTTGGTGAGATTTTCAATAGACATTACGTCCTTCGAGATCATCTCGAAGAGTGATAATCTCGAACGGCCCGAGAATTGGCCTCCTGGTCTCTTGCAAGCAACATGCGTCGATGCAACGTCTCTTTAAGACATCGCTGAGTTCTGTGCCTCTACCAGTCAAGGAACCGAGGTTCCAGGTAGCCAATCGCATTTTATCACATGTGTCGCTCCTATGACCGTCGCTTGAGGGGAACGCCCTAGCATTAGTACTCAATCTTTTATTTGGACTTTTCATATTTGAACAGGGAAAATGTTGTGGCTTTTATTTTTACTGCCGGCTGCCGCCTGACGCAAAGACAGTATTCCTCTTGGAGATGTGTGGGAGCCACCGTTGGGCTTTTTTAGCCTCATCCGCTGCCATCCCTACTAACAGCACCCTGCCTAGTGCTGCATTCCACTGCAACCTGTGACCTCATTATGTAAGGGCAGCTTAACAGTGGGGTTTTGCCTCTTCCGCCTGCTCCGCCGTACTAGTGGTTACCACCTCCGCCTTTGCAGCCGTTAAGGTCTTCACCCGTAACCCTGGGCACGGGATCCGCGTTATACCCGGCGGAACTGGGTCCCCAACCGAACTCTGTCACCTACGCACTCCGGCCTACAGAAGTGCGGAGGAGTCCACCCCCGCGGCAAGGACGTGCCGGTCAGGAATTACCACAGTGGAGGGCAGGGAAGGTGACCCTGTCCCCCCTGTGGCCGGGTTAATGATCTCGTATGAGCCCGAGACCAAAGGCAGAAGACGGAAGACGGCTGGACCGATTTGGAAATTTCCTTTTTTGTTTGAAAGAGCTTCACAGTTGGTTCCATTGTAACCAGGTCAGGTCACGATCAGGTCAGGATCGATAATGGGATCCTGGAGAAATCGAGGGAACTCTTCAACTATTATAGGCACACCTATAGTGATTTGAGTATCTTTGTCAGCAGCTCGAGCATTTGCTTTTGGAAAGGTAGAGGTTAAGTGAAGTCGGTTCTTTTTTGTTTAAAATTACTTTTAGGATGAACCATCAAGCATTTACCTACTGTAAGAGCGTTTTAAATTGTCCGATCCGATATCCGATGTCGTATGGCCCAAGGAAAAAAAAAAAAAAAATGTTTATTCACGAGACGGCTTACAATTTTTTTACAACAGTTCTTCTGCCAAACCACAGTGTGGTTTGTTGGCAGACGAGGCTCCAGTTTACAAATTCTATAGTAAGCTGTATATATATTACATTATATTTCCACCACCACCAATAAAACCGTAACACCCGACTGACCATTGATAGACCCTATCCCAATGTAATAATAAGGTCCAGAAACGGTCACCCATAAAATACCATTCAAAAGAAGCTGCTAGAGAGTACCCAATGGCATTAAGTCCGCCTTATTGCGTTATTGCTTTCTTTTCAGCATAGGACATTTGGTATTTAAAGAAAAAATATATAAATACTCAAATTTTTGTCATGTTCGTAGCCCTATCCGACATCCGATATCGGATCGGATAATGTGAAAGTGCACTGATTGTATTTCAATTAAGTATAGGGAAAAGCAGAGCGCATTATTATCAACTAGCTGTTTTCTTTGTCTGCTGCGTAGAATTAACATTCACCATATGGAATTAATAAAACGCTGTAGTTAAATCGAAGAGCAAATATAAATTAAGCGCATATGCTATTTCAAATCAACAGTGAGCAATAATTCCATACAAACTTCCACCCCCTTTTCAACCCTTCAAGGGATGATTTCTGGGATAAAAGCTGTCTTTTGTCCTTCCCCGGGACTTAACCTAACTTCAAGCCAAATCTCATCTAAATCAGTTCAGCGGTTTAAGTGTGAAGAGGTAACAAACAGACAGACACAATTTCGCATTTAAAATATTAAGTACTTATGGATATTATAAATACTTAAAATAAAACTTAACTAGAAGTCTATGACGCTAAAACCGTGATAATACCGTGATAAACAATGAAAGATATGCTGGATATGTTTGGTAGATGGTGGCCTGCGATGAACTGGTGAACTTAGTGCACCAGCACCAGTGGCACTTCAAATCTGAACCTTTATTTAAAAAAAAGTCTTTTTTTTTAAGTATCATGTCCAATGCCTAGGACATTCAGGTCCCAAAGTTGAGAGCTAAACGGTCAGTGCTGACATAGTTCTCAAACCGGCCGGGCCTAGCTCTTTACAGCAATATTCTGGCTTTTAGGTTAAGCCGCTATGTTTGCGGGTTTTAGATGCCTCGACTCTTCTGACGATCAAACGGTACAGCTTTTATTTTTATTTATATAAAGCCTGACCAGAAATATATGATTACTAGCTTTTGCCCGCGGCTTCGCTCGCGTTAAATTCGGGGTAACGCGGTTCCCTTTCCTGATTGCCCCCCGGAATGCTCCATACAAACTTCCACCCCCTATTTAAGGGAAGTGGGGGGTTAGAAAGAGACAAAAAGTAGCCTATGTCATTCTCCATCCCTTCAACTATCTCCACTTAAAAAATCACGTCAATTCGTCGCCCCGTTTTGCCGTGAAAGACGGACAAACAAACAAACAAACAAACAAACAAACAAACACACACATACACTTTCCCATTTATAATATTAGTATGAATTATTGTCAAGAGGGCGCTATCATTCTCATGTATATGGCAACAGTTCAGTATAGTTATAGAGCGTATTATTATCTATTGTATGGTAACATCTTGATTTGTTTACCTGTCAGGTCTGATGTTAATTTGAAAATGTTTCACAGCGAAATAGATTCATTTCCCGAGCGTATTCTTTACAGCAGTTTATTAATATAATTACACTATTTACAATGTTTCGCTCTTGACTAGGAATAATTTTGGATTCTTTTTGTCGTTTATTATTTAATATTCAATACTTTATTATTATTCAAATATGATTCAAATAAACCGCCACAGTGACACTGACAACAGTGACAGCCTATCACATGCATTCACATATGCATATCATCCTGTCATTAAAATTATTGCCAGTGTAAGAAATTAGTTCCAATGAAATTCCGCAACATGGCGCATATTTCTGATCAGGCTTTACTTGCGATCGTCTGTAACTCGTAAAGTTGATATACTTTCCGATATACGTAAGGCGATTAGCACACTGTCGCAACAACCGGATGCGCTGACGACGGTGTGTAAGCGTGACAGCGCTATACACATGCAGAGCGCTATCTCACTCGCACCGGCGCCGCATGCAGAAACCGCAGCAGTGTGAAAGCCGCTTAAAGCAAGCGGGTGTGCACTAATAAATAACACATAACATAAGAAATACCTAACTCATTTGTTTATATCACGACGGTGGCAAACAAGGATACAACCCGCCTGATGTTAAGCAGCTATCTTAGCCTATGGACGCCTGCAACTCCAGAGGTGCTACATGCGCATTGCTGGCCCTTTAATATAAAGGAGTCTTCACTGTGTTGACGGCTAAAGGGACACGAGGGTCCCGTCGTCAACACACTGGGTCCTCTTTGAGCTCTTTGGCAACCTTACTCACCGGCAGGAACACAACACTATGAGTAAGGTAGCTAGTGCTATTTGGCTGTGGTTTTCTGTAAGGAGGTACTTCCCCAGTCGGGCTCTACTCCAGATTTGAGTGAGGTGACATTCGCTGAGCTGTGCCCTACCACACTTAGCGAGATGACATACGCAGTCCGTCCCTGTTATTATTGAAAAAACCCGGCCAAGTGCGAGTCGAACTCGCACCTTGAGAGTTCCGTACATCGCACAATTTTAACTATTACCGCGCATTGCTGTAATGAAAAGAAAAAAAAATAAGTTTGTCAGCGCAAATTTTTTTTTCCATGTGACGGACCAAAAAATTTACGGTTTTAGGATTCTTTCCTTTACGTATGCTGTGATTCTATTATAGGTCTATGAGAAGTACCTTATAGGTTTTGTAAGTTTGTAATCACAATTTTTTTTTCTTGTAATGGACCAACAAATTAACAATTTTCGGACTTTTTCCTTTACTTGTGCTGTATAACCTTCCTTTATACCAAATTTCATGATTAGGTCTATGGAAAGTACCCTATAGGTTTAGAGTCCCCTGCGAAGTGGATTGCGTTGACTTAAAAGCTTGATGTTTTTTCAGCTTCAAGGGACCGGAGACATACGTATTTGTTGGTAATTTCGATTTGATACCTCCTCGCGTTTCTGAGGCAAAGGGTCTTTTTTTTTATACCGCGACGGTGACAAACAAGCATACGGCCCGCCTGATGGTAAGCAGCTACCGTAACCTATGGACGCCGGCAACTCCAAAGGAGTCATATGCGCGTTGCCGACCCTTTACAAAAAGGAGGATTCACTGTGTTGATGGCTAAAGGAACAAGAAGGTCCCTCATCGTCAACACACTGGGTCCTCTTTGAGCTCTTTGGCAACCTTACTCACCAGCAGGAACACAACACTGTGAGTAGAGTCTAGTGCTATTTGGCTGTGGTTTTCTGTAAAGTGGAGGTACTTCCCCAGTCGGGCTCTGCTCCAGATTTGAGCGAGATGACATTCGCTGCACGTGCCCTACCACACTTAAGCGAGATGCCATTTGCAGTGCCCATACCTCTCTTTTTGGCGTAGTTTAAGGACATACCCAAGTCCGGACGTAGTTTAAGGACATAACCCGGGTCTTAACAGACAGATAGACCGACAGACAGACCGACAACAGAGTGATCCTATAAGGGTTCCGTTTTTTTCCTTTTTAGGTACGGAACCCTAAAAATCAACGATTTGATGGCCGTTTCAATATTTTCAACACAATTTCGATAGGGGCGGGACGCGAAACGAGTACGGACTTCGGTAATTTCACTACTTCTACGCAGATTATACAACTGTATTCCGATGGATATATATAAGAAACTCACCAAGTGACACTATTTTTATTAAAAAATTAAAAACGTTGTTGACTGAATTAGCCTGTTTCAATGTAAATGAGTTTATGGTTCCTAAGGATCCTTAAAAAATGTTAATTTAGTACCTATCTACCAAATAGCTATCCTAAATGAATGTCTAATTGTAACTTTATATTTTGACCTTGACATGTAATCAACATTTTAAAACCTAAATAATAACAACATTGTATGAATCAAATTAATTAGTATTTAAGGAGGATACTTAAAAAAACAACCTGTAAAGTTTTAATTTTACCAATAAAATATCTGTATCTGTATCTGACGAAGTACCGGGCAGAGTAAATGATAATTTATAACCACAGTTATTTTTTATTGGATACGTAAAGTCCAGAACTCCTGCCAAAATGCCAGAGCTGCAAACGATGCCAAAGGAGATTTATTTACGTATGAAAATTTCATATTCTTGTTAAACTAGCTTTGAATGCCAGATGCGCCTGGATCTGTTTATCCTTTGGCATTTTCGCTGTACAGTCAAGTGCAAAAATACGTACCGAAAAATCGTCTCATAAATATGCTACTACGCACTTATTACAACGGAATAAAGATACTGGGACATATTTTTGAGTAAGATGAGTACCCATATTTTTACACTTGACTGTACAGTCACCAGCATAAATATATGACTGTGGGCAGCGCTGTAAAAATATCTGAGTCTCCATTGAGGGCAAAAGTATATGACGACACTTCCATGGTAAAAATATGTGATGGTTTCTGGCCGGCATAAACATCGTTTTTCACCGATCAGCATAAATATCGGATCCGTCCACTTAAAAACATCTGATTACGGATGACAGGTCGACCGCATAAATATCTGACATAATAACAAAATCAAAATTATGTCATCAATATACAAAACGAAACCTTATCTAGCTGGTATAAAGCAGTAAATGGTATATGATGGTATGGTTAATATTCATCATGACATTCATGACGTTTAATCAGAGAGTTCTACACCAGGAGAGGCCTTAGGTATCATTTCCCCTCTGTCAAAAGTATGAGCAGGAAAATCTAGTACATCTATAAAAACTATTTCAATAATCGATGTCACGCACTTTCGTCATCGCTGTCGATCATAAAGCTCTATAAATGGAGTACGCTTCGCCTCATCTGTCCAAACAAAAAAGTCTGCCAAAATCTGAGGGGGGCGAGGTAGCACGCATGTGAAGTTTTCAAGTCAAAGGTACATCATTGTCGGTTGTTAATACAGTTTATTTCTAAATGAATTTTTATGGCAGCAACGCTTTATTGACAACCGACAAAGATGTACCTTTGACTTAAAAACACCTAACATATTTGACATATTCTTTTTATAGTTCATAACACTAAATGGAGCAATAGATAGTCGACTGTACAAATGTTGACATATGGTTCATTATTGGATGCAGTCTTTGGAAATGTCAAACAAAAAAGCCAAGGATCATTTTTGATTGTATTTTCAAACAAAATATAGAAGACAGCAATCCTTAAGCGCGTTAAATATGGAGAAGTGTCAAACGTCAAATAGTTACTGCCCGTCAGAAAGAAAACGATTGTCTTTGAATCGATTCTGTAAACGAAGCTTGATTTTCGATTTAGGTTAAATCTTTTATTACGAAAGTAATGATAAATAAAGTAAAACTGTACTTACATCTGAAATGGTATTTCATCTTTTTGTAAACTAGACGAAATATAACATTTTTTACATCCAAAAACAGCGCATAAGGGCATTTTCACGGAGCTTGTTATCCATTGACAGCGATGACGAAAATGCGTGACATCGATTATTGAAATAGTTTTTATAGATGTACTAGATTTTCCGCCAATACTTTTGACAGAGGGGAAATGATACTCAGGGCCTCTCCTGGTTTAGAACTCTCTGCTGTCGATGGATAACAAGCTCCGTGAAAATGCCCTTATGCGCTGTTTTTGGATGTAAAAAATGTTATATTTCGTCTAGTTTACAAAAGACGAAATATCATTTCAGATGTAAGTAAAGTTTTACTTTATTTATCATTACTTTCGTAATAAAAGATTTAACCTAAATCGAAAATCAAGCTACGTTTACAGAATCGATTCAAAGACAATCGTTTTCTTTCTGACGGGCAGTAACTATTTGACGTTTGACACTTCTCCATATTTAACGCGCTTAAGGATTGCTGTCTTCTATATTATGTTTGAAAATACAATCAAAAATGATCCTTGGCTTTTTTTGTTTGACATTTGCAAAGACTGCATCCAATAATGAACCATATGTCAACAATGGTACAGTCGACTATCTATTGCTCCATTTAGTGTTATGAAGTATAAAAAGAATATGTCAAATATGTTTGGTGTTTTCAAGTCAAAGGTACATCTTTGTCTGTTGTCAATAAAGCGTTGCTGCCATAAAAAATCATTTAGAAATAAACTGTATTAACAACCGACAATGATGTACCTTTGACTTGAAAACATCACATGCGTGCTACCTCGCCCCCCTCAGATTTTGGCAGACTTTTTTGTTTGGAAAGATGAGGCGAAGCGTACTCCATTTATAGAGCTTAATGCGTTTAATAGATGTGTTAAACCTTCTTATTACTATCCTAAACTATCATTAAAAAGTAAAAATTTTACGTCAATATGGCAGGTCACATTAGAAATAAACAAGTTAAATTATTATTTTGCATGGATTGTAACTCGTAATAATTAGATTAATTCAATGCCATGTATAGCGCGTCTTATTATCAAATCTACGAGCAATTGAAGCATAGGATTATTTAAATTACGAAATAATAGACCACTCCATTAAATAATTAATCCATTGAGAGTTTATGTGAGTTGTTTCTTGTTTACTTACATGATACCTACGTAATCAATAGGTTCTACCGACTTAATAATGCATTTGTAATTTAATATTGTTTTTAGATAAATGCCGTGAAATCATGGATTACTTGCAAGTGGAAGATGCAAAATCGACCATCCTAAAAATTTAGGCCGTATTCGTGAAAATACAGCTTAAGACTTATTCAGTGTATAACCTGGAGGGCCCAGAATGGTCGAATTTATAATACTGAAGATAAATAGTGCAAAATGAAATATGGCTGTGATATGCAGATTAACGGACAGATGGGCGGGCGGGTCGCATACGGCGTATATTCAAGAAATCTCAATCAAGGTCTAATATATGTGCTGCTACTTAGTTTTGTAGTAAAAATATGTTTAAGGGGGGCACTCTATAATGCAACTAAATGTTTATAAAATTATTTTTAGGAACTATCAACGTGTGCCATATCATTAGATAGGTCTTATAAAATAATTTTGAAGTTTCTAAAACAATTTTTAGCTTAAGTACATAGTTTCAAAAATAATCGCTCCGAGAATCTTTAAACATGTCAGTGTTGTAACCGTTTGTTCTTGTAAACAGTTGAACGCATAAAAAATTCTTTAGAATAAAACTTGTTGCAAATTTTATGCTATACAATGTACTAATAGATATCAACTTAAATGGAGTTATAAAAACCAATATAATCCCGAAAACCCCATTTTTTGGAGTTTGACCTTGCATAACTTTAGGCCCAGACACGAGATTTTCCGAGATTTTAGAGATAACGTTAAAAACATCTAAATCTAAGTATATAAGAGTTTCCAGCGCTAGGCTAATTTGAATTATATTTTTATTCCCGATATAAAAAAAAAACGGCCAAGTGCGAGTCGGACTCGTGCACCGAGGGTTCCGTACAAACATATAACAAGCAAAAGTTGTAGTATGTTTATTACTAATTTCAATTTAATACCTCTATGCGTTTACGAGGAAAAAGGTTTAAAATTAAAAAAAATATTTTTTGTATAATTTTACTAAAACTGTCTACTTTTCGTAATTTTTCCTTTGTTTGTGTTATATGAAGTTTCTTCGTGCCAAGTTTCAAGTTTCTGAGTTTACGGGAAGTACCCTTTAGGTTTTGAGTTTCTTGCGAGTATTCAGTTTCAAAATATGCGACTTAAATTGCTATTTCTTTTGATTGCGTTGACATAAAAGTTTGGTTTTGCTACATCTGATAGGTCCTATAGCCCTGAGTATTTGACATGAATTTCAATTTAATACCTCCACGCGTTTACGAGAAAAAGGTAGTAAGTTTAAAATTGAAAAAAAATAATTTTTGTATGATTTTACAAAAAATGTCTACTTTTTGTAATTTTTCCATTGTCTATGCTATATGACGCTGCTTTGTTCCAAATTTCAAGTTTTTGAGTTCACGGGAAGTACCCCGTAGGTTTTGCGAGTGCCGAAACACTCTAAAATTTGCAGCATAAACGACTGTACTTTTGATTGCGTTGGCTTTTAAGTTTGATTTTTTCACAGCACCAAGGAACAATATACCTGAGTATTTGATATAAATTTCAGCTTGATACCTCCACGCATTCCTGAGAAAAATGGTTTTGACAGACAGACAGACAGACGGACGGACAACAAAGTGATCCTATAAGGGTTCCGTTTTTTCCTTTCGAGGTACGGAACCCTAAAAAGGAGTTCGGTTCTACAATATCTACCCATTCTATTTGGTTTTGGACGAAAGTAATAATTTAAGTTGGTAGATTATGTGGTAAATTCTCAATCTATCAAAATTTGTATTAAAATTAAATCAAAATTGATGATAATGTAAATGATAAAGTCAGATTAGGGCAGATTGAGCGGTCGTTTTAGTAACTGCAATAGAAACTAGAATTTATCGAGAATACTGATGTTTACCTCAATATCTGATCACGTCTATATCGTAGAGTAGTTGCCTAAAATTATTTATTTACAAAAAAAAACGACGAAGCCATTTTCAACCTCATATATATGTAGTCCACAATAGAGCATTCACTATTAACTGTTCATTGATTTCAATTTGAAAGAAGTAGGTAAATAAAAAATAAATAAAGCAGTGAGATAAGACTAACAAAATCCTCCCACACTTTTCGTTACCTATATTAGAATTTAGTTGCTATCAGATAGGTCTATTTTGCAGACTTTTTAGCTTGACAGGATTTTTACAAACCACTTTTTTTAATTAAATTACTCGCTATGCAAAATGTATAATAACGAAAATTTCTACAATTCAGAATAAAGGCCCTATATCCTTGTAATAATATAAATCAACTTAAAAATATTCCAATCATATTAAACGAATCATGATTGACTTTAGTAGATTAGTATTACTTTAGTTTAAATCAGCACCCGTCGTTAATAATATATTCTTGGCGAAATTACTTGATTGTTTTGTGGTATGATTTAATCAGCGATGACTTAATAATGAGAATTTTTAATCTAATCACCGACTTCAATTATGAGTCCCCAACTCTGGAGCCAATGAACCTTGGCATCACACACGAATCGTAGAAATAAACCATTTTTAGCTACCATAAACAAATTTAAGCATTTACCTCTGATTTTGTCTACGAATTGATGAATTCAGAACTGAATTCAGATCAAGTGTGTGGAGTGCCGAATACGGTTAACGGCGATCCAGACGTCAAGTTGGTGCCATTACGCGGTGAGTATAGACCCCTTTACCTCAGTCACTCGCCGGATTTCTAATGGGCGAATCTGCCTCTGCCGGTGTAGGACTACATTTACGAATGGATGTGAGAAACTGTGAATATTTTATGACATTCGTGCTTTTTGGATTAGAAATCTATTATACTCTCTTTTGCAATATTTCACTTACCTCCTAGTGGTGAGTGTTCCCTAGGGAGTTATGGACTTTATATTAATTTATTTAAGATTTATGTTGATATTTTTTGACACATTTTTTTTTTCACAAGAGTGATGAATAATTCGTAAGAATATTGCAAACTTGAGTAACAAGGACCGTGAACAAAACAAAAATTAACCTGGTATTGTAGTGACTAGTTAGATATTATTATGTGTCGCCGGGAAGTTATATTATAAAAATACTACCCGTAAATGTTCAAAGTAATGTGTTAAATAAACAGTACTGCGTCTTTAAATTAACAATTTATTTACCCTATATACGTAAATCAACCGATAACAGTGTTGGCGCGATTTTTTTCTTTAATTTAATAAAATAAAATATCGCTTCTCGCAGATTGACGGCAGTCGCACCGAGTCCTAACTGTATGAATAAATCGTAAATATTGTAATGAAGCTTTTAATGCAATGAAACATATGAATTTGAATGTGTCAAATTCGTGATAGAAAATGTGAGATAGACATATGCAATGACAGTTCAATGACAAGTCTGCACTCTTTTCGTGAATTGTCAAATAGCTTTTTTCAATTAAGACCTCTATGCCAGCCAAATAGGGTTTGGTTTTGTTATTGACGACATAATTTTGATTTTGTTATTATGTCAGATATTTATGCGGTCGACCTGTCATCCGATGTTAAAGCTTTCACAGTGGTTAGATATTTATGCCGGTGGCAGTAGCCACATAATTCTGATTTACATGGGTAATCAGATATTTTTAAGCGGCCGGATCCGATATTTATGCTGATCGATGCAAAACGATGTTTATGCCAGCCACAAAGCATCACATATTTTTACCATGGAAGTGTCGTCACATACTTTTGCCCTCAATGGAGAATCAGATATTTTTGCAGGGCTGCCCATAGTCATATATTTATGCTGGTGACTGTACCTATTTTAAATTTAAGTATTTTCAAAATGATGTAGGTAGGTAGTATTAATTCACATATACCTACTATAAGAGTGTATGTGTATAATATAAAACAATATATGTAAAAAATTTATTGTTTTTAAACATTGTAAGAGATCTACTTTATTGGCCAAATGACGTTGAAAGGATTTTTATATGGCCCCAACTTAGCCTCAATGGGGCCTGAGTTTACGGAACCAAATAAAGCCTGACCAAAAACATATGATCATTGTCAAGAGGGTGCTATTATTCTTATTTATATGGCAACAGTTTAGTATAGTCATAGAGCGTATTATTATTTATGGTATGGTGACATCTTAATTTGTTTACCTGTCAGCTCTGATGTTAATTTTAAAATGTTTCACAGCGAAATAGTTTTAATAGGTTCATTTCCCGAGCGTATTATTAACAGCAGTATTATATACACTATTTACAATGTTACGCTCCTGACTGTTGTAGGGGATATGACTAGGATTATAAAATAAACCAGTACTTTACCAGTATTTACACTTGTATTCGTTTGTTACAAGGTTTAAATATGAATAAATTACACTATGTGACAATAATATTTTCAAGACGTCTTTACAACAATCTGGTCAAGATCTGAATGGCGGCCACAGCTCATTTTATAACATCAAAAATGGCGGGAACGAGCAACAAGGAATAGTCAATTGACAGTCTTTTAAGATGATGCTAAATAAAAAGTAGTTATCCTTACAAGATAAACAGCCTTATTCATAAAAAGTTACAACCTTCTTCAAACCTACTTGAAGTCCGGAAGCCCAAAAACGTTATTTATAAACGTTATTTATCTCTAAAAAGCTCTACAAACCTATTGCAAATGTTCGAAAAGTTACATGACCCAGGACCCTTCTTTATCTCCTCAATAAGGATCAAAATGGCCGCCATAATATTGAACAGCTGATTTTGACACTAGCGACACCAAACACAAATCAGAAGATTTCTACGAATGGAAGTTACTCTATCGTTACAAGTTTTATGTTTTATGAAAAATAATATTATTTATTGTAATAAATAAAAAACCTATCTATTAAAGTGACTGTGAACTTTTGAAGTGAAATTGTTGCTATAAAATGCCTATTCAGGCAATGGAGCTTGTGAATAGGTACAACTACGAAAACCGATTTTGGAATATGTATCATAACATAAGGTAAGAAAGAAGTGTGTGGGTGAGCATATTTGTCATTTACTATCAACTTGTCGTAATAGTATATACTTTACACTGCCTATGGTCAGGGGTCAGGATGTTATTTATAGAAATATATAAGTGAACCATCATTTTCAAGCCAAAGAAGTAGGCACCATTCATCGCACTGACAGTTTTGCATAATATTGAAACCGAGCAAAACTACCTAGTTCCAAATAAAAAGAGTAAATTAAAGTTTCATTCTTCTTCTTTGCCATTACACTCTTTACAGAGTGGTTGTGGCCATCATGTTGGATTCTGAGTGCGAAAGTTTCATTAGTCATGAAATAAGAAGCAAACAATTTTCACCTATTTAGGTTAGTTTTGGTCTAGTAGGTAGTAGTTAGTAAAGTAGTTGCAACAGATTTTCTATTAGGAGGCAGATAGGTTACCATTGGGACCTAAGCTAGTTTATGCTTAACATGCTTAACCCTTTGAACGCTAACAACACCTAAAGGTATCATGAGTTCTCATGCTCACAGCGCCAAGAGCAAGCAGAGAGCAAGAGCAGTCAAAGTATAACCTTCATACAATTATTTTTGTATTAAGCAGAACGTCTGCTAACGATACAATAATGCTATCAGAATCATCATGCTATCATAATGTTGTTCAGAGCGATGGGCATGTATCCCAGAGTCGCGAGTTCGAGTCTCGCCTGAGGCAGTGGATTTTTCTACTTTTCCATTTTTTCTAAGCATTATAACCTTCATACTTTCAAGTACGGTTTATATTGGGTTACTTGTGCTAGTAAAATTTGCGTGTGATTGATATGTTACAGTTTGACGTATGGCGTTCAAAGGGTTAACATACCTGATATAAAACAGCCTCCAACCAATCTTTAGATGAACTCAATACCTAACCTAACTTCTTACTAATGGTGTCAGTCAACATATTTAATTTGAAGCTAAACATCGCACTATTCTTACTTTAACTGGTAGTATATGAAAAAAATATGTGGAATAGATATACATTCATCTTTAATTAAAGATAATGAAGTGGTATTTTTAAAACAAGTATTAAAGCGGCAATCAATGCTCATACATTACTGATTTTGTTCATTACAATTCAACCACAGAGGTATAGTTTGGGCAAACTATAATTATTGCAACATAAATGTGTTATTACCAAAAGGTTAGCCTACAGCAGCATAACTATCAACACTTAAGAGTAATGAAAATGGATAGGTATAATATGTATGCAAAACACCTTATAGAATTACCCATTTTCATTTCTCTTGCTAAGATTGAATAATAATATGCCACTAAATAAACAGATTCTCCCAGAGAGAAGCATTAAAAATCATTACAAAACCTTCATGAAACAAAATATTTTTATTTAGCAAAATTAAACATATAATTCCATAATAAAACAAAGCTAAAGAGTATTATGGGGCCAGAACCAGTAGTTTTGACCAAAATCAGGCTATGTAGCTTCTAATTTTTCTTTTTTATGTTTCAGTTGATTGCCTTGCCGCTTAGGACTGCTTGGCTTGGAATATGTCCGGGGCCGGTAGACTTTTCCTGGATTTGTGTGGATTCTTGACCCGGTTGCCCTTTCCTGCTTAATGCTTGACGACTTACTGCCTCAATAATGGCAGTGGATGATGACGGCTGATGATATGTGCTGACCTGAAAAGAATGCAACAAAAATTAAATTAATTTTAAACAAACACTTTTTTTATTTTTAGCCTTCATATATATTATTCCATAGAAGTTTTCTATAAAATTGGCAGAAATTGTTGTGACTACATATAATAACTATAAATTTACATTAAATTGAGAATGACCAACATCCTAAGGTACGAGTATATATACCTATCACCACTGGTTATTACTAGTTATTACGGCAGCAATAAACGGCAGCAATGTAAGTACATCTGCCTGATGCCTTTTATTGTCAGCATCTGACTGATTGACTGAATAATATAGAATTTACAGACATTACAGCATCACAATCTGGAATACCTACTTATATTCTGCAATAATTATGGTGACATTAATAAGGATTTTGAATGAAAATAACAATAAAATTCTACCTTACTAATGCATGTTTCAATACATTTCGCACATTATCTAACCATTGATTTTTCACTAGTTTAATATCATCCTTCTGGGTATAGTTAGTACACTATTATTTCACTGCATTAACTGTAGGCGATATCAGAGAGATATAACTGGTTTACAATAAGAATACCTAATGTTATTAGTTGTAGGAATATAATTATTACTGTGAAAATGTCTGACTTAGGCACTTGGGCAGGTATTGTACTTACTTGCAAAAGGTCCATCTTAAAGCCGTTGGTGTTTGTATCCGGAATTTTTCCTTATATTTTGCTCTTGTAATATTACCTGAGGAGGGTATATCAGTGATTAGATTAATTAAAAACAATAAAGGCAAGCAAGAATCAACTTCACATAACCTAATTATAAGTAAATAAATTGGTATTCGTACCTTGTATTGTAGTCAACTGTGAAATTATTACTCCCATTTTTTGTTGCATTGATTCGTCTTTTCAATGCAAGGGCTTTTTGAGTTAGATTACATTTATCTAAACTAGTATTTGCATTCAGTCGATTCTATTTCGCCGATTTCCCGCTCATTACTGACATTTGCTGTCAAACTTTTTTTTAAAAGTGTGATTGGGATACGATTTTGTCTATGATTTTGCCAAGAGTGCCAACATAACGAGTCGAATCAATGAAATTACTATAGTAGGCTTATGGAGGGATTATAAATCACACATTTCTTAAAACGTCATTTAGGCTTATATGGCGTTTTAACTATATGATGGTTAAAACCTCATTTAAGGATTTTTTATGAATAAGGCTGGTTATTTATCAATAATAATGCTTACAGCTGGGCCATCCTATTCGAGGCGAGACCCTTCGCCAAAACTTAATGAAATAATAGCTCAAATAAAATAATTTACGGATCAATTCTGACAATAAAAAGGTAATGAATTCAAACTGTTTAAATACCCATATTATAACATAATTAGAGTTTTAGATCTTAACACATCGGATTTAATACATTTTCTCTTGTAATAATTTAATGAAATAATGTTTTTATATTACTCATGTTCATGTCAACCTTTGACAATCATTTTCACATCATTGTAGTATATTATTATAAATGATTACAAAATGTAAAATGAACTATATCGATAATAAAGTATAGAACGATCGATAAGAGAGATAATAATAATAGCTCAAATAAAATATATTTACGGATCAATTCTGACAATAAAAGGTAATGAATACAAACTGTTTAAATACCCATATTAATAACATAATTAGAATTTTGAATCTCAAAACATCAGGTTTAATACATTTTCTCTTGTAATAAGTTAATGAAATAATGTTTTTATATTACTCACTCACTCATTACGTATGTCAACCCTTGACTATCAGTTTCACATCATTGTACTATATTATTATAAATGATTATACAATGTAAAATTAACTATCATCGATAATAAAGTATAGAAGTTCACAAGAAGTTCACAAAGAGTTGATTACTCATTATCTTTATGATTAAGATGGCCTTTGTACATAAGTGCTCATTGTAAAAGTAGTACAAGTTTATTTCATTCAGTGCAAACGATAAAGGAAATAAATGATTATTCTATCGACTTCTTAACTTCATAATATTATTGTTTATCGACTTCATAATATTTAATTATTAGGACTTTATCATCAAGTTTCAGTATTACGAATAAGATATATCATAACAGTTAAAATTATTGAATAGTAATAGAGTTTGATATATCAATACAGCAAAGCTCAAAATAATAATTATTCTTCATAATATTTAATTAACATGACTTTATCATCAAGCTTAAGTAATACCAATAAGGTGTAACACAGTCGTTAAAATGATTGAATAATGATAGTTTGATGTATCAGTACGGCGAAGATCAAACCTAACATGATATTTAATTAAGATGACTTCATCATCAAGGTTAAATAATAACAATAGATATAACAATAGATCAAACCAATAGTTAATTTGTAAGCGCAATTATTGTTTACGTTATTGAATAAAATATTATCAGACTCTTTAATTCATTTGAAAATTCAAATTAGAAGGAAACTTTATAACATAAAATACATACAAATACCATAATACTTATCACTTTCACATAAATATCGCACAACACCACATGTATAACCACATGATTGATTCAGACCAATTTTATTAACACTCACAACGTAGTTGAATACATAACGCCAGCGGAGAGTCGTGCAGAGTGGCGTAGCGTTCTGAACCACACCACTACACATGCCGTGACGGCCATTATCATTCTTTCGAGAGCGTAGCGTCAGAGAAGATGTAGGTGAAGATGATGCCTTTCTCGAGGAAGAAGAATATCATAACCCTAGCCATCTCACTTTGGCGCTCCTGGGTCGGAAGTGTTCTACACCCCGACCCTCTCACCTGGGCACTCCTGGGTGGTAAAGAAATACCAAACCCTGGCCCTTTCACCTGGACGCTCCTGGGTCATCAGTCTGAAACTTGTAACACTTTCTTTAGAAACGTGAATAATTTAGTCTTGTTATTTTCAACATATACACATTTCAACATATGTGATTACCTAAATATTATAATGACAATTATGTAATTGTTTATTTACGTTTTAAAAGTATAAATTTAAGAATTAAATATTATTACCTATTTATTAAGTATTGCAAGATATAAATGATTATTATGAAGTAAGTAACGTTTGTTCGATTAACGTTTGCTAATATATAACTTGACGCGTTAAGAAAAGAGTAACATTTTGGATTAAAATATATTTTTTCCAAGCGCGGAGTTGTATTAATTTATTTTAATTTGGTTTCATTTATTTTAAGTTGAACTTCGAAGTGTTCTACTGTGGTTAGTTATCTAATAAGTATAGTGATATACGTTTAAATCAGGGATTGCACAACCGGTTTTATTAAATACCTGTAAACAAACTGACAAACTAATAGCGGTTTAAATTTTATACCTGTATTCAAATTAGAGGTATTATTTTAATATTGCTATCATTATTATGACAATTCAAGTCCTAATTTCAGTATTCTTTACCGGTATTCAATACCTATATTCAATGAATGACAATTTTATTACTAGTGCGAGTGAGACATCTGTATCTAAGTTACGGTCTCTATCGGGCCGAATTTATACCTAACCGACTAGTTCGACGACAGACGACATAACATAACTGCTAAGGCGTTCCTATTTAAAATTTTCTAGAAATAAACCAACTACATAAAGTAGTAGTACAAAGTGTCGTATTTCACAAATTAATTTCTGACTTTTCGAGTCTTATGCCTTTTAGGTGCTTGTCTTTTGACTTCTTATACCACTAATAAAATCGATTACAGGTAAACATGTCATTTGCAAAAACCGATAATGCTTTTGAATACCGGTAATACTTTACCGCTATTCATGGTTTTAGCAATATAAATAGTGAAATTCAAGTATAACCGGTTAAACCCAAATTACTACCGGTTTTGAGAATACCGGTAACGATCCCTGGTTTAAATGTTATCTACCGTTAATTATCTAAAAGTACAATAAGGCAATGTTAATGTAACGCAAACTTATTTTTTTGTAAGTATATTATTGACTTTGATTTGTAAAACATATAGGCATCAGCCGCGCTAAGATATATTTTTTTTACAAGTTTATTAATCATAATTTAATTATCATATTTGTATCGATGTTTCAATTAATTGATTAATATGATCTTGTATTGCTAGATTCGTAACATTATCGAATGTGATAATAAATCAGTCTTAGTGGTCTGGTACTTATGAACTTTGATATATTTTCAATTAATTAATTAAAACGATCTCATATTGCTGGATTCCAAACATTATCCAATGTGATAATAAATCAGACTTAGTGGGTCTGGTACTATGAACTTAGATATATATGTGAAATACTTATATTATAATAATAAATAACTTGTTTAGTAGCGATGAAAGCAATCTAAACATACTGTCGTCATTATCCTATTTTTTACTAGAAAAATCAGGGCCTTAACCAATGAATCGAAAAATAAAATAATTACTGAACTAGTTTCACCAATAATTAACTAACGTAAATAAGCAGTACTAAGTATGTGGTTTTGCAAAATTTTTATTATGCAAGTTCCTTACGAACCTCAATTTGCACTCTGCAGTAGTCGCAGAAAGTTAAAACTGGATACATGAATTTAACAAACCTAACTTTGCCCTTTTGTCACTGACCTCAGGAGGACATAACATGATAACGAATAATATTAACTATCATGTTTAATTCCTTTATTTATTTCTCTTATGTTTATTATTGTTACTATATTATTTTAACTAACTGTACGGATAGTATTAAATATAATGTTTAATTCCTTTAATTTCTCTTCTTATGTTTATTATAGTTACTATATTCTTTTAACTAACTGTTTGTTTAGCTCAGTATACTAAATTCAAAAAGATTCCTAAAATGTACTTTTCCGAGATGCATTTACCCATTTAGTAAAGGGGATTTGCCTGTTACCCAGCTTTCATGTTAAATGTCGTCAAAGTTTACTATTAGGTTAAATGTAGGCAGATAATTCATAGAAATAGGTATTGCACTTCATTAAATTAAAATTCTCAAACTGCATAAACGATTAAATTAACGTCTGATATTTGTTAGGCATACGTACAAAATATTACAATGATAATTGATGAGCTTTAATAATAAAATAGTAAATGTAATTAGAGACCACTGAAACCACTTTTTTTACGTCTTATTTGATTTGATTATCTGTGATTTATTTCATTTGAGTTGTCCATACTTTACATGACTGCAGATACAAGTATTGGCGTTTTACGGACACGTACAGCCAAGCTCTTAAATATATGATAATGTATATCGTACATTTTCATAATCGCATGATATTCAATGATATTCAAAGTTTATTGATTACTTTCCCTAAAAGTGATAAAAATATTGCTAGGTATATTACGGTAAAACTGAATGAGAGTTTCGCACATTATTCACGTGCGTTGCGCAGGTACTTGATACATTTAAGTAGGTTTGATTCGAAGCACCGCACGTTTATCCACGTGCGTTTCATAGATACTAGATTATTAAGGTAGGTTTGAATAAAAGTCCCGCACGTTCATCCACGTGCTTTACATAAGAATCATATAAGTTTTTATTCTGCATTTGACTCTACATGTCATTTTTCGTCTCTACACGTTGAGTCTACATCGACTCCAAATGTGACTTTATATTTCGACACTATACGTAACTTTATATTTCGACACTATACGTAACTTTATATTTCGACACTATACGTGACTACTGATCGACTCTACATATCGACTCTACATATCGACTCTACATATTGACTCTACATATCGACTCTACATATCGACTCTACATATAGACTCTACATATAGACTCTACATATAGACTCTACATATCGACTCTACATATCGACTCTACATATCGACTCTACATATCGACTCTACATATTGACTCTACATATAGACTACATATAGACTCTACATATCGACTCTACATATCGACTCTACATAACGACTCTCACATGTAGAGTCGATGACTCTACACATCGAAACACAATCAAAACGTATTGTGAATTCAAGTACTCGTGGTCTCTATCTGTTAAATACAGGTATTGTTTGAATTAACGTTTTTTAATTAATTATCAAAAATAAATGTTATAAAGATTATACTCGACATACTAGTTATTATATTCAGGCAACTTCAGTTTTATTTATTCGCGTTTGACTATCATTGGCATTTATTCGCGTTTTGACTATCATTGGCGTATTCTTATCACTCTATGATTAAATAATAACTCTCCTTTCTTTTGAGAGTTGTGTAAAAAGGGAATGATTCAGTTCGTAAATTTCTAAGCAATACTTTGCTCATTAGTCATTAGTGATTATATGATTTGAATAGATCGTCAAATCATCATGTCACGTTCATTTTCCATCAACTTCCTCTGTAATTAAAATCGGTAATATCCTTCACTATCTAATCAATTGCCATCTAAACCTTTATCAGGCAAAAATAATAGAGATCAATTGACATTATAAGTGATTATATTATTTATGATCATATACCTCGATAAAACAGAATACACACATGCGATTATACGCGTGGTAATATGCCGACGACATACACGAGATTAACAAATCTCGACTAGGCTCTTGTTCTTATTTTGTATATAAACAGACATGTGAATAGTCAATGTACCCATTTAACTTAACTATTGTGATTTAATCATTAACTTTATTTATTGGGTTGAATACAATAAGGAAGTAAAGAACTCAAAAACACTTCGGTCATTTACCACAGCGAGACTAATATAAGTATAAAAGGTAATTACTATGAACTTTATAGTACCGTTTATTAAGACGAAATATGTATGGTATATAACTTGTACTTAGCCAAAGCTATACAGGCCATTTATTAATTATTGTAAATTATACTTTCTTTTCTTTACACACTTTATTTAATCACCTTGGTTCATACCTCTGAAATTGATTTATACTAAATCCGAGTTAATACCAGTCCAGTCTTAAGCTGTTACTTAGCTGTGACGTGAACGATCACGTTAACTTGAAAACTTTACACTTTTATGTATATCCAAACGCACTTGGTATTAATTGACATTTAGCCATAATTATTTTTAACGACAATAATGGTTCACGAGAAGTAATAGTTATTATAAACATTTTAATAATATGGAGTGATAAATAAGCGTGAACCACTTAGAGACATTATATGAACACACTACAGGCGTTAAGGAGTTTCTAATAAATTATTGTTTCATTTTAATCATATTCATAAAGCATATTAATTTCATTACTGAATATTCCGTTGTCGAAACAATATTATATTTGTTTGTGGTAATAATGGAAAAGGAATGTAAATTACCTTTTCCTAAGATTTATTATTATTTTCAACTTGTGTACAAATTTACTTATTAGAAAGAGATACAAAGTATTTTGAATGCAGCCTGCTTATGGCATGATAATCGTAATATTCGTAAAATTGTTTTGAAATAATATGCGCTTTCCAAAAAGGGCTTCATAATTGCATTTTTAAATAATATCGTAAGCCATCGAAAAAAATAATGTACTTTATATGAAATAATTAATTTAAAATTATTCCTCGCAAATCTTCGAACATAAATTACCGGGTAGTATTTTAAAAGATTAATTTGACTACTGCAAAATATAAGTAGTATATATTTACCATTGAGACATACTGTAGGCGAATTATACGGTTATAATAATACCAACGTCATTTTATTAAAAATTTAAGCGAATATCAAACTATACTTATTGAATTGAAGGTTAGGTCATAAAAGTAGATTTTAAAAACATATTTTTATGGATTGTGAAGTTATCTTCATTAGGAATGATGACAAAAATATCTGACTTACTAATCTCTCTGATAATTAATTATATTGATTATATAACAACATAACAAACATCTCCATCTAACATGTGCATATCCAAAAGAGCAACCTTTGGCAAAATGTCCATGTAAGACTAACCATATAAACCTCCGGACTTACTCCGTTACGGAAAATACAGTTTACCTTCAATTATCAATAAACATACCATCTAACATGTGCATATCCAAAAGAGTAACCTTTGGCAAAATGACCATGTTAAACTAACCATATAAACCTCCGGACTTACTCCGTTACGGAAAATATAGTTTCACCAATCAAGCTAATTTATTATTTAAAAAAAAATGAAAACCTTACGTTTTTGTACGGCGTGGCAAAAATCCTGTCGATTTTTGTTAGATCCCACTGCTGAGTTGTAGGGGATATGACTAGGATTATAAAATAAACCAGTACTTTACCAGTATTTACACTTGTATTCGTTTGTTACAAGGTTTAAATATGAATAAATTACACTATGTGACAATAATATTTTCAAGACGTCTTTACAACAATCTGGTCAAGATCTGAATGGCGGCCGCAGCTGTATACCCGTCATTTTATAACATCAAAAATGGCGGGAACGAGCAACAAGGAATAGTCAATTGACAGTCTTTTAAGATGATGCTAAATAAAAAGTAGTTATCCTTACAAGATAAAGTATTTATCAATAATAATGCTTACACTATGAATAATTTTGGGTATTACTTGTCGTTTATTATTTAATATTCAACATTTAACCATTATTCAAAGTAACCGCCCAATGACACAGGCAACAGTGACAACCTATCACATGCATATTATCCTGTCATAAAAATTATTGCCAGTGCAAGAAATTAGTTGCAGTGAAATTCCGCAACATGGCGCACGATCGTATTTCTGGTCAGGCTTTATATTACTTACATAGACTAAAGACTTTTTAATTTATTGGTCTACACTTCAAGTCAAGTGACAAGTCCAATTTCCCACTTCCACTCGCATTGTGTATTCAAATGTAACTGCATAAGAAAACGTGTTTGTCCGTGTCCTTCCCAAACCCCAATGTGGGTAGTTTACACTGAGCGAACAGTCGATCTCTAAAATATGGTTACACTTTAGCACCATACTCCTTTGTAATAAGGTGCAAAATTGTAAACATATTTTTGACGTCAACCGTACCTGCAATATCCGCTCCTAGCTCATATCCGCTCAAGCGCCGCTTTGCGTTGCAGTGCAACTCATAGGCGCAAGCGTTTTTGATAGTTCTGCGGGGGCATTGCAAGTTAAAGGGATGCAGGAATGTAATCACGTGTTGAGTTTATGATTTTCTCCATGATATACGGAGAATTTTTTTATGGCAGGTTTAGCTTTGGGATTTCTATTCCATTTCATTCATATCGAGGGTTGCGAGGTGAAACCCGATAAGTAGAAATAATTTTTGGTTTAAATAAGCACCTAACGTATGTCAGCTTATTGTTCTATTTTCAAAAACCTATTAGCTCGAGTTATCGGGTTTCACCTCGCAACCCTCGATATGTGATTTAAATAAAATATAGGCAACGTTATTCGGTAGAGGCCTGTGGAGATAGCTGCTCCCTACAAACAACACGTGGCGGCCATGGCCGGGACAACCGGATGTTTAACCCAAACAGTGGCTACACGCATTTTGAGACTAATTCTTCATTAGCTGCACACTTGTTCGTTAGATAACCGCACAATAAGCTATACATATATTACACACTAAACTACGAAAGTGAACAAAAAACAGAAAACTATTCTCAAGACACAACCGCCATGTTTTCATCTCAAGCCGGAAGTCCCATATATAATATTAAAGTGATCGCTTCAGTGTATGACTTAGACCACACCGAGTTGAGCAGCAGGTAGCGATATTAAGATGGTAGGCATTCTGCGTTGCAGATCTAGCTTTGTGATCTGGTGCCGTAACGTGTATATTGGAATCTCTAGTATCAGTTTCTCATGTGTGAATCCAGGATATTATCATTCTCGAATATAAGATACTTTACATGTCTATAAATAAATAACAGATCTCCGTCAAATTTTTGATTTTTATGAGTCCAGTCCAGTGCGCCGAGCGGCGTTGACGCATTGATGAGTAATTAAATATTAATTGCGAAATTAGCGCGGCCCGGCCGCTGCTAGCAAATCGACATGATGAGTGATTCCAATCAGAGTCAACCCGTCGTGAATGATTTCCTCGCCTTTCTGCAACAAAAGGAGAAAGCGTTGCTGGAAGGAGAGATTGATGCGGCAACCGCTGTCCAGCTTAGTTCGTGGGCATCGAGTTTCACCGTCGAAGACATCTGCGAAGCGAAGCAGGTGCTGTGCCAGTCTCTTGGAGTCCTTGGCACGTATGTACCTCACCGGAAAGGGGATGAAACCGGAAACAAGACCCTTGCGGATATCAAGAAAATCCTGAGGGAGAACCAAGAGCGGATTCCTGAATTTGTGACGAAGGATGCCTTTATCATGCCATCTCATGTTCCGGATAATGTCGACGTTCGCTGCTTGTTCAAGGATATCGTGGCCCTAAAAACAAGTTTAGCCGATATTATTTTGAAGTTTGAAGCGGCCCAAGTCACTATTGCCGAGTTACGCAACGAAGTTAACAGTTTGGGAAATAGTGCTCCAACTCGGTCGGTGGCATCAGATTTCAAGAGCGATGACCGACTCGCCGCTATAAACGCTGAGTCTGTCAGTTTGTGTGTTGCTGACACTGTAAAATGTGCCGCAACCGCCGTTGCACCGCCCGCGCACCCCCCCCGCGTGTGCGGCCGCCTCCTGTTTCTAATCCACGTCAGCGTACTTATGCTGACGTCGCCGGTCAGCCAGTCGCAGCTAACCGGGTCACGGTGCCTTCTGTAGAGAGTATCCTAAATTAATACTCTCAAAATACACTTATTAATTATTTATTTTCTTTTTTTATATCATTCGCTAGTACATCAAAATCGACTATCTGTCTAGGCTGACCCTTTGAGACTCTCTGAAAGAATCCTGAACGTCTGACATAGAATGTATGAAATCTCAATTTAAATAACACCGTGCCAGACAGTGTTCGAGAAGAGAGGTTGTAAAGGTAGACAACCTTTACATATCTCGCCTCCTCGGGTGTAAGGGGCAGCCTACACTTACAAACACTACGCCCTATCCTAATCTACCCTGACTAAAAGTTTCCCTACCTATGCTTAGGACCCCTACAGAGTTGAAAATTTCCTAACATCCCTTTCCAGAACCAGCCTTATGTACAAGGCAGTCAACGTCAAATGGCAAATGAGAAGTCAGCCTATGGCCTTAAGATCTCTCAAATTGCCTAGACGAGACGGCGGCTAAGTCAGGCTTGAAAACCCGCTAAACGCCCCTGACTCTGGTTTTACGAACTAACCCTCTTTTAATTTCCTGACAGCTATTGTCTATGTCCGTGTCTATGACACTTGACATTAATGACATAGATAGATGTCAGCAAATTTTATCTTATCTAACTGATACCACGGCACAAAAAATATTTTATTGAAGAGAAACATCATAATATGAACAACATCAAAACATCGCAAGAAAATATCGTTCCTGCGCAGCAGTAGGCGTTGGCGTTGAAGTGATGGCTACCTATGGCCATCAGTCTTCCCGCCGCGGCAGTCCTGCCGGGTTTGGAAAGCAGTCTGCTCAGTGCCGTTGCATGGAGATGCTGCAGAACAGCAGAAGTGTGTCATCTGGGTCCTTTTTTCTTGTTGTTACATGCAAGCAAATGAAAAATATATATCCTACTCTTCAGGGCAGCAAGGAACTTAACCGGGCATTCGTAAAATATTACCTTAGAACGTTACAATTGTGATTTACAAATAAATATATTTACATTTAGTTGAGTTTTATTTACAGTAAGGATATCACTCTTATAACTTATTCTCAATATAAGGTAAGTCACAAATAGGTAATTATTAATAAGGTTATAAGTTACTTTGTATAAGTACAATTATATTCTTGTGCAAACAAAATGCATAAGGTTATTTATATAAATTATATACCTTGCTGGCACATCTTAGGTCTCTATGCTATAATTTATATACAGATTATATACAGTTCAGTTACCTACAAGTTTATACAATAACACCTATGATAGTAAAGTGTGAATGATTAAATAATTAGATTCTTATGATTGAATAATTAATGCAATTAATCAACTTTTAGAGTTATAATGTCATTGTTCCAGAGAAATAGTATTTAGAGTGTGTATTTAAATACTGCTCCTCCAAAAATTATATTATCATTTATTGAGCCTATCGGATTAAGGGGGGCGTCACTAATTGTTCTCAATAATGAATTACTAATATGATTATATTTTAAATGGAACTTCTCTACGATTGATGAACTAATACAGGTTGCTGCTACACCTGCACTTAATAAAGCTAAAGGGTTTTGATTTAAAAAATTTGATTAATATATATCCTGTCATTATTGATGAGTTGACTCGTCGCTGGCCGTAGTTTGGGTGATTTTCATAGCTTCTATTCTGCCATGGAGCAAAACCTCTTGGAGATGGTCCCTACTCTTGCTGGCGTGTTTGTCCTCTTGCATCGTAGTATTAGTTCCTATGTTGTGGTTGTCGCTGCGGTCTTTGTCTGAAATCATAACGGGGCTGGGTACCACGAACAGGTGTGCTGTTTGGGTCGGTTATAATTTGAGCGGACGCTGCTGCCGGCACAATTGGGGTTGGCACAGGCATGTTACCCGCTGAGGTTGGTGTTCCCGATGAACCTGGCATTATAGTTTGCTGAAAAGAAGTGAATGACGACAACAATTGAGGCATTATTAGTTGCTCAGGCGTCGTGGTTGTGAGAGGTTCCGTGAGCGGAAAATTTAATTGCGGGGTTTTCTCCGTTTCAAAAATATCCACATATTGCCATATTGCATTGCGTATGTCCTCTTTTGTCTTCACTTGCACAGCCGCGAAATACAATTTATATTTGTCAAGGGGGTTGCGCTGAAAATGTTTTATAAATGCTTCATCATCTATACCAGCGGCTTTTTCTGCTAGCGTATTTAGTGCATATTAGTAGTCCAGAGGTCACTCATGTGCATTCTGGGTTCTGTAGCAAAATGTCTGCGCATTATTAACACATAATTATTGCGCATAATTGGATAATAAAATCCTCTACATCGGTCAATCCGTTAAACTTGTCCGACGCCATTTGTGTTATTTTTGCATAGATATTGTATGATAATAAATGCTCACAGTAAATACAGTCAATGGGTGATGGGATTATGAGACGAAAAAGAAAAATATCACCCAAGGGATCCTTTTGGTGTTAACACTCGTAACTGGGGTATCTATACGTGTGTATAGCTCTTCTGGTATAGCAATCGCTTTACTTTTGCGAGATTTCCGGGGCCCGGTCCTTAATTCAAGGCGACACCGCACTTCCGTCAAATGTAGAGAGTATCCTAAATTAATACTCTCAAAATATACTTATTAATTATTTAACCTCTGAACTATATACAATGGCTAAGATTCTGACTGTTAGACAATTGTTCATCTTGAAAATCGTACTGCGTAAGCATCTAGATTTACCTTATGCTTTTAAACCTCCAAAACGACGAGCTGGCCGCATGTGCAACTTTGAACATACTCGTATTGCTGTTGTCAGACGTCATTATGACTATCTTTCGGTTATATTAGGATTGTTCATTTTTTTTTAAATGATGTATTTTGAAAACCATTTCGAGATATAAGGTTTTCAAGTAGTTTCCGACATTTGCTACTATATAATAATCAATGATTGAAGATATTTCCATAAATATATGAATGACCTTAGTTTGACCTTTCTCGTGGCTGAATAATTAATGTCATCGAAAAATCGATAAAAAAAGTTACTGAACCATAGTTCTTATCCGTCACTCATGTAACTGTCAAAGTCATCATTGTCATAATATAAATCTCAATTTTTTCAGTTAAACTTAAATCATTTGTTTGTTGCGATTTGAATATTATAATTAATAAACAGTATATTTCAACAGTATATCAAAAACAAGAAATGAAATGGTTTTGATCCTAGGTGTGGGAATGATTCCTATAATAGCACAAAAATAATAGTTCGAATCCGCGAAGACCTACGTGAAAAATGGTGTCTTGAAGTAAATGTGCAATACTTTAAGTGTTACACATAGTATTGCTGCGAGGATAAAATATAAAAGTATACAATTGATATGTTGGTAGGATCACTACCTATTGTATTTATATGGTAATGTATAGCCAGAGTATTTACAGGCTTACCGTTTACCAGGAATGAGTTGTACTAAAGCAAAGCACAACGAATTTGACGACGAATTTCTTGAAAAATATTTCCGAATAGTTGCATGTACCATCAATCACGCTCCGCGATTGTTGAGCAATTTAGGGTCCTTGCTATAAGGGACCGTGCGTGAACTATAGACACACAGCACACAAACTGACTAGAAACATCGTGCGGATGAACATGTTGTAAGACTCAATGTCAAGCTGTCCTTCAACTCATTTCGAAATGGAAAAATATGAAAAACTATTCACAAAATTATTAAAGTGATAAAACGTTGTGTTGTTCCGGTGTAAAACGACCTCCGGCATGACCAACAAAACACAAAAGGCCTAAAATGTTTCCAGGGCTGCCTCATTTTTCTAAAATGACCGAGATGGTAAACAACGATAAAATTTCGGAAATTAGTGGCGAAATCGTCGACAAACCTGCATTTCAAATATTTATGATGCCATAATTGCACTCCACCGAATAAATTAGAAGGCATGCATGTGAGAAAAAACATGCATTTGTTCTGAGAGTTACTAAATAGAAGATTCAAATACAAACTTCTCGTGACTTTGCATGCAGCAGTAAAATTATATAATCACCTCCTAACTTAAACTTATACCAGAAAGCCAGAGGACAAAAACACCATATGCCAAAAACTGAAATTGTTCCTTGCTGATGATTTTCTCATTGATAGTTTTGTGAATTAAGATGCTTATGGACTAAGAGCTGGCCACGTTGGATGTGGCACGGTGATGAGAGCAACAAAACCCGTTCGGTTAGATTGCTATACTTATCCTTGTTGCTAGATCCGTGAATCTGGCAGCTTTGATGGGTGGAGGTCAGATTGACAGACTAGCAAAATTTTTGAATTGGGTAATAGTAATATAATTCCAAAATAGGTCAAAACTGCCGAAGTTGCCTCAGTGATAAATGACAGGGCCTATATATTATTTTAACATAAGAACAAAACACATTGCGGATTTTTACGAACAAAAACAGTATAGGCGACAAACTATGAATTACATTTATACGTCGTTTGGCACTACTTTCCCGCAACAGACACTTTTTGCAATGTTATATAAATTAAAATTTATATAAATAATTAGATAATTATTTATATAAATTTCTCATATACTGCATCAAATCCAGAACTCTAGGATCTGTTTTCTAGAAGTGGTTTGCATTATTTGACCTTCACTACTTTACAGCTGCCGGATGTCCGGATCTACAAATAAGCATAGTGTAGCAAACTGACTAGATAAGTTTCGTTGCTCTCATTATTGTGTCATGTCCGACGTGGCTAGCTCTCCGTCTATTATGTTTGATGTTGAGACTTTCACATTGTAGTGAATAAAATATCTTGTCTTTATAAGTAACTTATCATTATATTAACATGGTGCAATGAATGGTATATGATTATGATCAAAAAATATTGCTACAGTTAAGCATATAAAGAAATTGTAACATAATAAAATAAAATAGCTTTATTATTTTCAACAGTTGTTTTAATTGAAGAAAGCCTTTCAAACATTTGTGTCTGGTGGGAACTCAGGGACCTGAATTCTCGCTGAAAGTGGAAATAATATTAGGGTTTTGTTTACTGTCAAGATGTATTGAAAAATATTAATTAATATTCATGGTTATTATTACAAATAACGTGTTGGCGTTATCAAAATTATATTAATGATATATATCTTGTACTCATACAATAATTTCTCACTGCGATTATTCATAGTTTTCGTATTTTAGCCAGCCAAAGCATATGAGTACTATTGTTAGGAAACTGTTAAAATTGTGTTTTATACAACTTACATGGTTGGTGGTACTGGTTATCCTGTGGTGTATTGTAACACTAAGAAATGCATCAATACCTTTTTAGCACAATAACAGGTATCTTCATCGAAATTTTCTAAAATAACAATGTTTATTTTTATTTACATGAAGTTTCACTTGACACGGTAATACTGACAGATGACATCATGAAAATGACAACTATTTTTTTAATGAATTTGTATGCTTGTGCTTTATCAATTCAGCTTAGTCATGTAACTTACGAGACATCATATCTCATATTTTTAATAAATCATAAATAACTAACTGAGACATGAAATACAAAATCATTGAAATTAGTATCTTTAATTAACCTATATTTTCAGAAAAGACAATAAAAATAAGGGTAAAAAAAAGTGAACAATTCTAATTGTATAATAAACTGAACACTTTGTTAAACATACATCCACTATTATAGGGAATGCAGGAATAAAACGAAGTTTTTGCAAAATCTCAATTATACTGAGACTGAATTAGTGCTTAGTGGGACCTAATTAATAATTAATTATAACAGCTTAATGTTAAAGAACAAATATATATTTTATTATATTTTAGAGTACACTTCCTAAGTAAAATTATAACTAACCTGTTTACTATAAGTAATTTTTTCTAAATTTAAATAATTTAAAACTAACATAATTATGATAATTAAGTTTAGTAATCTTACCGTATACATAAGTATCACTGTAGAACATAAACCCCCTATGTCCGAGGTGGGCGTAAACAGCTGCGACACAGTTTATACTAATGCAGCTACTTACGATCTCAATGTTTTAATATGTACCTACGTTATTATGTTCAATAAAAATCTTTAAATTTATTTTCTTTTTTTATATCATTCGCTAGTACATCAAAATCGACTATCTGTCTAGGCTGACCCTTTGAGACTCCCTGAAAGAATCCTGAACGTCTGACATAGAACGTATCAATTCCTAATTTAAATAACACCGTGCCAGACAGTGTTTGAGAAGAGAGGTTGTAAAGGTAGACAACCTTTACATATCTCGCCTCCTCGGGTGTAAGGGGCAGCCTACACTTACAAACACTACGCCCTATCCTAATCTACCCTGACTAAGAGTTTTCCTACCTATGCTTAGGACCCCTACAGAGTTGAAAATTTCCTAACACCCCTTTCTAGAACCAGCCTTATGTACAAGGTAGTCAACGTCAAATGGCAAATGAGAAGTCAGTCTATGGCCTTAAGATCTCTCAAATTGCCAAGACGGGGGCTAAGTCAAGCTTGAGGCGTCAGGCATTCTTTCAGGGAGTCTCAAAGGGACAGCCTAAACTGATAGTCGATTTCGATGTATTAGCTAAAGATATAAAAAAGAATAAATATTTATATTATATTTCGAGAGTATTAATTGGAGGATACTCTCCACACTTCTAAGGCATGCGTAGTACGGGGTCCCGAAAAGAGAAAGTCCTCCCGCACCAATGTGGATAAGGAGGGATTCACACTGGTGGAAAGGAAGAGCATGAAGCGAAGGGCGCCCCGCAAGACTCTGTATGGCACTGCGGAACCGGGTAATTCTGGTATTCGGATTGCAATACCGAATAGAGCGCTCTACGTGTCGCGCTTGCATCACTCCACCGTGGTCGACGATGTGGTGGAGTACGTTCACCGGAAGACTGGCTTAACGTTGAGGGTGCACCAGCTACAGTCCCGGCACTACGTGCACTTCAACTCGTTTGTGGTGCGCGTGCCGCGGCCGCTGCAGGACACCATCGCGAGTGCAGATTTCTGGCCGAAGGATGTCGTGTTTCGGCGATTCCGGGGCAATCTGCCGAATCCTACGCCCGATCAGACGACGGAACGGAGCCACGCAGTTACGTCGCCTAAATCAACCTAGTATTAAGTCATTTTATATGTTTTTATATGTTTATTTTGTAGTTCGCAGTGCCTTGGTTTTTACTGTAATGCTGTGTAACTGTTTTTGGATAATAAATAATAATAATAATTAATGAGTACCTTTCTGATTGTATTGAAAAAACCGGCCAAGTGCGAGTCGGACTCCCGCACGAAGGGTTCCGTACCATCATCTATAAAACCGCCAAAAACAATATGTCTGTTGTCTGTTGTGTGGTTTTAGGGTAGGCAACGCGCATGTGAATCCTCTGGGGTTGCAGGCGTCTATAGGCTACGGTAACTGCTTACCATCAGGCGGGCCGTATGCTTGTTTGCCACCGTCGTGGTATTAAAAAAAAAAAAAAAAAAAAAAAAAAAAATGGGAGCCCCCTTAGATATTTATTTTATTCTGTTTTTTAGTATTTGTTTATTGTTGTTTATTTGTACAAAGAAATCTTACAGGCTTACAGTTGACACCAAAACGCTTGTAAGATAAAATACACCAGATAGTTACATATACAGTTAATGTCCACTCAATAAAATAAATTACGATATAATACAAAACAATTTAAGTAAATTAGAATTTGTCTAACTATCACGATTCATGAAATACAGCCTGGTGACAGATAAAAACGGCAAAAAAATCATGTCTGTTTTATGGGAGCCCCATTAAATACTTATTTTATTATATTTTTTTTATTTTGTTGTTATCGCAGCAACAGAAATACATCATCTGTGAAAATTTCAACTGTCTAACTATCACGGTTCATGAGATACAGCCTGGTGACAGACGGACAGACGGACAGCGGAGTCTTAGTAATAGGGTCCCGTTTTTACCCTTTGGGTACGGAACTCTAAAAAATACTAAATTAAAGTTACATACTCAACTCGATTTGAAAATAAAACATATCCAGTATAGATACGTAACGGATAAACATAAATTCATTTTATGTATTTTTTAGAAATATCTGGTGATGCTCATGCTACCACCATTACCGCTATGTTTAGAAATAATTTTACACAAAAAAGAACCGACTTCACTTAGCATCCACCTTTCTAACAGCAAATGCTCGAGCTGCTGTAAAAAGTACTCAAATCACTATAGGTGTGCCTATAATAGTTAAAGAGTTCCCTCGATTTCTCCAGGATCCCATCATCAGATCCTGACCTGGTTACAATGAGACCAACTGTGAAGTATACTCTTTCAAACAAAAAAAGAATTTTCCAAATCGGTCCAGCCGTCTTCGAATAATCGGAGAACATACATAAAAAAAAACAAAGATCCCGACGAATTGATAACCTCCTCCTTCGAAATCTTGAAGTCGGTTGAAAAGGAAAAATATAAAATCAATGCCTCGCGACTCCAGGATACCAACGCGTCGCTCGAACAACTGGCTACGGATTCTAATTTAAAAAAACATTAACAATACAATAAAAATACAACCTATCTCAAACATAACACACAACAAACATTCAACCAATATTGAAGTTGTATTGGAGTTGCGTTGGAAGATTCCTCAAGCAATCTATCTATACATATAATAAAGCTGAAGAGGGTCGAAAGTCTGTACATGGAAGATAATCGAAAAAAAGTTGTCTGGGGATACTTAGAATCGATAACAGAACACGTTCCAACAATTTTTAGAATTTTTGTCTGTTTATCTGTTTGTCTGTTTATCTGTTTGTCTGTTTATCTGTTTGTCTGTTTATCTGTTTGTCTGTTTATCTGTTTGTCTGTTTATTTGACCGCGCATCACGTGAAAACGGCTGAACGGATTTTGAGAAAATTTTGGATAGATATAGTTTGAGTCCCGGGAAAGGACAATGAACAGTTTTCATCCCGAAAATCAACCCTGGAAGGGGTGAAAAGGGGGTTGAAAGTTTGTATGTTGAAAGTTGGTATTGAAATAATTTGTAATTTTTTGGTCAAGGTGTTCATATTTATAACATGTTACCCGTCGATGCTTTAAATTTACCTTTACCCGCTCTTAAGAAATATTTGAAAATGTCATGAATGTCAAAGGGTTATTGCAGCAAACCAAAAAACTACTACAAAATCATCTAACATTTATAGGACACCGCTTAGGTAGGAAAACATATCAAACGTTTTGTGAAGCAGTCAGATTAGGATTTATTTTTCTTTATAATTAAACAATAGGTACATTATCTGTCTCTCAAGCAGTTTTGATACGTCTTCTTGAAAAACTACGCATTATTTTGTATCTTTAAGATCTAATAATGTATTACTGTTTTGAAAAAAATAAGTCCCGTCGAATTTCTTTTCGGTCATAATACTTCTTGGGCCAGAGGTACACCTACAGGGTTAGAACCGGTGGAGTTTTGGATCGAAGTTCCTTATCGGACGGTTCGCGGATGGGGGCCTAGGCGAAAAAAAGTCACGTGACCGTTACGAAAAAGCGTCACGTCACGAAAACGCGACACCCATACGATTGAGAAATATGTAAAATGGAATGAAATAAAAAATATATAAAATAGAATAAAGTGAAGTGAAGTGTAGTGAAACTGAGAAGTGGCAAAGTGATAAAAGTGAAAAAAGTCGAGAACCTCAAAAGTCGAGAATTTTAAAAATGTCGAAAATGTCAAAAATTTAAAATTTCTAAATTTCCAAATTTTCCACTATTTCCAAAATTTCCACTATTTCCAAAATTTCCAAAATTTTAAAAAAATGCAAAAAAAATTAAAACTACAAAATTTACGAAAAAGTAAAAAATGAAATTAAATTAAATTACATAACTTCGTTCCAATCGCACTTGATTCACACACTTTCCTCGACACTCACGTATTTTATTTTTCTCTAACGTTCATTAGTGCATTGTCATATGTGCTTACATTGACGAATAAATATCTTGATCTACACCAATATCATAAATCCTCTATTCCGCGTTCGGAACCGTATGTAATTAATTACCAACATTATTGCAACCAATAACGTAACATCAGTGTATTATCTGTGACAGTGTGGTAAAAACGTATGAAAATTCATTACCTACGGTAACGTAATGAAAATCCGCCCCCCCGACCGCCGGCGCAATAATGTTGGTCATGGCGGTGTAATGGTGGTCATTCTAATGGTTTCAATGGATTTTTAATATGTGTGTAGGTAAAGCAGTGTATGCTTCTGTACATAATTAGGCCTTATTACGTAACAGTTACATCTCCATGTCAGTCCGTCTGTCCGCGGTCTAGCTCAGTTACCGTTCGCACTAGAAAGCTGAAATTTGGTGAGGCCTGATAAGAACTTTCAATAAAAACTATATTGAATAAAATCGGTTCAGCCGTTTTTGAATTATTAGTCAAAAACGCATAGTGAAAGGAAGTGCCGAATAGTAAACTAACGTAAGCGCCGCCAAATAAACGACCTTTAGAACGGATGTTTTGTAGGCAGCATCTACGAAACTCTACATTGAGCATCGCCCGACATGCTCTTGGCCGGTTTTTTTTTCATTGGTATCCCGGAAATCACCCAATTAAGGATTACTAATTCCAATTCTAGAAAATCCCCAGCCAGGTTATGCGTAGCTTATAAAAATTCAACGTCTAAAGGGGGGGGGGGGGTAGCCACTACACTCGATTGAGTTAAATTTGCATGGGTCATGGACCCCCCCCCCCCCCGCCAAGTGCACCTAAAATAGAAAAAAATCATTTCTGCATTTGTGACACACCCCCCTGGATGATATTTGCCGTGGACATGAACGTATAAATACAAAAGTGGTCCTGTATCGTCCGATATACACCTACTACTCTCTATGTCGTTTAAATCATGCCAAAAACAAATATAATAAAAAAAAGTATACATTTATGAGTGTAGTTGCATTTAGTGGTAATTGTAAAATATTTTATTAGGACTACTGTCCTCTAGCGTATCCATCTGTCAACTTTACTTCAAGTTCCGCCTCCAGGGTAGCGGGAGAGAAATTAGGGGTGAATTAGCCGCTTACTGACACAGACCGAATTCCACGCGGGCGGAGCCGCGGGCACAGCTAGTATCTGATATTTCTGATTCAGATGTTTATGCCGTAGTTGTATTGCGTTGTTAATACGTACGGCCCCTGATCTACTGAGGACCCATTGTTCTTAACACCAGCAGAGGTGAATTTAGAGTCGCGTGAAACAGTGTACTTTTCATTTTCCCTTTGTGTAAACTTAAATTCATAAAACCATCATGTCAGCAAAGGTATTTGACACATTGTGGAATCTAACCTAAATAAAAAAGTTACACGGTAACCGTCATGCATGAATGACGAAAAAATCTCCAATTTAAATGTCATTGCACACAATACGAATAACTGAAATGGCAGGCAATCGACCGTCGCAAAGGAATTTCAAAGGGTCAAGTTCCGGCGTTCCTACATTCAGCTACCTGGAGGGATTTGCCGGGATTTTAATAATCCTGCGAAATTGGGATTGGGTATTTAGTAGGAATCCCGGTTTTTTAGCCATGCTAGTTTATTATGCATAATTTCAAAATTATAAACTGAAATAAATGTCATAAACTTAATAAAAAGTGACTAAGATATAAGCAGGACTTTCTTAATCCTTTACCACATGAATTTTAAAAAAAGTTGCATACTGAATTCTGGCTCACTATCAATAGAGTTGAAAGTTATAAATGGCTTCGTATGCAATTATGTGCATCTTGTGAGCCACCATTGTGCTATAAAAAATAGTTTAGTATAATAATGATATTTCAGTTTATTGTTTATACTTCACAACGCAAATAAACATAATGTAATAAATTAATTTAATGCGTTTTTTAACTATTATTTTAAAAACGTTACTAGATTTTGTGAAACAAAGAAACATTCTATTTTTACCTTCATTTTTAATCAAAGAAAGTTAAAAAAGACAATTCATTAACTTTTCTTAGCCATTTTTAAATATGTTTTATTTACTTGGAACAACTTTGAGGCTCTTTGGACATAATATGATTCTAGAGCCTGATAACCAACGGAACAAAAAGTTCAAAATTCGAGCTCCAAGATGGAATAACGTATCGTAACAATTTTAATTTTTGTTAACATAAAAAACAACGCCTGACCAAATCATTTCTTTCTTGTATCTAAGCGTTTTCAGGGTTGGCCAAGTTTCTTGTCAAAAAAGTATGTACCGTAAAATGGGGTGAGTTGGGTCGAAAACGAAGTTCAAACCTGGATAAAAGTTTATTTTGATATGTGGCACATTGATTTATTTACAAAAAAAGTGTTCAGGGGGTATGAAGTTCGTCAATGGTAGTAGTTTCAACGAAAAAAACATAATAGTAGGAAAACCCAGCTTACCCCGTAGTTGGGGTTATAAGGGCTAGCAATGGGGTGAGATGGGAAAATTGCTAGGGTTGACACTTTCGTATTAAGACAATAGCTTGAAGATATTTTTTTATTAATGTAGCAAAATTATGTTTTATTTATGCTCCTACTTAAACCGGTTTAATGTTTTCTGTAAGTTGTGACTCTTATTTTTATGACGTATAAATAGATTTTTAGATCAATTAAAAAATGTATACTTTGATCTATATGGAATTAGTAAGGTGAATCCCATCAAAACATTAATATGAAATTAATGACCTGCATGACACACTATGACGGGTCATTCCTGACGCAACGTCTGTCCATCGCGATTCAGCGCGGCAACGCGGCGAGCTTGATGGGCACCTTTCCGCCGGGAATGGCGCGGGGCGGGCTTTTTGACTAAGTTAATAATAAATATTAATTTTATTAAATTTAAACTTTCGTGAGACATACTGTCACTATAAAATATAACGGTTACACTCACGCCACTTTAGCCACTACTACTTTAGCGCGCTACGGGCCGGTTCAAAATAGCAATCTTAGTGCTTGAAGATGGAGACCTAAGCTCTCCGAAACATGTCGCGCGAAGTGACTAAAGTGACGTGAGTGTAACCGTTATATTTTGTAGAAATATTAATTTATTATTAACCCGTATTGTTAATAGAAAGATTGTATGTTTAGACTAATTAAATAAATATGTGATTTTATCACAATGTACGACACTTTTGACTACTTATGTAAATCGACAACCCTGAACTACGAACACCAACTCCCCCCTCTATCATCCCGGTACACCCCGTTTGTAACACCAACTCTCCCCATTCATGACCCAATTGTCCCCATTGTCGACCCAACTCACCCCTCAGTACATCCCTGCTCTCCCCATAAAAATCCTCAAACGCGGTTGAATCGTTTTCTATGTTAAAACCATTATAAATAAAGAAAATATAACTTATGTTTTTCTGTTTCCAATAAGCCATGTAAGTATATAAACGATATCCGAAAGGTGGATGAACACTTACTTTGGCAAACATCACATAAAAACAAAGTTAAATTCAACTAAAAATCCGCCGCTTTCGAGCATCAACTTTGACAGTGAATTTGTGTTTCAAAATTGTATAATTTCGCAGCTTAGTGTTGCGAAAAGAAGAAAAAATATGTCTTAAAATATAATCAAATTACTTTGAGAGCAACCTGAGCCCGAAAATTAAAGTAGCTACTGAAAAAGAAATTCTGGATTCGCAACCCAACTCCCCCCGCGAACCCTTCTCACCCCAGTTTACGGTATAGTATTTATGCTTGACCAAAACAGAAAGCATCGTTAAACGCGAGCGACAATCGTAAACACAACTTGTGCTACAAATTCCTTGAACCTACTAGCCCCCTGGTAACATTAAAAGGGCCAATTGAATCAATCAAAACCAAGTCGACCCGAAACAGTTCCCTTATCCTAATGGTTTAAGACTCAGTTTGGCTCAACCGTGGCCTTTTCAGCGATGTTAAGCGAGCGTGGAAAGTAATTAATTTATATCTATACAGGGGTACAGGGTGTTTACGATTTGAAGAACGACAGTAGCTTAATTGCGAAATATTGGGTAGGTAGCGGTACTTAAGGTCTCTCTGATCACTTTGTTTTTCTCCAAATACTAAAATGATAATTCGATTACACGATTTCTAATCATACTATCTAGTTTTCTACTAAAGTAAATAGCAGTTGAGTTGTAAATTAGACTTCTATCTAATTTTGTACTAAAATAATAGTTGGATTGGGCATATTAGATATTAAATTCGACACAAATCTAGTTTTGTACTAAAATAACAGTTGGGTTGGGTAGATTGGATGGTAAATTAAGACACACCTATCTAGTTTTGTACTAAAATAACAGTAGGGTTGGGTAGATTGGACGATAAATAAGACACCTTTCTAGTTTTGTACTAGAATAACAGTTGGTTTGGGCAGATTAGATAGTAATTTGAAGATAGTAAATTAGACACCTATCTAGTTTTGTACTAAAATAACAGTTGGGTTGGGTAGATTGGATGGTAAATTAGATACATATCTAGTTTATTATCGTAAATCATAAAATTCCACTACTTCAAGCTCGGATCGGATCGGATCCTAGTCGTCAATAAAATACACTTTCACAGATTGCAGGATTTTTGTATGCCCAGAAAGTCCCTTCACAAGTAAGGGCGCCCTGTGAGCAGATTATTGGCCCTTCGGCCTCTGAAAGGGCGGCTTAAGTGCCCGGCAATGAAACGCTGCCTTAAGCCGGAGAAATTAAAAACTTATCCGGTTAGTTATGTTTGCGTTACGGAAGCTTGTAATTAAATATGGCAGCGATATTATTATTTATTTATTTTGATTAGTCTGTTTTAATGTCCCACTGCTGGGCAAAGGCCTCGCTTTTTTTCTCCACTCGACCCGGTCATTTGAATTTCGCCACCATTCTGTGTAAAATGCGTCCAAGTCGTCCCGTCATCTCCTTCTTGGTCTGCCTGCACCCCGGCGCGCGTCATCAATGGTGTGTCGTGGGTCCCACTGGGTAACCATTTATCAGTTACTTAAAACTATAGTTTTGAAGAAAGATAACTAGTCTTTTGTACAGAAATTTTCATGCAAGTTGACTCGTTTTCATTTCAGTTGAGTGTATGATACTCGTAGATAAGAACGTACGTACGTACGTTGATACGTGGTATATTTTAACCAACTGACTTCAAGGTTTCGAAAAAGTAACTAGGTTCTCGATGAACGGAATTAAGATTATTTTATTTGGGGAGGGGGGGAGAGGTATGCTTTACAATTGGTCATTTCCATTTGTCTAGATTTGATGATGCGATCTAGATGTGAGAAATCGAGATATACATTACGGTTTTTATTGCCAGTTGTTTCATTTCACCGAATGTTGTTTTTCATGAGTAAATAAACGAGTTACTATTAATCACGATACACACTGTTTGTAACTATGAGAACGCCATTAACTTTCATAAATGATCACCCGAGGAATACCAGCAATGTATAGTATAGGGTTAAAAATATTGATGCAACGAAAATATCAATACCTAGGTATTAAAAGGCTAGGGAACACCTCCCATAGCCCAGGCCTAGCAGCGTCGCTTGTCAACTGTCATTCGATTACTAGGCGCCGGCCGCGCTGTTTTCAAATATCTCTGTTTAGAACTATAACTGTGTTTCCATGTGTTTGTTGAGAGGTTTTCCCAACGGGCTATAGTATGAGGTTCTCCAAAAAAGGAGTGTATAGGTTTTTAAAGGGTAGGCAAATCCTCTGGGGATGCAGGCGTCCATAGGCTACGGTAACTGCTTACCATCAGGCGGGCCGTATACTTGTTTGCCACCTTCGTAGTATAAAAAATGTATTTCAATAATAGTGAATCATGTGCATAAAATGCTGTTTGGTGCTTTTACCCTAAAAGTATGTATAGCGATGATAATTAAGCCTGACCAGAAATATATGATCATGCGCCATGTTGCGGAATTTCATTGGAACTAATTTCTTACACTGGCAATATTTTTAATGATAGATTGTCACTCTTGTCATTGTCATAGTTGCGGTTTTCTTGAATAATTAATAATCAAACGAACTTACCTGTGAAGTTTGATTAGAATTATACGAATATCCAAATCGAAGATTACAAATATGCAGCACGTGGAATTATGCCCCCTTTTCACACTTTCAGAGGTATATCAACCTAAAAAAAAACTACCCGTCTCTCTCAAGCTATCCCTAGACTCCGCCAACCCGCGTAGGCGCCTCGGCGGTACTTGTCATTATTTCAGAGTGAATATTTTTGTGTTATGACCAAGGAATACTTTCGTTTTATTTTCTGGGTTTGGGACGGTTGGGACTTGGTAATCTTCGATTTGGATATTCGTATAATTGTAATCAAACTTCACAGGTAAGTTCGTTTGATTATTAATTATACTTCATTATCCAAATCGAAGATTACAAATATGCAGATGTTCAGAGCCTTGAAGCTCGAGTCGTGAGTAAGAAAATAAAACAAAATATCGTATTTATTTTTGTTTTCGGCTGGAAAAACATATGACGGATAAGAAGAAAAAATTTCGTTAAAAAAAGAAATCAATAAATTTGAACAGCATTTCAAAAAAAAATACCTCATTAATAATGGTAAAAAACTCGTCTGTTTAATTTTCTTAAAGATATGAGTAAGAATCAAGAATAAATAAAATTATCCTCGCTGTAATTGTAGCATCAATAACGTTTTATTTCTCTTATGTTTGTATAACCATTTTCTGTGAATAAGGCCTTTAATTTTAGCGACGGAGACCATGACGTTATTTAAAGGGCTATTTGAGCACTAGTCAGCCCTTAATAATCAGTATAAAAAATCACTTTCCTCTGGCGTCCGTTGGCCAACGAGACAACGACATACACGCCATGACCACCATAACGGGGTAGACGACAATCGGAAGGTCGCGAGTCACTTCTGGATGAAATTGGCACAAGACCGGGACAAGTGGCGTACACGAAGAGAGGCCTATGCTCAGCAGTGGGCGACAAAGGGCTGATGATGATAATAATCACTTAATAGAGACTTGTCTTTCTATATACATTTTAAATTACCAAAAAAGATAATACGATTAGGTATTCATTCACATAAATATATATGTTGTTTACAAATTTGGTTTCATCCAAACTATTTCTTTACGATCAAATGCCAGAATGCAATTGTATGTTTGGTTTTTTTCAGAAAGTCTGAAAAACAATATATTTCTTATTTATTTTACAACCAATTTAAATGAGCTGGCGAAACAGTAATTTACCCTTTTGTGTAAAATGCCATTAAAATGTAAACAATATTTTCTTCATCACAAGGCTGGAGAAGTCTAGCTTCTACTTCTATAATATTTATTGGTAAATACACATAGTAATATACTTGTACTTAATTACATTGATCCAAGTGTTCTCATGTACGAGTACCTATGATTTTTAACGCAATGAGCTTGATTTGTTATAGGTACATATATAATATTATATTATATTAAATATGTATTCAATACCTCGCTACGGAATGTTTTATATCCACGTAAACGTAACAAACATCGATTATGTATAAGCTTTATAGTTATATGTTCCATAACAGTATACAAAGGACCCATCTTGGGGCCGTGACTGTTTTGCAAATGTTACCTGCAGTATTTTTGCACCGTAACAAATGTCAACTTAACACATTCAGCCCGGAGAACCCGACTGTTGGGTTCTCTGTTCGTAGCTACTATGAGCTACATGCGATGAATACGTGGTGAATTCTTATCACTACTTGAGACTGAATGTGTTGACTCATACTTGATTCAAGCCATGTTACTAGAACTCGAACATTCCATCCACGAACCTAATCTGATTTTAAAATGTTCACATAAAATGGAACAATATTAGAGGGCACTTGCGATTGTAAGTTCTTGGCCAACCCATATCTAGTATGTTGGCACTATCACTGAGAAACTGGAGCAGCGTTATAAATCCTCAACTCAGGTTACGGCGAAGCGACCGAAGAACGAAGTACACGAAGAACGAAGTAACCGAAGCGACCGGGGAATGAAGTGATCGGAGCGATGTACAAAAAACATCGAGATTAAAATGCGGAGCGTAACTCTAGACTGCTTCTGTGAAGTGAATATGTTCTATTCTGAACACAAATGTAATGGTGGTGTATTGATCTTCTAGTGAAGATAAGTTATTTTACCTAATGCTCTTGATAAATGAGCTCAACGCTGTTAAAGCGGAGCATAACATAACGACATCACCCTTGTGTGTGTGTGTGTGTGTGTGTGTATGTGTGTGTCTTTTTATTTATTCATTACTAGTCTTTTCCCGCGGCTTCGCCCGCGTACTATAAGTACTCAAAAAGGATACGATACCCATGTTGATTTTCAGAATTTGTGACCACATTTGCCCCTTTTAGGGGTTGAATTTTCAAAAAACCTGAAACACGTGTTTACTCATTTATAGTTAGGAATAGTCTTATGAAGTTTCGAATAAAATAGTCTAACAAATCTTGATTAGCCATACAAACTTTGGACCCCATTTTACCCCCTTAGGAGGTGAATTTTGAAAAATCCTTTCTTAGTGCACCCCTAGACATTATAAGGAACCTACGTGCCAAATTTGGAATCTCTAGAACCAGTGGTTTGGGCTGTGCGTTGATATGTCAGTCAGTCAGTCAGTCAGTCAGTCAGTCAATCAGTCAGTCAGTCAGTCAGTCAGTTTCTTCTTTTATATATTTAGATTATTTAAACCTATTTAAAGCGAGTAGGGAGGCCTTTTGCCGCCTTTTGGGACACTCTAGGCTCTTATAAATAAATAATTAAACCCTGACACTGATAAAATTAGGTAAATTTACTACCTTTGGCGCTAGAAATGCGAAGTTTATCTCATTGTTGGAGCAAATATTGCACTGTTTTTAAAAGGCTCGACACTGTTTAAGTGGAGTAGTATTGTATTATCCTCGACACTGTTAAAGTGGAGTAGTATTATCCTCAACACTGCTAAAGTGGAGCGATGTTGTAGTATCCTCTACACTGTTAAAGTGGAGCACATTGTACTATCCTCAACACAGTTCATGTGGAGTAAATTTCGACACTGTTAAAGTTGAACATTATTATACTCGGACCAATTGTTGTGTGGTTTAGCTCGACACCGGTAAAGTGGAGTGATGTTGTGCTATCCTCGACACTGCTAAAGTGGAGCACTGCTGTACTGTCCTCGACACAGTTTATGTGGAGTATTTTCTCGACACATTTAAAGTGGAGTAATTTTGTTCAATACTCGATATATTCAAAGCTCAACGTTGTTAACGCGGATCATACTGGTAAATTCAATTTGTTGCATAAATATGATTTACGCGTAGCAAGTACGAAATTCAACACCAAAAGTGGAATGTTAAGCTTACTTACTTGATTTTTAACGCTTTGCGCTATTATTGGTTTTTATTACATTTATGTTATGCATGTTTTCATTTTTAATTATTTACTTGTTACATATCAATTATATGTCGCAGGCCCGCGCGCACTGGTTGACGAAGATACATCTATTATATCACCACTGTAACTTATAATCGTATAATACCGTTATCCTTCATATAATTCATATAACTGATTTGTATATAGCAGGTATTGAAATAGGGTATACTACAATGACAGTGTGATATCAATGATGCAGTCTAGTGCACAAGAGTACATGTGTGCTATAGTGCATAGTGAATGTTGGTGTGCTATGCGACCGATAATAAATTCTATAAAATTATTATTTTACTTTTTATTTTCATAAAATGGCACAGGACAGTACAACATAGAATGCACTAAAAATAGTGCATTTGTAAGAATAAACAAATATGATAGTATTGAATTATAAAAACGACAAATGTATCCATTGGTTCGGCAACCGCTCCCGTGGCGGAACCCGGCATACGCGGATCTACTGCGGCCCGAACGCTGTTGTTGCAGGCAGCGGTGTCCCCCAAACGTTTAGAGATTTACGCTGAGATAGCCAGTTTATGAAATAGTACTGGCTTTTTTTCATATTAAATGAAATATATATATATTTGGAGGTAGTATATCCTTGACAGTGTGTTAATGTACTTTAATAATACAATAGCATTGATCTTGGTAATTTAACCATTTGTCGTGTAACCCGCTTTAATTGGAAAACACCAGTCATCTGGATTATAAATTTTATTTTACCAACAACGGAGCGTAGTGCATTATAGTACACATACCTTATGATTTGTACTTCAAGAGATGAGGTGTACAAAAAGTACACAATTAGTTTACACGCGAAACACGCCGTAAGAAGTACGTAAATACTTAGTGCTTGATGACTAAGTCAGCAATGTATAGCGAATCTGAATGTATAGCGGGTAACTAACTCAGTGCAATTAAGATACAATCACACCCATGATCTGAAGGACTTTATGACACACCAAACTAAGGATACAGGCCAGTATTTACATTAAAATTTGCCTTAAAATATAGTATTTTGAGCTAAATTGATTCATCAATATGCTTTACTTTGGTATTTGCGCCGTATGTCAATTGTATTAATAATTTTAAGTAGGTATTGCAAGTACAACAGCAATTAAAGGTTTTGGTAATCTTAACTGCTTGTTTTTCTAAAATTTATCTTACTTTTAATCATAATCTTACTCACAGAGTACGTAAGATGCAAGCAAGAGAGTTTTAAGTAGGTACATACTCGTAAGTTAAGTTTTAATCTAATACCATATACTTTAATCTTAACTTCCTATTGCAAGCTTGTTGTAAAATCTTATATTTTCTCACAAGCGTCTGTTACAAACAGGCGTTTTCATTCATAACATTTCTATTATATAAGCGGTTAATATAGTACATAGTAGCCGTTACTCCCTGAAAGGGTTGACTAATGTTTATTTTATTCAAATATCGTCAGTTTCATGACAATTACTTATCTGATAGGTACATCTATACCACTAAAGGTCTATCGCAGAATTTAAAAATCTTATTTCGAATCCTGGTCAGGGCATTTATTTGTGTTTATCACAGATATGTGTTCCTGAGTTATGGATGTTTTCTATGTATGTATTTATATATATCTATATATTATATATATCGTCTAGTACCCATAACACAAGCCTTATTGAGCTTACAGTGGGACTAGGTCGGTTTGTGTAAGATTGTCCTATAATATTTATTTATTTATTTTATTTTATTAATTAAATTAGAATATCTTAATTTATAGTTATGTCAAATAAAATCAGTAGATGACATGACCGATGTATGTATTGTATATGTTGGAGTAGATGTACCGATACATTTCTTTTATAGGAATATAACCATTTAATGTTATGATATGTTATTTCTATAAAATGTTCTGAGTAATAAGCTACTAAGTATACCCACTTAATATTTAATGGAAATTTTCCAGTCAAAGTAATATTTCAACTAAGTTAACTTTGCTACCAATATCTCTAATATTTTCGTTGGAAAAAATCCAATTTGCAGCTTATCGAACGCAAAACATGTTTAAATTATTCACCCCATCTCCATCAAACGAAATAGAAAATACACAATGAAAAGAACACTATTTTTGCAAAAATACGTGTGAATCGGGTTAACACAAAAACACGAATGACAAGTACCGCCGAGGCGTCTACGCGGGTTGGCGGAGTCTAGGGATAGCTTGAGAGAGACGGGTAGTTTTTTTAGGTTGATATACCTCTGAAAGTGTGAAAAGGGGGCATAATTCCACGTGCTGCATATTTGTAATCTTCGATTTGGATAATGAAGTATAATAGTAGTGTTGAATATTAATAAGTGACAAGAAATGCCCGAAACTATGCATAGTCAAGAACAAAACATTGTAAATAATGTACCTATCTAATAAGTTGTTTCTGTTATCTAAAACGCTCGGGAAATAAAACTACTTCGCTACGAAATATTTACAAAAGCTGACAGGTGTGACAAGTAAACAAATCAAGATATGACCATACCATAGAGAAAAATATAATTTTTGACCAAATTGAACTCTTGCCATATAAATGAGAATAATAGCGCCCTCTTGACAATAATCATGTATTTCTGGTCAGGCTTTACAAGAACAGTGGTATTACTAGTAGCATTTTGCTATCTAATATAAAATCTGAAATTCAAACAAATATTGAGAATAATAAAGAAATCCACAGCTATCTCTCTTTCACGGCATTATCAGTTTAATAAAACCCTCCGGAATCCTCCCATCTTCATGACCCTTCGATAAAACCTTATAAACAAAACGCGGACTCTACACCGAGCACGCAAGATAAACTGTTTACAGTAAAATACCAAATTCACAGAATGGTGCGTCTTAAAAATTTAATAAAAACCAACTGCAATATGTACGCTACCAGGCATTCAAAGCCTAAACAGGAGGACATTATTTTGAAATATGGCGTGAGAAACACTCCGTTCAAAGTCCCCGTTGGAAAATTTATACCCCTATAAATCATGCTTATTCATAGGTGTTTTGTGCTCACGAAACTCATATTGGATGCCGTTGCTTCGGTCATTAGGACGGGCTGAGGATTGTGAAAACGCCCAAATTAAAAAGGCCATTAAAAAAACACGGCGAGCGTCGATTTGAAAATGGAATTCGGGAATTAATTTGGCGCGGATTGGTTGATGCGTTTGAAAGGGTATTTATGGTCGCTTAGGTTTTTTATTAGGTGGAGACTAATTTATATATTTATGCTTCTCATTTTACAGAAATGGGACCTAGTTAGTTAATCTCTACTTGTAATTTCCAGCGAACCAATAAGTTCATCTTCAAAACAACATAGCTTACTATCAGAAGTTGTCGTATCCGCAAAGCATATAACTCATTTTTTGGTCAAGGTATTCACATTTATAACAAGTTACCCATCGACGCTTTAAATTTATCATTTCCCGCTCTTAAGAAATATTTGAAAAAAACTTTAATGTGAAAGGGTTATTACAGGAATGAGGACTATATGACGGACAAAGAGGCATGGCCCAAACCAGAAAGTACAATAAAATCATCTAACATTTAGAGGACACAGTTCAGAAAGGGTATCAAAACGTTTTGTGTAGGTTTGGATATTATTATTTATTTGTTTTTTTCTTTTTAATTAAACAGTAGGTACAGTCACCGGCAATAGTATCTTCCTACACGAAAGCCCGCAAAAATATGTGACACGCTCTTATTTATAGCCCTACAAAAATGAGCATGTCACATATTTTTGCGGCCGTCATGTAGGAAGATACTATTGCCGGTGACTGTACGAGTACATTGTCTTTCTCTCAAGCTGTTTTGATATGTCTTTTTATAGAACTACATATTATTGTTTCTCTTTAAGATCTAATGTATTAATCTAATTTACTCTGTTTTGAAAAATAAGTCCCGGCAAGTTTTTTGCCGGTCATAATACTTCTCGGGTCAGAGGTCTAGGGTTAGAATAGAACCGGTGGCAGTTTTTTTTTCTCTCTGACGTTTCATAAGTGCATTGTAATGTGCCTAAGTTGAAGAATAAATGTCTTTTATATTTTTTTTACATAAGCGTTATCCAATATTGACGATTCCCATCATAAATTATACAAAGAAAATCTTTGCTTTAGTTCAGCAAAAAAGAGTTGTTTTATTCCAGGTTATTCGTTTGGAAATAGAAATATCGAACAACAACAATTGACTTTGCAAACTCGGCGGTCACCAATCCATTAGACTTAAACTAAATAAAATTGAAATACAATTTTATCAATTCAATATAGTGAATTTCCTTTGCAGACTGTGAAGTCAGGCGTGCTCTCTTTACGTTGAAGATCAATTTGGAAAAGATTTATTCAAGTTGTAAAAATAAATTTAAAAAGAGAAAATCTATTTACGTTTCTCTAAACACGGGATTCCTACGATCACAAACCCAAGAATTTCTTTATTTTCGATGGAATAGTAATCTTATTTGTTAAAGTTTTAGAAGTCACAAACCACGTATCAAAAGAATATTGTTCAGAATATTTTATAGTCCAATATTATTTAGATTTACTTAGAGCTTATGATATTACACGGCTACTCGTATATTTAATAAGATTATCGTAATGCTTTAACACTTTCGGTATCTCAGTTTGCTGCGCGCTTAACGCCCGCCCATTCCAGCGTTTTCCCGCTCTGTAGCGAAAATCCGCCTAAAAACAGAGAGCCCGCCTGGACCGCGATTCGAAAAATAAACACACACACTGGACAGACACAGCTCCAACCCAACTCAACTCAACGCTATAACGACATTGACATTTGCTATTCGAACAGATTTTCATTCAACATTGGTCTTATAGTCTTTCCTCCCGTTCTTGGCCTGTTACGGATTAGTGTTCTTATCAGTTAACTCTATTGTAGCAAAACCGCAAGCGCACGCGCCACGACAAAAAAAAAGGATTTGGGTTCATGTTTGCGTTTATAGAATATCTACCATATGGACCACGCAATAAGATTCAATATTCTTAACGGTTGAGCCCCGCGTAGGCGACTTAAACACCCTTCATCCAGCATATCTTGAGACCGAGATCCGAAACAAATATGTATAATCAGAGACCGCGCTTGCACTGGTATTCCGAGCGCCCGACTAGGCAGCGCTTAGGAGGCAATTGGAATTATTCCTCTCGGACAGGTAAATTTAGGGTCGGATTTTGATTGAAACATTTGGGTACGTGTACGATTTATGTATATTTATTTAAAAAAAATATATAAACATTGGGTAAGTATATTACAATAATAGTCGGTTAGTTATAATCAGTTATACAAATAATCAACATATTAAAAAAAAAATTAATATTACTTTTAACATACAGCAAATTACTTACTAAGAATAAATAAATTTAAATAAAAATAATATTAAGATGCTACATTAAAACGTAATAAAACATCAATGTTTTAGATAGTTACAGGTACATTTTAAACATGTATAGGGGTTAGTTATAATCATTTATACAAATAATCAACGAATTGTAAAAACATTTTTTTGCTTTATATTACAGTTTTAACATACAGCAAATTACTTACCAAGAATAAAGAAATCAAATAAAAATAATATTAAGATGCTACATTAAACCCTCATAAATCTTCAACGTTTTAAATAGTTACAGGTACGTTTTAAACAAGTAGAGATTTACAATATTTTGATCGTTCAGGCACTATAGGTTAAGGTAGAAAATTAGAAAGTTAACACGCAACAGTGGGTTAACTTTCTAGGTAAAAATATGTAAGTGTAACATTAAAAAAAAATGATTTAATAATTCGTTGATTATTCGTATAACTAAATATAACTAACCGATTATTTCTGTAATTTGTTAACCTGATTATTATTTATATACTGATTTGAATGAAATTAAATGAATTATATGCAATGAAATGAAATGATTATTAAAACGGAATACCTACTATTATAGTAAAAATTAAAATATGCAACTGTTAAGGACTTAGCTTGTAAGTTATATGACTTGTAAATGAACCTATTTTACTAATATATAATCTGTATCAGTATTATTATTGTTATATACTTACCCAATGTTTATATATTTTTTAAATATTAAATATTCATAAATCGTATTTGTGTCCAAATGTTTCCAATCAAAATCCGACCCTGTTTTACCTGCCCGTGAGGAATAATTCCAATTGCCTCCTAAGCGCTGCCTAGTCGGGCGCTCGGAATACCAGTGCAAGCGCGGTCTCCGATTACGCATATTTGTTTCGAATCTCGGTGTCAAGATATGCTGGATGGGGAGCGTTTAAGTCGCCTACGCTGGGCGCAACCGTTAAGAATATACAGCTTTTTTGTATTAGTTCATATTGAATCTTATTGCGTGGTCCATATGGTAGATATTCTATAAACGCTAACATGAGCCCAAATACATTTTTGTCGTGGCGCGTGCGCTTGCGGTTTTGCTACAATAGAGTTAACTGATAAGAACACTAATCCGTAACAGGCCAAGAACGGGAGGAAAGACTATACATTGGTCACACATTGGTCACGCATTGTACCAATGTTGTACCAATGTGAGACCAATGTGTGACCAATGTCAGACCAATGTTGAATGAAAATCTGTTCGAATAGCAAATGTCAATGTCGTTATAGTGTTGAGTTGGGTTGAGTTGGGTTGGAGCTGTGTCTGTCCAGTGTGTGTGTTTATTTTTCGAATCGCGGCCCTGGCGGGTTCCTGATGTGGAAAGCGTTAATTAAATTATATTAAATAAATAATGAAACTCACTTTTATTGCAATAGTTTTAAACATACGGGATGTAACAAAAATAGTAGTGATCCGTTTAAGGGCATAATTGGTATCGTATAAATAGGTTAAGTATATTTTATTAGAACTTTTGTATATTTTTGCGTTCCGTACCTCGAAAGGAAAAAACGGAACCCTTATAGGATCACTTTGTTGTCCGTCTGTCTGTCTGTCTGTCAAGACCATTTTTCTCAGGAACGCGTGGAGGTATCAAGCTGAAATTTATACCAAATACTCAGGTCTACTGTCCCTTGGAGCTGTGAAAAAACCAGACTTCTAAGTCAATGCAATGAAAAGATACAACCGTTTATGCCGCAAATTTCCGCAAATTTTCGAAACTCGCAAGGATCAAAACCTACAGGGTACTTCCCGTGAACTCAGAATCTTGAAATTTGGTACGATGCAACGTCTTATAGCGCAGATAAAGGAAAAGTTGCGAAAACCGTATATTTTTAGTTAAATCATATAATAAAAATATTTTAAATAATTTTAAAGTTACTGCCCCTATATACCTACAGGTTTGTACGGAACCCTCGGTGCGCGAGTCCCACTCGCACTTGGCCGTTTTTTAATATTTTTTTCCGTTATACATTTTTTTTTTCAATTTCAATTAAACGCTAAAATTTCCAAAAAAAAAAACAGAAAAAAACTTATAATCATACATAAGATACGTATAGCAACAGATATATGTAATAAAATAACTTTGTTCAGCTAGTTTGTTCTACACAAACCATAGTGCACTGGGTCCTCAGCTCTTTGGCAACCTTACTCACCAGCAGGAACACAACACTATGAGTAGGGTCTAGTGCTATTTGGCTGTGGTTATCTGTAAGGTGGAGGTACTTCCCCAGTCGGGCTCTGCTCCAGATTTGAGCGAGATGACTTCGCTGTGCTGTGCCCTACCACACATAGCGAGATGACATTCGCAGTACCAACCCATACCTATCTTTAGAGCGTAGTTTAAGGACATATCCAAAAAGAAAAAGCTACTGAGAAAAAGTAGGAGAAAGACTTTAGGGACGCGGTTTTTTTTGCATGGAACACGTCATTCCAGCCGGCTGACCCGCCATACAAAACCTTTTTGTCGCGTAAAAAAGTTTTTTTTTTATAATTATAATATCATACCAATTATGCACTTAAACGGATCACAAGTATTTTTGTTACATCTAGTTTACCACACAAATTGTGCACCGGTAACCTTCCCAGGTGACAAAAAGTGGAAGACGTTATTTGCATTAACGTCAAATTAAAAAAAAGGTTTATCGTGACGGTTTCTTATTTGTCCCTGTAAAGTTCACGCATTATTAGCGAGACCGGACTCTACTCCTAATTTAATTTTTTTACAAAGAAAATATTCACAAAATATTTATCTACTTTTAATCCCATACCTAACTCAACTATTCTACCGCCTTCACTTCGCAAGCTTGCAAGCGTCCTTACAAGTCTATATGCCTCATCCTCGAGGACTTCCTTTGAGTCTGGACTCCGGCTTCGTTAACTTCTTGTCTCCTCGGATTTTTGCCGCGGCTCGCGAACGTTTAAAGATTTTTAGAAATTTGCTTCGTCGACGATTAAGGTTGGAGCGCTTTAAAGAGATTTAAAGTAGAATGACGTTTTAAGTATTTTGCTGTGTTTGTACTGTTTGTGGTAGGAAAATGTTATGTTATGTTTATTTATAATTTTGTACTAAACAGAAACGTCTGCAAGCGAAATTACAATTTTATAATTGTAAGAAAAATACTCGCGCGGTGAATTTTTCCATTTTCTTTCAATTATAAAAATGTTTATATTTGGTAGGTAAATTACCGCAAAAAATGTGTTTTCAATGGTGTGGATAGGTACAAAATTAAGTCGCAAGTACGTGGTGCAGAAGTAGTTTTTGTACAATTTATTTAAATCCTTTTTAATATTGTATATATATAAACTTACTAAACTTGGACCCGGGATATGTCCTTAAACTACGTCCGGACTTGGGTATGTCCTTAAACTATGCCATAAAGAGAGGTATGGGCACTGCGAATGGCATCTCGCTAAGTGTGGTAGGGCACGTTCAGCGAATTTCATCTCGCTCAAATCTGGAGCAGAGCCCGACTGGGAAAGTACCTCCACCTTACAGAAAACCACAGTCAAATAGCACTAGACCCTACTCATAGTGTTGTGTTCCTGCTGGTGAGTAAGGTTGCCAAAGAGCTCAAAGAGGACCCAGTGTGTTGACGATGTGGGACCGTCTTGTTCCTTTAGCCGTCAACACAGTGAATCCTCCTTTTTGTAAAGGGTCGGCAACGCGCATGTGATTCCTCTGGAGTTGCAGGCGTCCATAGGTTACGGTAGCTGCTTACCATCAGGCGGGCCGTATGCTAGTTTGCCACCGTCGCGGTATAAAAAAAAATAAAAAAACTAATGAACTCTCACTAAACTCGCAAGTATTAAACAATAAGAGACTAGTAAAAAATTATAACATTGCAATTAAAATTAAAACGTAGAACTGATTTTTCTCAAAATCATTGAAGTCAACTCCATCTGATGGCTCAATTCACTCGGAATAGCAAAATTGGCCACATCGCAGCCATATTTCACGTCCGTATAATTCGTATGATAATACAAGTGAACCTCGCACTAACTTGTTCGTAAATCATATGACCGGAACTGAATGCTTTCCAAATTTCCTTGACCTTACTCGTAGTATTAATGTATCTATGACGGGAGCGACTGGTCAACCCATCAGTGAGATGGAATTATAAATAGAATGAGAGATCAGTAGTCTAACCAGTTGTGTGTTGATTCATCGTGGAACTGTTTTATGACACAACCCCGCGATTTGCTTTGCGTTTCGTTAATAAGTTACTTATATAATATAATTATATAATAAAAAATATACTATAAAATACTTTTGTTTAAAGCTTATAATTATTATTTAGTGACATAACATATGCATTTAGCCTTCCACAAAACAATTAATGTAATATATTTTGATATTTGTATTCGCTTATAAATAAATAAAATAATAAGATGAACTTTTTATCTACCTTTACTCACAACTATGTTTTCTAGGTTAAAAGAGATAGTCATGACACGGCAACACTGTATATTTGTATAAGTACCTAGTACACATAATCATACGAGTAAACACGCGGTGCGCGGACCCTGCAACAGGCTCCTACGTCACGCTACATATTATTTTTAATTATGTACCTATTCTGTCCAGAAGCCCTAGCCAACGTGCCAACTGTTTACGCTCCGTAGCGAACGAAAGGCAACTGTCACTATCGCACTAATATGGAAGAGTGATAGAGAGAGATGACTACGCTACGCCACGGAGCGTTAACGATTGCCACGTTGGCTAAGCCCCCTGCTAAGCCAAGAAGCGCTGTTTCAAAATCAAATGAATTTGAAAATGGAATTCTGAGCTATAAAATTTAAGGTATATATTTGCATTCAATGTTTTTCTGAAATAGCTCTATTCGGCTTAGGAGGGCAGTATTAAATTAACACCGTACCGCAGCTTGCTACGCTACGCGCTACACTCGTAGCCGATTCCAGCGTTTACCTGCTTTGTAGCAGAAATCCGCTACAAACAGAGAGCCCGCCTAGCGGGTTCCTGGGGCGGAAAGTGTTAAAAGGACCAGGTGCCGTATTCTGATTTTAAAATACATAAACAATATATTAAAAATACAATGTAACTCAAACATTAACTCCAACACACAACAAATAATCGACCAATATTAAAGTTGTGTTGGAGTTGCATCTGAATAATTTTGATGCAAATTCAGATATTTCATTTATTTAAGGAGGTCGGCTGGCGACATTGGCCAGGAATAAACGTCAAAATTACCTAGCGTATTTAATTAGTGAAAATAAATGTTTTAAAAGTGATTTATAACAAGTTACTGTGTAAAATGACAAGATCTCAATTAAATTAAAGTGTAACAGTGTTATCTCTAGTGTTAGTTTACTTTAAGGAGCAAATTATTATGACGAAAAATTTTAAGCCAACTGTCAACGGCTTAACGTTCAAGATTTAAAATTACACCGAATTTACATGGAAATTGCCTATATTTCATCGAAGACTTTTACAGGGGAGTATTGCTTTTCACATTTATATGCCTTACTTTTAGTCTGATTGTCGAAAATAACTTAATATTTTCAATATTCAGTACCTAACCTATCGGCAAGTTAGTTCTTGTTAAAAACAGTGGTTCATCTTACTAAACTAGCCAAAGTGAATGCTAATCAACTCAGAAATAGCACAGATGTATTCAACGAACATTATTATAAGTTGACATTCAAAGTAAAAAGTTTTTTTTATTGTGTAAATTCCTGCTATAAAGCTTAATTTAAATACTAGAAAACTTCTTGATTTTAAACACTTTTTTCTGTTAGTACCATTGTGAATCATACTTGCTAGGCTCAGATTTCTTACATTGTCAATATGATTTCAGCACAACCCTCTAAAATGACTACTCGCAGGGATGTTTTGGTCGCTAAAGTCCAGCAACTACAAAGGGACCTTAAGACGGCGACTGAGCTAAATGACAGACTCCTACAAGAGCGGGAAGAAAGTGAACAGGAAATCGAGCGTGTTATCCAAGCAAACACTGTTCTCAAAACTCCGGGCCGCCAGACAACAATTTAAGTATTTTTGCTGAGCTAAATAGTTTTGAAGTAGATTTAGTAAATGACAGCATAGTGGACTCTCCTTTTATGGAAAATATAGATTTTTCAAGTTCCATGTGCATAGGGAAAAGTGGTGGGAAAATTTTATTGAACGGAGGAAAAAAGATAAAAAATATTTAAAATTAAATAGATTCATAAAAAAATCTAAACTTTTGCTGAAATGCCACAAATTCTTATTTAAATCATTAAATTCCAAATGTAAACATGTAGCCTTGAGTGATGAACTCCTAAAGTGCCAATATCAATTAGACCAGACAGTAGAGGAGCTGAATCATCGCTCTGCTGAATTAAACAAATTAGAGTCAAAGCTAAAAGCTCTTAATGATAAGCATGAATTATCTAGTAAAACGCTACAGGAATACATAGCCCTTATGAATAATGTTCTAGCACCGGGCAGCGGCTACCTTCTGCACTTGGACTCGCCACGGCCGCCGAGTCGCCTGGCTGCGCCGGGCTCGCCCGCGCCCGCGACGCGCGCCACGCTGCTGGCGCGCGTCTCCGGCGCGACCACTCCGCGTCGCCAGCCCGAGCCTGACCTGAGCCTGGACGTCCGGGAGTCAGCGCTGGGTCCTTCACAGTCGTGCCCTGGATTGGATGTCGCACTGGATTTATCCCTGCCGTGCCCAGTGGAACCAACTCCACCGTTATCGTGCCCAGGCGAGGCAGGTCCACCGCCGCCATGCACTGTCGAGCTGGTTCCACAGCCGCTGTGCACTGTCGAGCCGGGCCCATCGCCGCCATGCACTGACGAGCCGGGCCCATCGCAGCCATGCACTGTCGAGCCGGGCCCATCGCCGTCGTGCCCAGTGGCACTGGATCTATCGCCGTCGCGCTCAGTCCAACACACTCCATCGCTATCGTGCCCTGTCGAGCTGGTTCCGCCGCCGCCGTGCCCGGTGGAGGCGCCACTCTCGCGCACGCGCCCCGCCCCGCTGGTCCCCGCGCCCGCACACGCACTCGCGCCCGCACCCGCATCCGCACCCGCACTCGCGCCCGCACCCGCACTCGCGCCCGCACCCGCATCCGCACCCGCACCTGCGCCCGCACCCGCGCCCGCGCCTGCGCCCGTACCCGCGCCCGCACCCGCGCCCGCGCCCGCGCCTGCGCCCGGCCGCACCGTCCTGTATACAGACGAGGTGGGCGCCGGGCTCGGCGCGCTGCTGGCGGAGCGCTTGTCGCGAGGCCTCCTTAACAACTGTCACCCGGGCGCCTCCTTCGATCGTCTGATCAAATGTATATCGGTCGGCGAGTATGACCGCGATTCCACGCTTGTAGTGTTTTTAGGAAATAGTATAGATTGCACTAAACGAGATATCTTGAGATTATCCGAGATTCTGTCAGATATTGACCAGCGAGATTCTGTAAAAATAATTATCTGTGCCTTACCATACAGAATGTCGAGTCATATAAATAAGAGGGTATATTTCTTACAACTCCGTTTTTTATAATCTTTCTTTGTACAGTAGTACGATTTCGTATTTTGATACTAATAAATTTATTGAAGATTTTATTATGCCCCGTGATAGGACTTACCTTCCGAGAAGATGTCTTATAGATTGTGCTAACCTGTTAGCATACAATAAGGTATTATAGACCCCGTCGTGACTAGCACGGCGGATGATAGTTTTATTAAGACGAATCCCGATTCATACTGCAGGGGCTCAGATTTAGAGAGGCAGCCGTCTGGTGATATCAATGTAAACTGACTGCTACGACAACGAGTGCACCAGCCGACTCCGTTCCTAAACATAACTGTGATGCTAGCATAAGTAGTAAAACTGATGTATTGTACTTAGTTCACCAAAATATTCAAGGGTTTACCAGTAAACAACTGGAAATTGATTTGTTTGTACAACACTCGAACATTGATATCAATGTTCGAGTGTTGTACAAAAAAAATTGCTTACTACCTATACACTATGATTGTGGAAATTAAACATAAATTCGTGCCCTTTAAGCCAGTGCTCCGTTATACAGAGGATATCCTCTGTATAACGGAGCACTGGCTTAAAGGGCACGAATTTATGTTTAATTTCCACAATCATAGTGTATAGGTAGTAAGCAATTTTTATAGAAAATCCTGCATTCGCGGCGGGTCATTCATTAATAATGGTAAAACATGATATAAAAAGTAAGGAGCGGAAAGACATTGTTGAATTGTCTGTGGAACGCCATATTGAACTTTCTTGACGGCTGGACCAATTTGGATTTTTTTTAAAGAGTATACTTTACAGTTAGTCCCATTGTCATGAGGTCAAGATCTGTAATGTAATGTAATGTAAAAACTCTTTATTGTACAAAAACCAGTCAAAAACAATACAATAATAGGAAAACGTAAGTACAAAGGCGAACTTATCCCTTTAAGGGATCTCTTCTAGTTAACCTTTGAGTAGATGAGAGAAGAAGTGAAAAGAGGTAGACAAATGCGGCAACATGTACAACAAGGTACGAGAAAGGTAGATACTATAGATACATATATACAAAAGTTATAGGAAAAGTATATATGTATATATTAAACCAGAGAGGAGTGATGAGACAATCATCATAAAAACACAGAAAAGGAACATCTAAGACACATAGGGGACATGCGGATAAGACGGGGACACGGGGTAAGACGATGATGAGACGGTAAGACGAGATCTGATGATGGGATCCTGTTGAAAACGAGGGAACTCATCAAATATTATAGGCACACCTACAGTGATTTGGGTATTTTTTACAGTAGTTCGGACATTTGCTTTTGGAAAGGTGGAGGCTAAGAGAAGTCGGTTTTTTTTGTTAATATTATAATATTTAACAACGTTTTTCTTTCAAGCTACAGTTGTACTCATATTACAAGTATTCTAAAATTCACCAATCTAAAAACAGACTCGGCTGTATTTTCTCCTTAATAAGTATATATTGAGTGAAGAATTTTCTTTTTTATACAATAATTAAAATAATATTATCAATCTTACATTAATTCTTAAACATATAGGAAACATCCGTAACTCAGAAACAAATCCATGATAAACACAAAATCATCCGAACCCGGGACCACCTGCTTCGTAGGCAGTCACTACCGACTAGGCTAGGCGTTTAATTGAAGCTCACACTAAACTGGTTATCCTTATAAGAAGCGCTCAGCGAGGTACGTAAATAAAAGACAGGACTTTAAGCTGAGTACGTTCGCCAGTTCGCAACGCCCATTGCCCAAAAAGGATCCATCCATTCGCAGCCCAATATCGGGAGTGGTTCCTTTAAAGTACCTGGGGCACTTTTTCCAAAATATTCTTATGACTAACAGCTATGAATAGGTTCAGTTATGTAGGACCAGGCTTTACAATACGACTAAATTTTGAATGTAAAAACTCTTGACAAATCGCTGGTGTATCACCTAACCTAACCTGTGCCGAATAATGCAACTACGCTAAAAAGGAATGGAAGGGGTCAGAGTTCCAAAATATAAATGACCTGGTGCCGTATTCTAATTTTAAAATACACAAACAATACATTAAAAACACATTCTATCTCAAACACTACAAACAATCAACCAATATTGAATTTGTATTTGAGTTGTTGCATCGGAATAATGTTTAAGCAATTTCTGATATTTCTGATGCAGACGTTTAGGCGCGTGCCTAAAAGTGATTTAAAGTTATACGGCCCCTGTTTTCATTGTCTTTTATATTTCGTATTTATAGTTGAGCTTCTATAAATATAATATATATGCCCAAATACGACATCACAAGAACGGGCACATAGTTTTTCTTATTTAGGCTCAGATCGGTTACTCAAACGTGATCTGATTGCCCAGTAGTCTCGCAAACAATTTTATGGCAGCATTTATGATCGTATACTGAAGCCCTGATATGCCTTCATTCCAACCTATAAATTATAATCGAAAGGAGGCCTCTCGGATAGCCAAAAACGTGGAAATTATTGCTTACCCCCACCACCCCGGCAGTGTTGCCCCGCGATATTTTATTTATACCTTTTACGAGTGTTGCCTGTCATAAAAAAAGTTTTAGAGAGTGTTGTAAAAAACGTCCTTTTTTGGAACGCTGATAGGTCTGGGATGGAGTGTTTTATTAAATCAAGCGATTGTGGCTCGTAAAAAATCGGTAAGTTTCGGTTTTCCCCATTATAAATCATGAGAGGCAGGGATATAAAAATAAAGGTATTTTTTCCGGTCGGATTTTGCTTTGTGAAATAAATGGCATCCCGTTTAATTATAAAGACATTAGTCGGTGCCTGCTAAAAAGAAAAAATATTTGAAGTAAAATGGTCATATAAAATAAAACTAAATCCTGACGAGAAATATATGATCATTGTTAAGAGGGCGCTATTATTCTCATTTATATGGCAACAGTTCAGTGTAGTCATAGAGCGTATTAATATCTATGGTATGTTGACATCCTGATTTGTTTACCTGTCAGCTCTGATGTTAATTTGAATTCATTTCCCGAGCGTATTATTTACAGCAGTTTATTAACAAAAAGACTACCACTCCTTCAAGATGTTTGTTGCAAGTAATAAGCTGGATATTTTTATGAACGAGGAATTGTGGCCGAGGGGTATGTACTTCAGGCGTTTTATCTCATTAAAAGAAGGGCGTAATGAGGCACACAAGCAACACGTTGAGAATGGATCACGAGTACAGAAAAATCAAAATGAGTGAAAAACAAGTATGTAGATTTATAAGTTTTAACTGTAAGGCGCTGAAAAGGTCGATGGAGGGCGTTCGAGCCTTATGTGAGACTGCAGACGTACTTGCATTACAGGAGCATTGGTTAATGTCGCATGACTTAACGTTACTGGGAGCGATTCACAAAGATTTCGCATACACGGGGGTGTCTGCTGTGGACTCAGGGGCTGGTGTCCTGACTGGACGCCCTCATGGTGGCGTAGCAATACTGTGGCGAAAATCGGTTTTTAGACAAGTGTCAGTTGTAAAATGTGTAAGCGTGCGGTTGGCAGCAATTAAAATAGAAATGCCGAACTGGTCGTCGTTAGTGTTCAGTGTGTATATGCCAGTAAACTTACCGGACAATCTACCAGTTTTTACGGAATGTTTGGCGGAAATAACTGCGGTTAGTGCGGAAAATAGTGACGTCGAAGCGATCTACGTAAGCGGTGATTTTAATGCTCACCCTTCCGAGTTATTTTGTAATGAGCTGCTGCACTTCTGTGTATCTCAGAACTGGTATTGCGTTGACCTGGACATGTTAGGTATTGAGTCGGGTGCACATACATATACAAGTGAAGCACATGGATGTGGCAGGTGGCTGGACCACTGCATTGTTACAGAAGCAGCGAGGCAAACAGTGTGCAATATAAATATAAACTGTGACGTGTATTGGTCTGATCACCTGCCACTTATTATCGAATGTGACATGGATAAGATCCAGATTAAATGTGATTCTGCTAAGCCGCTTCACGAGGGGGTGGTGTGGGGCGAGAGACAAGCCGGACAAGTGGAACTGTATCACTCGATCTGCCACGAGAAGCTGAAATTGCTCGATTTCCCGGCCGAGTTAACGTCTTGTGCGGATAAGGTATGTAATGAGCCCAAACATAAAGTTATTTTAGACAATATGTATAACTATATCGTCAATACAATGACGGCGGCGGCTAGGAAGTCGAGTAAACAGAGGCGGGGCGGACCGAGTACGCATATAGTGGGTTGGAATAAATATGTGGCTGGCGCTCATAGGGAGGCAAGGGTTAAATTCTTGGCATGGGTGGGAGCAAACAAACCACCTACGGGATTCATATATCAAGAAATGTGTGCAACCAGGAGGGTTTTTAAGTCTAGACTGAAATGGTGTCATAAAACACCACACCTATGACACCCCGTAGTCCACATGACGTAGGTGGTGTAAGGATCAGATAAAAAGCGACATCCTGGCGTCAAATCAGTCTAAAAAGGATTTTAAATCCTTTTGGAAAAACACTAATAAGTTTAGTGCGAGGCCGAGTGTCCCTGTGAGCGTTGGCGGGGAGAGCAATAGAAAATCTATTGCTAGTAACTTTAAGAATGTTTTTACCGTAAGCCCACTGATTGCGACTGCGCCTGAGGTGCTGGGTGCTGAGACTATCATGGGAGGAACTACTTTGACGTTTATGGCTAAAGATGTTAAGGCCATTATAAATAACATGCAGAGGGGAAAATCTCCAGGTCATGATGGTCTCAGTATTGAGCATCTCAGGCACGCAGGCATACACGTGCCGCGTGTTCTGGCAATGTTCTACACCTTATGTCTGAGGCACGGTTATCTCCCTAACCAGCTTATGCGGACTGTGGTGGTGCCGCTTGCTAAAAATAAAACGGGTGACTTGTCTGAATTAGGGAACTACAGACCCATCTCACTTGCAACTATTATGGCAAAAGTCCTCGATGGCTTGCTTAATGCACATCTGCAGAAACATGTAAAGTTGAACGACGCGCAATTCGGGTTCAGGCCTGGACTCTCAACAGAAACTGCAATTTTGTGCCTTAAGCAAGCTATTGGGTATTACAGGGACAGGAACACGCCTGTGTTCGCGTGTTTCCTGGACCTGTCAAAGGCCTTTGACCTGGTTGTCTACCAAATACTGTGGGACAAGCTGGCTAAAACTGGAATACCTAAAGAGTGCATAGGCTTGTTAAAATACTGGTATAACAATCAGGTCAATCAAGTGAGATGGGATGGAGAGTATTCAGAAGAATATAGGCTCCAATGTGGGGTTAGACAGGGTGGGCTAACATCTCCCACCTTGTTTAACCTATATGTTGACGAACTGATTGGGAGACTCAGTAGCGCGCGTGTCGGATGTCATGTTTTGGGAACATGTTTCAATAACATAAGCTACGCGGATCACATGGCGCTGCTGGGCCCCTCAGTTAGCTCTTTAAAAAAACTAATCACCATATGCGAGGGTTACGCCGAGCAGCATGGTCTTAGGTATAATGCAACCAAAAGTGAAATACTCATTTTTAAGGCTCAAAAGTACAATTTTGATTGGACTGTGCCTAGGTTCATGCTGGGAGGGGTACCCCTCAAAGTGGTGAAGAGTGTTAAGTATCTAGGGCACGTGCTAACTGGAGATCTGAAAGATGATATGGATCTAGAAAGAGAAAGGAGGGCTATGGCTGTAAGGGGCAATATGGTTGCCCGCAGATTTGCACGTTGTAACACACAAGTAAAGTTAACGCTTTTTAAAGCATATTGTCAAACTTTTTACACGTGCAGTCTGTGGGCGACATTTACGCAGAGAGCCTATAACACGTTAAGAGTTCAGTACAATAACGTCATGAGGATGCTGTTGAGGCTGCCGAAGCACTGTAGTGCATCTGGTATGTTTGCAGAGGCGCGAACGGATGACTTTTATGCCATTAGGCGTAAAAGAATAGCGTCTCTGCTGACACGCGTGCGCGGCAGTAGCAACAGCCTCCTAAGGACGTTGGCTGAACGCCTTGATTGCCGTCTCACGAGTTACTGGGTAGACGTGCTGATAGGCAGGGCAAAATAAAATAAGTTTAGTTTAATTTAGTTGTAGGTAAATACTAACATAGAGTGTAAGTAAAGCAATATTTATTTTTCTTGTAACTAACAAAACTATGGATCAAACCGGTCTGAAATAAATGAATTTTATTTATTTTTTTTATTTAATATACATAATTTACAGTGTTTCGCTCTTGACTATGAATTTTATTTTGTAGTTTATTATTTAATATTCAACACTTTATTATTATTCAAATAAACCGCCACAATGATACTGACAACAGTGGCAGCCTATCACATGTACTCAAACATGCATATCAACCAGTCATTAAAATTATTGCCAGTGTAAGAAATGAGTTCCAATGAAATCCCGCAACATGGCGCATGATCATATATTTCTGGCCAGGCTTTAAATTTAAAATCTTACATTGCTAGTTATTTTAATTGTGTTTACTTTAGGCCCGTAGTTAAGTCAATTTTACTTTGTTTGACGCTTCGTTTTTGTTTGATAGAAATATTCCGAGGAAAAAAGTGACGCACCGTGAAAGTACTATAGAACTCATGTAAACGTGTTTTAAAATGTTATTTTGATGGTTAATTTTAATTTGTTTTATTGTTATGTGTTTATTAATGATGCTAGTCAAAATGTTTTTACAATGATTTTACTCATAATGTTAAATGAATAATGTTTGAATTTTCTACTATAAATTTGTCCAGTATTTATTTTTTTATTATATCCGTGGAAGTAGGGTAAAGTTAGTGCTCATCGGGTTCTATTATTTGCGATTAAGATGTAAAAATAAATAATTGTATGTACCGTACAATACTACTACTATCTTAATTAATATAAGTCGGCACTTAACAATATAGACCATCGCCTGAAATAAACGTTTATTTAATTTAAAATAAATCAGCTCTCCGAGCTTTAGATCATGTGAGCATAGCTAAAACTGTATAGATGTATATCTCCACCATTTTCATAAATACATATACAATATCTTAGCGAAGTCACTGTGGTCTTAAGCCTCATAGACTAATTTGGCGCTTAAGTCCTTTGTAGGTACAAATTTCCACTATTTTTTTCTAAACATTTTTCTAAATATTAAACGAGAAAAAATGTACATGAGTAACTATAGCAGCTCACAAAAAGGTCAATGAAATTGGTAGACAAATGTGACCTGTACAGGAGAACAGACGGACCGACACCGGACGGACGGGTTAAAGAAAGCATTTTTCCCAAGGACGCGGAGACCTTCTGTATCACTTCGGTCAGTAACAGATAAATAGATAATTATTTGCATACGTCAATGCCTATGCATTCTAATCCATTATAGATAAATATTCACCTGCATTGATTAATCTTATCTAACACTATCAGTTGCAATCATGGCTCCGATAGAAACATACGTGTTTCTCGACTTCGGGACTACCGGCTTAGACCCTAAGGTCGATGAAATAACAGAATTGGCTATGATTGCAGTGAATCGCCAGCATTTACTTCACACAAGTAAGTCACCATCTCAGAAAAAACTCAGAGTACAAAACAAGCTAATTCGGTGCTTCAAAGTGACAAAAATTAATTATACGGCGAAAAAGAACGGCAGAGGCGGTTTTAAGAAAGAAGATCTGCTCCATGAATGTTGCTTCGATATGAGTTGTTTCCCTATGATCGATAATTTCCTCGATACATTGAAGAAACCTGTATGCCTGGTCGCGCATAATGGTGCAAATTTTGATTTTCCGATATAGTCGGTGGTGTTCACTTATTTATACGGAAAATGATGATGATGGAGTTTCCATTTGCAGAGCTAATCCTTTAGGCTCTAAGATTAATTTAAGAAGGGGAGCCAATCAAATTTCTAATGCAAATTTTTGACGAAGTGGGGGGTGCCCCCCATAATTAATTAAAAATAAAATAGAGCTATATAGTCAAATTTGATATCATTTTCGTGTAAAGCAAGGATGCCGAATTATTTTTTAGTATTTTATGTATACCTTTCCATATAAGAAAACTGAGAAAACATAAAAAATATGAAATCAACGTTTGAATTTTTTTTGAATAAATGCCTATATTTTTTTAAGTTATAGTCGTAACATGAAAAATATATTTTCATGATAAAGCCCTGTTATTCCCCTTTGTAAAAAGTATATAAATCCTGTATGGGTTATAACATCTTTAACGAAAATAAATAAATATAATAGGCCTGTTATCACCACAATCTAATTATGTAGGAAAAACGATGTGGTTTGAGTTCTAATGCTTGACTAATTATATCTTTCACAACTAAATGGACGTCAACCATTTCAAACGCTATTATTTACCTTGCCTTTGCATGCTTGTTATAATCCGTAAGTGAAATAAAGAGTTCGTTTAGAAGATACCGGAACCGGTTACCAACAAAGGGGTATTAGATCGAGTATTTGATAGGGTAGTTTTTAAAAACTATCAATTTAGTGAGCACATCATTGAGTTACCCAAAGGTAAGTACTTGGCGGGTACAGACTGGAGGAGGAGAGCAGAAGATCGAGCACAGTGGCGTGCCATGGGAGAGGTCTATGTCCAGCAGTGGACTGATACTGGCTGCTGCTGCTGCTGCTAATAATGATAATGTAGCGCTTACCGAAATGAAAATCCAAAATGACGTTTACCTATCAAGCTAATTTCATCATTGCTAAGACATTAGACAGGGGTATAACATTGAATATAGGGTAACCATATAATTTTGTAACCAAATAATAGCGTTATCAAATAGAGGGGTTCTCCAGTCGCTGTTATCTAGTGACGTTTTCAAGTGAAAGGTACATCATTTCGGGTTATCAATAAGGGCCCGTTCATTTTTTTAGAGGGAAAACTTAAGCGGTTGGTCTTCAACTAAACATCTTCAACTAAACAGACGAATACAGATCACATGGAACAAATTCTGGGGCTATAAGGAGGTACTGAAGTCCAACCTTCGTGTAAAACAAAAAAAGAAAGTTTTAGACACCTGCATTCTTCCATGTCTTTCATACGGCAGTCAAACATGGATATACAGCAATGACACAAAACACAAAATACGGACGTGCCAAGCGGCTTTAGAAAGAAGTATATTAAATATTAAAAGAAGAGATCGGAAACGTAATTCAGATATTAGGGAAATAACAAACGTCATAGACGCATTAGAATACTGCAAGACACAGAAATGGAGATGGGCTGGCCATGTTGCACGTATGAACGACAATAAGTGGACAAGAAAAGTAACTACATGGACAGGACCGCCCAACAAGAGAAAAAAAGGAAAGCCTAGAAAAAGATGGATTGATGAAATTAACGGAACAGCAGGAAAAGAATGGCTTAAAAAAGCAAGAGATAGAGACACCTGGAAGAGTATGGAGGAGGCCTTTACTCGCGAAGAGGTCCTTAAAAAATATTTTACTTAACTTAAAAAAATATACATATGCATGTTAAATATATATCGCAAATTGGAATGTAAATGTATTAAGTGTAACTAATTAAGGAATAAAAAGGCTATATTATTATTATACATCTTCAACTGAGGACAGTCTGTTGGCGAATAGTGCACTCTAAAACAACAATAACAATTTTGTGTTATACCTACTTAGACATTACACAAACTTATTTGAAAATTTGTTAATTTATTATAACTAATATTTACATAACTAAATGCAAGTCTGCATATCTACAGCTACATGCTTCATCCCACATCTCCATAATTTTGTGATTTAAATTATACCCTCGTTCTGTTGACAAATTGATCCGATATCTGGTGCACACCTTAAGTTCTGATGACAATTACAATTTAATAGATTCAGTATCATTGTAAATCCAAGATGGCTGCCGCTACAGAATGCCGCGTATTACATATTTCTTAACAACCCCCTCAATCAAGTATAAAATGAAAGGGGTTTACTAGTAGAACACAGTGCATTGCGGATCATAAAGTAAGCGGAGTTTAGACAGTTTTAGTAACATAACAACTTGAAAAGAAAATAAGTATTGTTTAGGTAAATTCTAAAGCTATTATTGAAAAAAAAACAATGATATAGATAATGTACAAAAAGCTTTAAAAACAATTCGGTAGGTTCTAGGTACCAGTCATCACCCCATGTCGTCAGCTTCACCATGTTTTTCTGGTATACTGAGCCGATGAGTTTACTGACTAGAGAATACGAATGATGTAAATATGTTAACGGACACGCAGATACTATACGTAGACACGGCCTGGGCGTTGATGGTGTGAGCTGACGATATCTCCTTTGATTACTCCTACGGCCTATGAGCCTCCCGTGATTATCCATCTGGTATCTCGGGCTAAATAGTCGCCTCCACCTCTCCTTACAGTGACCCCGTTCCTCACACTATGGTTACCCTGAGTTCATAACCATTGACAACTCACTGGGATCAAAGATCTCTCTGAGCACTGATACACGCTGGTAAATAACACAAGACACATGATCATCATAATAACACAGTAAGAAAGTCCATGAACTGATACGAGTAGAAAGATAAATATTAAAGCGCTCACCATTGATTTGTTCGCGCGCAACCTTCTCCCCTCCCGTCGTCCCTGTATCTACCCTACAACCCCTCTCAAAAAATCCGTCCATACTAAAAGCGATATTGAGATCGAACGTGACTGCTATCCGAAAAACCGGCAAGCACGAACTGCTTCGCGATGTTCGCGACACTCCCGCCCCTTAAGAAAAATAAAATTATAGGAACATTGAAATCAGATCAGTTTAAGTATCAGTAAACAATTGAATCAATAAATATGTAATGTGAACTCTATTGTGAATAGCCACAGATAAGCAATGCGCATGTGCGAGCCATAGGACTAGGTATGATGTTTGACCTTAGAAGATTGTATCACTCTTGCGCTTTGCGCCCGGTTAGCTCCAGTGACAGTTTGAGATTTGCGGAGTTAACATTATCATAAAATGGATTCGAAACACCATTTTGTGTCATGAATAGTTGCAATAATTAAAGAAAATGCGGGATGGTAACATATCTTCTTCTAAGTCGTGCACTCTTGGCAGAGTGGTCGTGGTCATGTCTCGGTCGAGTCCTTTGCCACCACTTCCCTGGTGATGCGACGCCATGTAGCTCTATGAGATGTACGATTCAGAGGCGAATTCTACGAAACTCGTGTCATGTTTCTAGGTCCTATTTTCGGTTTAGGCTGAGGGTGGTCTATCAGTTTCAAAGTATCATGACAAAAGTTCCACAAATACTCGTTATTAATATTACTGCTGATTGATTATGATTATCAGATTCGTGATTATTCAGATTATCTCATCGAAATATCTATAAAAGTATCGACCTGTGCCCCAACGCTATTAGCACAGATATCTGACAGCTAAGATAATTATTTGTCAAATATTCTGACACGGTCGATTCCTATACAAACCATAGACAAGCGCGCCTCTATCCTAAGAGCAACTAACGCACTAAAGAGGTTGGTGCTCTGTGTGAATAACAATGTAGCTGAGCTGTCCATTCTCGAACCTTTTTTCTTGCCCTTTCCGCTGAGAGTAGGGATGGCCTTGTGAAACTGAGACAAGCTATCGCGTCCCTCTGAGACTGGTCTTAGCGAATACCGATGGCTGTGCTGATCTGATCAAAGTAGGATCCCTAGACTGGTCTGAGCGTTCATCAGTGCCTGTGTTGAGCTGATTACAAGCAGGACCCGTAAACTGTTCTGAGCGTTTACTGAGGTCTGGGCTGAGCTGAGTAGGATCAAACTATTCTGAGCGTTTACTGAGGTCAGGGCTGAGCTGAGTAGGATCAAACTGTTCTGAGCGTTCACTGAGGTCTGGGCTGAGCTGAGTAGGATTAAATTGTTCTGAGCGTTTACTAAGGTTACACTGACTGAGGTCTGAGCTGAGCTGAGCAGGATCACCGTCGCGGTTTAGTAAATTAGAAGTAACCTGTGTGGACTGAGTGTTAGGATTCTTGTAAACTAATCGGTATATTTCTAGGATGAACCATTTACTAATGTTAGGATTTATACTTTACGTTAAAACCTGTCCCTTGTACGTCAACATTCATATGACTAAGCAATGTGATGATTCTTCAATTTAATATTTTATAAGTTAACCAAATTAGCATCTATCAATCATAGTGCTATATCAAATATCAATCCGTTCAGAATATCTAGTTCTTCAAAGAACAATTTTAAGAGGAATTAGTAATACTCTATTAATTACTACTATAACAGCTAGGCTTAGCTTTCAAGGATTCAATGTACCACAACAAATGTACTTCGGTATTAAACGCGGAATTAAATGTCTAAAACTTTAAATGCATTATCCTTTAACTCTTTTGACTTCACAGTCTTAATTTCTGGCATAGTGTTTTATGTACTTGCTAATGCCAAAATGTACAATGTCCTCTTTTCAATGTACCTATTGTCTGTACTTTAACTACGACTTTATTCTTATTGTACTGGTTCTTACAACTGGATGGCTATCTATATATAATACTGTCGAGGTCATCTGTTTGTTACTGGTATGTGCTCGACAGCCCTCCCCAATAAACGAATAAAAAGGGCCGTTTACGTAAATTTCAAGTCATACTCTATTAATTTACAATGATAATGGGAAGGGTTCTGATAGTTGTACATAACCTGGATATAACCAAGACCAAAGTGTTATTGAACTCTGAACTATAAACAATTAATTTCGATTGTTTTTCTAGCGTGCATGGTATCAAAAACTCGCTTGTTTAACCAAGTTACATCCCCGTAGAGAATCAGCCTTCTACATTGTACATACCTACTGCCTGTACTCCGTTTACATATACAATGTGAAGGTATTCAAAGTTCAGTAACTAATTCACGACTTCTTTTAACTCAACAAGCGAAGTACGATCATACCTAGTACCCGTGGGATACCACTAGACTGGGCTGAACAAGGTATGGGATCAAAACCCTACATATCATTTAGCAACCATATCGTCAGTTGAAAAAAGGTGATTTTTTTCAAACCATTTTTGTAGTCAAACACTGTAGTACGTATATCGTAAGCGTGAGCTGAGACTATGATATTTGAATTCGTTTTTATGGCCAAGAACTTATCCACCGCTAACAAAGTAGTTTTTCAATTATTTTGGTAGGTACTTATTTTGTGACACCATTATTATGTGTGCGTTTTTATTATAACTGTGGTCCAATTTATTTCCAATATCAACTACTTCTCGACACTAAATTTCATACACATACCGTAAATATCCGTTTGCATGTTGGTACATACACCTACTTATTATTGTACCTTTATAGAATCAATCAATATACGTGGGTATTTAGAGTCGCACGGTGTTTTCCTAAAAACACTTTCAAGAATTAATTTATGATTGATTTTAATAGTATTTAAGTACCTATCCTATATTCATACATTTTCACGCGGCTACCTGCATTATCAGACTATCACACCTTTATGATCATCTTTATTTATTAAACGTTGCTTGCAACTGAGATATATACATCTACCACTGAGTAGGCTTGACGGACTGATTATTATTATTTATAAGCAGGCAGGCAGTTGTACAACTGATTTTGCCTGTATCCAGTTAACACGACAAATGATCAATGGCGAGTAATATATAAGTGCTTATCTAATCTGTTTTTGAATTGGTTGACATTTTGAGCTGATACCACATCCTCTGGTACTTTATTCCAGGCCCATACCACTCGGTTGCTCAGGAAGTGTCTTTATGGGTTACTGTGGGACCTTTGGCTGTCTAATTTCAAGTGATGGCCTCTCAGACGGGTGCTGTTATTGCGCTTGAACATCTTGTGAAATTCTTTGAGGTCATAGTGCCAGGATAATATATCTATTACCCCCACGAAACCACATTTTAAGTTCAACACCAAGTATATTGAACTAATCCCTTTCGTGCGTGCAATTCCCTTGAATCATCATTGATTATCTAAATACCAAAACCCTGTTCGTTATGATGTTATGAAAATGAAAGGAAAACGTTCGAACATGAGATGTACTTTATAGGCGTTCTAATTACCGGTTACTCAAAATAGTAATATTTTGAAGTGACAGACTAAATCACTACTCGCGTGACCAACTTAGAATGATCTTTGTTAGGATAGATAGTTTCGATAAGTTTCGTACCTACCCTTTTATATTTTGATAGTCTGAGCGTCTTTTCTATGGACTACGGTCATCACCATTTATTAACCAACATCCTTACGGTGTTACAAGGTGGTATGCATCCTGGCATATAGTAGGTGGATTTAAAATGTTTTTCTATTATTCAAAGAATTTAACCTACGGTCACACGTTCAAACACAAGACTAGGTTTGATTTTATTTTAACGATTTAATTTCAATAGGTATTTTTGTATTATATATATTTCGAATACCTCTTCTCCCTCTTCTACTCGCGTTGTGGGAAATGGAGACAAGTAACAGTATACATACTATTCATATTTAATTTCTGAATATTACGTGTCAAGGTCAAACCAGATTGTCACAATGACCTGCCCTTTCTGAGTTACGCAGAAAATATAATCTTACTTAATTATAAAATATCTTTCCAGCCAACACTTCACTTCAATATGAACTATGCTTGTTGCTATGATGGGAAATAACGAATCGTCAGTAGTTAAACTCTTGTTATGTATTTGCATTTACACTATCCGCTAATAATTTGTCTATATCACGGTATTTATTAACTACTTCTTGCTTTCCAAACGTCATTTAAGTACAAACTTAAATATATAACATATTTAGTTTAAGGTTTTCACCGCAAACAGATAGTCAAACACGATTGGCAACTCTGTTTAAATGACATACGTTAGCATTATACAAATTTTCACAAAGTGGCCAATTTAAAGCTTATTATTGCTACCCCAATGTTGTCTGGAAGAGATCGCTCTCTAGCGATAAGACCGCCTGTTGACTGCCTCTACTTTTAATCTGTGTACTGTACTGTTCTATTTTATTGAGGCGTGCAATAAAGAATATTTGTATTTGTATTATTGGTTTAAGCACTCGTACTTGTGCCTCATCATCATCATTTCAGCTGAAAGACGTTCAATGCTGGATAAAAGCCTCCCCAAGGATCTCCACAACGAACGGTCATTCGCCGCCCTTAACCAGCTGCTTCCCGCGACTCAAACCAGATCGTCGGTCCACCTAGTCTGGGGCTTCCCACACTGCGTATTCCGGTACGTGGTTACCACTCAAGAACCTTTCTGCCCCATCGGCCATTGGTTCTGCAAGCAATGTGGCCCGCCCACTGCCACTTAAGTCTGGCAACTCTCTGAGCTATGTCTGAGCTGTGTGTACTTGTGCCTACATGTAGCCATATACTAGTAGGTACCCGAACGATTTTTAGTAAATGTCAAAACACTCTCTGAGCTGTGTTTACTTGTGCCTACATGTAGCCATATAGGTACTAACAGTAGGTACCCGAACGATTTTTAGTAAATGTCAAAACACTCGAAACATTGATTATCAGTTACCGAAGTTAATGGTAGTTATTAGGACATCTCTAACCATGTTCTTTTAACTTAAATCGTTTATAACAAAACCAAATGAATCATCAACTGGTTAATATTTGGTTCTCAGTTAAGTTTTCTAAAACCAACGGGAGATAACGAACATATCATGCACCTACTCGTATAGGCACGGATCTTACATTGAGATTTAACTTATGAGCACCTTGTAAATGTATCATGAAATATTTTAACTTCTACAAACTTATATTTGCAGATTTATACAAATATGGATAAAATGCTTCAATTACACAAAATCATGGTACAAATTATGCCATGTAGGTAAAGTACCCCAAATCAAATAGAATGAGAAAGTGGGTAGAACGTAAGATTTGCGTATTTGTTTACGTCGCATTACCTCAACTTATGATAACCTATTTATTATTCGTCACATTTAATGTTCTTTGTTTAGTTTTAACTTTATTATTTATGTTTCATCTTTATTCAAGATATTTATATTTTAAGTAAAGCATAAATAACATGTGCTACATGCACTGCGTACACTATGTTAAGAGTAATTTCAGTTACATCAAGTCAAGAACTGGACCGTTTCGTAAATACACTGAATTTCGGTTTATGTAAGGTTCCTTGCAATAGGTGCACTGATAAGTAAGACACATGGTGGAATATATGTCCATTTGTACACATGTGGGACATATCAAGCACTCGTATGAGATGAGCGTTATTAACTACTAAGTTATGTTATGTTACACTACAATAAATATTTCCAAATGATCATTACTCAAATATAGTATTCCATAAAGTCAATACGAACTACGAAACTTGAATTTGGAAACCATTGACATAAAAAATTATTTTTATTACTCTGTTGTTTTGTTTTATGTCTATCCTTCTTAACTAAGTTTAATTTATCACATGATTATTTCGTGTCAAGGAAACACAACAAAATAAATCATCAATGACAACGACTTTTAAGTTTCCAATTAACCATTTGATTCTAAATGCAGGCCTGGATTTCTTTTAGTAAAGGTATTGTTTGACAATTACCTAACCGGCTCAAAAAGAAGACAATATACGTCTTCTTATGCGTGTTTATGCGTGACGCATCACATTTGTAGTTCAAACCTGATGTATAGCATTTAAGTAAATCATTTGTCGTGCAATGCACTTTATACATACAGTAGGTATCTTCTAAATATATAAAAGAAGAAACTGACTGACTGACTGACTGACTGATTGACTGATTGACTGACTGACTGACTGACTGACTGACTGACTGACTGACTGACTGACATATCAACGCACAGCCCTAACCACTGGTTCTAGAGATTCCAAATTTGGCATGTAGGTTCCTTATAAGGTCTAGGGATGCACTAAGAAAGGATTTTTCAAAATTCACTCCCTAAGGGGGTAAAATGGGGGTCCAAAGTTTGTATGGCGAATCAAGACTTGTTAGACTATTTTAATCGAAACATCACAGGAGCATTCCTAACGATAAATGAGTAAACACGTGTTTCAGGTTTTTTGAAAATTTAACCCCCAAAAGGGGCAAATGTGGTCACAAAGTCTGAAAATCAACATGGGTAATTATCCTTTTGAGTACTTATATTACGCGGGCGAAGCCGTGGGAAAAGGGTAGTGCCAAATAAATGGAGAGTCGACGAGACTCGAACTTAACTCAAATTAAACTCTGCTTTATTTATATATTTTTAATACCACGACAGTAGCAACGAAGCATACTGTCCGCCTGATGTTAAGCAGTTACGTACATGTTAAAAGCATAAATACAATTCGATAGGTTTTTGATTAGTTTTTAGCATCATACACTGTAATGACAAGTAAATGTGCATACTATTTCTCTTAGCATCGTCTCGGTGTTCATAGAGTAAGGTGTTCTAATCTAGGGTCACTAATTCTTATTTTATCGCATCAAAGATGAAGATTACAATTTACAGTAGACACGGAGTTATGACAGATGCGTTATTTATTTTAAATCTTTCATCCGCCTAAATTCAAGACATCCTTTATTTGCCGATATCATTTTCAATGGTGTTAACAACGTATAACGTATCTGATCCCTACAGGAGCACACATGCCTACTACGAGGTCAATTTGTACTCTTACGAACAATAATAAAACGGATTATGAGTCTGATTTCTATTCACTTATGTACATTTTATAATTATCGTTTTTTCACAATAATTTCTTACGATTGCGATAATGATTGACGTTTTCCTTGTGATTTGTGCTTATCTTAACTAACAGCGCCCAGTCCAATGAAAGGAAAACGACTGCACCCATGCTCAATATACTTTTGAGTTAGCTTTCTCTTCAAACTTAATATTACTAGTTTAACCATAGTAGCGTTCCGTGGATACTTTTAAGGAGTAGCTCATATCGATGACGTTAGTCATTTTTATCTCACAAACTCGAAGCCGTCCTATAATGGTTATTTATCTCCGCCAAAGTAAAATAAATATCTCAGTTTTGCCATAGTAATTTGGTTTATTGTCTTATCATTACTATAAGGCCACGGACTATCTTTGGAATGTTACACCAGAGAAATAGACTTCAAATATTGATAAGATTTGTTTAACGAGCCAACTTCGAAATTATACGTCTGAATTACGCTCAATTTTTTTTTTTTTTTACGATAACCTTTTATAGCTCAGTTTGAAGCTCAACTCGAACAAGAATGTCTTTAGATTCACCATGTAATTGCCCGTTGCTTATTTCTCAAAACTTTCAAGTAAATTCTAAGGCAATTTGGAAAATATCATTTAAACACGAATGACTCTTCAAACTTTCGTCTTAACTACATGTTTTATTATGTACAAAGTTACTAGAACTATATTTACACTACAACATGAAACAGTAATTACGGCCGCTGACTGAGACGACGCTACCATGAATGTTTCCTATAGCCTGAACTTGGGCTGAAGTAAATGCTTGCTTGCTTATTTGACTCTGTTTTGCCTTTAATTTTCTCAACAATCTTAAAACTGAAACTGACCTTTCAGTTGATACGTTTATGTATTATATTGTGTAGCTATACCCGACAAGTATCAACCGACACAGTGCTACTTTCAATTTAGCTGACTTAAATATGGCACGGATGGATCTAACCAATCCCAGCACATCATCACCATGTCGTCAGCTTCACCATGTTTTTCTGGTATACTGAGCCGATGAGTTTACTGACTAGAGAATACGAATGATGTAAATATGTTAACGGACACGCAGATACTATACGTAGACACGGCCTGGACGTTGATGGTGTTAGCTGACGATATCTCCTTTGATTACTCCTACGGCCTATGAGCCTCCCGTGATTATCCATCTGGTATCTCGGGCTAAATAGTCGCCTCCACCTCCCCTTACAGCGACCCCGTTCCTCACACTATGGTTACCCTGAGTTCATAACCATTGACAACTCACTGGGATCAAAGATCTCTCTGAGCACTGATACACGCTGGTAAATAACACAAGACACATGATCATCATAATAACACAGTAAGAAAGTCCATGAACTGATACGAGTAGAAAGATAAATATTAAAGCGCTCACCATTGATTTGTTCGCGCGCAACCTTCTCCCCTCCCGTCGTCCCTGTATCTACCCTACAACCCCTCTCAAAAAATCCGTCCATACTAAAAGCGATATTGAGATCGAACGTGACTGCTACCGCCATCTATCCGAAAAACCGGCAAGCACGAACTGCTTCGCGATGTTCGCGACACCCCACTCTTCTCATCAATGTAGCTAGAGTATTGAAAAGACAAAAAACTAAAATTGTGGGGCGCTTGAATCTTTTATCAACGGACAACGCCTAATATCATTATAATATATATGAACTTAGGTACGCTACGCTAGTGGTGTGATGAGTGGTACCTAGGACCTATCGATTATTTTAGCCTTGAGTACATTACCTGCATCATTATTATCATTATTTTCAATTAGACCGACAATTAGATTATCAATATTAAAATATACGATTTTTAACATACTAATTTAACTACTATTAGAAACGGGGTGTTTACCTAACTCAAATATAAACGGTAAATACCATATCAATAATAATATTTTAATAGTATCTAGTCAAAACAGAAAATAATTATTTTACTTATTTTATTTATGGCCTGGATATGAGACTTTCAAGCTTCTTTAAAATTAAAATCTTTATTGGATAACTCTGCACTATAATGTGTTACAAATATAACAATTGTTTTCCCCACTTCCCACAAAAGTAGGAACATTCATATATATTTTGCAAACACGGTTAAAGTTACCACAAAACTTTCAATAAAGGAAATATTCTTCATAAAATTCTCTACAATTCTTACCTTTGAAGTATGTTGCTAAGACTTGTAGTTTTCAATCTATGTGTCGCAAAATTTTTAACCCCCCCCCCCCCCCCCCTTTTTTACCCCCACCGCACCATAAATTTAGGTGGCTCTGCTTCCTAAAATGGCCTATGGGTACTAAAGTCTCACTATGCAAAAGGTGATCCCATCATCACTAAAATCCGTATAATGCACTTTGTTGTCGTGTGCACCACCGACTAATACTAAAAAGGTATTTAAACACACTTGGTTTGAAATTTTCTGATGATAATCTAATGTGCGCTGACACCATGATGGCGTTCTATGACATAGAATCGAAACCAGTGGATATGGCGGCTGGAACATCGGACGAAGGCTTGAACGGGCCCCCACGAAAAAAGGGAAGGTTCCCTGTAAGGAGTCTCCATGCAAAACATCGCAAATATCCGTGGTCATGTAAGCCTAAAGAATCATACGAGCTGAAATGTGTGTACAAACGGGTGTTAAAAAAAGCACCCAGAGGAGCTCAACAAGCCGAAGTTGACTGCGAATTGATGCTTAAAAAATATGGAAGAAACTATATCTGAACGATGGAACCGCTCATTAAGCACCATACTATTGGAGGCATCTGCGTTAGCTGGCTATAGAGTAATGTATTACGGTACATCTGAAACCGGTTTAAATTAATCATAGTTACTTACGGCTTGTTTATATGATTTTGTGACAATATAATATTCACCACGTAATCTAGTGTAGTTGAGACCCTTGCCCCGCAGGCTCCCAGCGCCCATAAACCAAAAAAAAAGTTAAAACTAATCAAAGATCTTTCTAAGAGGCCCGTCGATTCAACTATTGACTGAAGAGCTAGCAGCTTCCTCGCTCAACACATTAGTATTGCGCTACAGCGGGGAAGCCGAACGGGCCCATTTTTTTTTGATATTTTTTAGTTTTAGTTTTTAGCTTAGTTTAATATAAAATATGTAGATTATTTTCATCTGTAACTCTAATGTATAATTTATTTTCAACCGACTTTAACATTTTGAAGGAGGAGGTTCTCAATACGTCGGGATGTTTGTTTTTGCTTTTTTTTTATGTATGTTCACCGATTATTCCAAGACAGCTGGACCGATTTGGTAAATTCTTTTTTTGTTTGAAAGAGTAAACTTCACAGTTAGTCCCATTGTCACCAGGTCAGGATCTGATGATGGGATACTGGAGAAATCGAGGGAACTCTTCAACTACTACAGGCACACCTATAGTGATTCGAGTATTTTTTACAGCAGCTTGAGCATTTGCTTTTGGGAAGGTGGAGTCTAAGTGAAGTCGGTTCTTTTTTGTTTAAAATTATTAATTACGTATATTCTTGTATTATCTACTCGTATCAATAAAGATGATTATCTAATCTAGTGTTTTGACTATCTGAGTCCACTGGCTCTGATGTAGCCCTCATTTCATCTTAAACATACTGAGCTGACTGAGATGCAGAATATATATCGACATTATACAAGCCACCAGCATGTGCATCCGCGGCACACGCCACCGCCGTGGGCCCGTGGCTTGGGTTTGATGACGGTGCTGCCCTTTCGCACATCAATTGAACCGCCTTTATACACATAGATAGATAATTTCTATACATATAGTTTTGAATTCTGACAATGCTGTTTTTTATGTGATTATATAATAATCAGTTCAGTTGTACTGACGACAACGCCATCTCTCTCGCTTTCAATGAACTCCTAAGAGTTTGGATAGGAGGTACGGTACGGCTAAAATGCGCCTTAGCATTTACAGAGATTGCATATACACGGAAAAATTCGACCGGTGCTGCTGTGACCCGGGTGGCCAAGTGGTTAAGGCGTCTGCCGCGAATGCAGAAGACGCTGATTCGATCCCAGCCCTGGGCACCGGAGGACTAGGTCACTTTTTCCTTTGTATATGACATCTATATAAGTTTATAATAAATTCGTTTTTTACATTTGAATATGGTCAATATTTAAGTACTTACAATTCAATCAAATACAAACACTGAAAACATTGAAAAAATAATCAACCCAGCCGGACTTGAACCTGGCATCGATACGCCTTACCGGGGCTCGATCGCTTTACCAATTAAGCTATGGGTTCAGTTACTGAGTTGACGAAATTCTCAATGCCTTCAATCATCTTTTTTTTTTTTTTTTTTTTTTTGCATTTATTTTTACATCGACTTTATAGCAGCCGTAAGCGACATCTAGGTGCTAACTACTAGAGTTAGATACCCTTCCCGCCGACCCTTTTACAAGTGTCACAACGGAAATAATAGATGGCGCTGCTATCAACTCATAATTATTTTACATGATTTTTAAAGTGGGGCATTCCACTCATACAATAGTATGTTATTCAATCAAATACAAACACTGAAAACATTGAAAAAATAATCAACCCAGCCGGACTTGAACCTGGCATCGATACGCCTTACCGGGGCTCGATCGCTTTACCAATTAAGCTATGGGTTCAGTTACTGAGTTGACGAAATTCTCAATGCCTTCAATCATCTTTTTTTTTTTTTTTTTTTTTTTTTTTTTTTTTTTTTTTTTTTTTTTTTTTTTTTTGCATTTATTTTTACATCGACTTTATAGCAGCCGTAAGCGACATCTAGGTGCTAACTACTAGAGTTAGATACCCTTCCCGCCGACCCTTTTACAAGTGTCACAACGGAAATAATAGATGGCGCTGCTATCAACTCATAATTATTTTACATGATTTTTAAAGTGGGGCATTCCACTCATACAATAGTATGTTATTCAATCAAATACAAACACTGAAAACATTGAAAAAATAATCAACCCAGCCGGACTTGAACCTGGCATCGATACGCCTTACCGGGGCTCGATCGCTTTACCAATTAAGCTATGGGTTCAGTTACTGAGTTGACGAAATTCTCAATGCCTTCAATCATCTTTTTTTTTTTTTTTTTTTTTTTTTTTTGCATTTATTTTTACATCGACTTTATAGCAGCCGTAAGCGACATCTAGGTGCTAACTACTAGAGTTAGATACCCTTCCCGCCGACCCTTTTACAAGTGTCACAACGGAAATAATAGATGGCGCTGCTATCAACTCATAATTATTTTACATGATTTTTAAAGTGGGGCATTCCACTCATACAATAGTATGTTATTCAATCAAATACAAACACTGAAAACATTGAAAAAATAATCAACCCAGCCGGACTTGAACCTGGCATCGATACGCCTTACCGGGGCTCGATCGCTTTACCAATTAAGCTATGGGTTCAGTTACTGAGTTGACGAAATTCTCAATGCCTTCAATCATCTTTTTTTTTTTTTTTTTTTTTTGCATTTATTTTTACATCGACTTTATAGCAGCCGTAAGCGACATCTAGGTGCTAACTACTAGAGTTAGATACCCTTCCCGCCGACCCTTTTACAAGTGTCACAACGGAAATAATAGATGGCGCTGCTATCAACTCATAATTATTTTACATGATTTTTAAAGTGGGGCATTCCACTCATACAATAGTATGTTATTCAATCAAATACAAACACTGAAAACATTGAAAAAATAATCAACCCAGCCGGACTTGAACCTGGCATCGATACGCCTTACCGGGGCTCGATCGCTTTACCAATTAAGCTATGGGTTCAGTTACTGAGTTGACGAAATTCTCAATGCCTTCAATCATCTTTTTTTTTTTTTTTTTTTTTTTTTTTTTTTTTTTTTTTTTTTTTTTTTTTTTTTTTTTTTTTGCATTTATTTTTACATCGACTTTATAGCAGCCGTAAGCGACATCTAGGTGCTAACTACTAGAGTTAGATACCCTTCCCGCCGACCCTTTTACAAGTGTCACAACGGAAATAATAGATGGCGCTGCTATCAACTCATAATTATTTTACATGATTTTTAAAGTGGGGCATTCCACTCATACAATAGTATGTTATTCAATCAAATACAAACACTGAAAACATTGAAAAAATAATCAACCCAGCCGGACTTGAACCTGGCATCGATACGCCTTACCGGGGCTCGATCGCTTTACCAATTAAGCTATGGGTTCAGTTACTGAGTTGACGAAATTCTCAATGCCTTCAATCATCTTTTTTTTTTTTTTTTTTTTTTTTTGCATTTATTTTTACATCGACTTTATAGCAGCCGTAAGCGACATCTAGGTGCTAACTACTAGAGTTAGATACAATTGTTACTCTGAACTACAGGTGGTTTTAATTATAACCTTGAATTTCAGAGTACAATGGGACTCAAGTAAATAAACAAAAAATTTAGGGAAAACCCGAAACGGCTCAGTCGATTTTGATAAATCATGTTAAAAATCACTCTCTAGAAAACCTGCTTTCAAATAAATAATAAACTGCAAGATTCGCTTGACATGTCGCCAAAAAGTGTCAAGAGATATTTGTCCCCTAGCCAGGGCTTTATACATGAACGCATAGTAAGTAGGTTACGTATATATTAGTGTAATATCTACCAATGGCTTCATTTGCCGTGCTGTGCTCTTAACTAAAATAATCCCAAAATTCCCAGAATATTCATAGGTGAGAACGTTCTCAGTACATAATGCTGTATAATCCCCGCCCATGCTGGTTTTCGGCGTGCTTGTCTACGGTACACGTTGTATATATATTTATACAGAGTGAGTTTTGAATTGAGAGTTGAACACAAGTTGTATGCGGGAGTAACACTAGTTTTTTAACCGACTTCAATTTCATAGAAGGAGGAGGTTCTGTATTCGGTTTGGGCTTTTTTTTTATATGTATGTTCACCGATTACTCCGAGACGCGTGGTCCGATTTGAATAATTATTTTTTTGTTTGTAAGGATATACTTCCAAGGTGGTCCCATATTAATCTGGTGCTGTTCTGATGATGGGATCTATGAGGAATTGAGGGAACTCCTCAATTTTTAAAGGCACATGTATGGTGATTTGTGTGTTTTCTTAAGCAACTCGAGAGTTTTCTCTCGAAAACCACCAATTTGATGAAGTGGACCTGATAATGATAATTGTTTTGATGATAATGATGATGATTTTTTTAAATGTAGGATGTTCAGCGATTACTCCGAGACCCGTGGTCCGATTTGAATAATTATTTTTATGTTTGAAAGGATGTACTTCCAAGGTGGTCTCAAATTAATCTGGTGCTGTTCTGATGATGGAATCCATGAGGAATTGAGGGAACTCCTCAATCTTTAAAGGCACATGTATGGCGATTTGAGTGTTTTCTTAAGCAACTCAAGCATTTCCTCTCGAAAAACCACCAATTTGATAGAGTGGACCTGATGATGAAGATTATGATTGTTTTAATGATAATGATGTTTTTTTTTAATGTAGGACGTTCAGCGATTACTCCGAGACCCATTGTTCGATTTGAGCAATTATTTTATTGGTTGAAAGGAACTACTTCGAAGATGGTCCCACATTAATCTGGCGCTGTTCTCATTATGAGATCCATGAGGAATTGAGGGAACTCCTCATCAAGGCATTTCCTCTCAAAAACCACCAATTTGATGGAGTGGACCTAATGATGAAGACCACATATGATATGTGGAACTTTCCTTATATTGAGTCAGTATTATGAACTTTTTCTTATATATCTTGACCGATTATTCCGAGAACCGTTATCCGATTATGATACTTGTATAACTACTAAAAATGGAAAAATAAAAAAATTTTACAAAAAAAGATAAACCGACTTCAAAAAGGACAAAATAAAATATTATATTATTTATATGAGTTACAAACTGATATGTTTGAAGTCGGTGCCAAATCACAAAACATCTATACATACTTATATTGCAAAGGTGAATGTGATTGGATGTGTTACATTTTCACGTCTAAACTACTAATCCAATTTTGATGAAATGTGTTACCTATGTATATATACTCTGATACACGTCTACTTTGTCAAAAATCAGAGGCGGCAAATTTAATAAAATGTTAAAGGCGTAGGGTTGCCATTCCATAGAAAATTTAAATAATGCGCCTTTTTCTACTGACAAGGTGGGCCTCACACACCCAGTGTGTCTGAGTATAGAAAGATCAGTATTAAATTAACAAATATCATAAGACGCATGATTATACTTTCTTTCTGTAATTGAATTAATACCTACATGCAATCAATACCGTATTAGAATAGTTCTATAGTATGAAGAACAATTCACTGAACACATAGTCTCGTTCGTATTAACTCTTCCAAATTTGGCTTGGCACCGACTTCAAACATATCAGTTTGTAACTCATATAAATAATATAATATTTTATTTTGTCCTTTTTGAAGTCGGTTTATCTTTTTTTGTAAAAAGTTTTTTATCATAGTGGTATATGTATGTATGTATTACTTCATTGCACATAAACAAGTTGGTATAACATAAAAATAACAGTAACATATATAAAAGATATGCACAAAGGCGAGCTTATCCCTGATAGGGATCTCTTCCAGCCAACCCATGAGAAAATGAGAAAGGATTAAAGACAAACTATGCACAAAATATACCAATAAAAAGTTCCAAAACACATAAAGCTGCAGGTAAACATCAATAAATATATATTTAACCTAATGTATAACTATGTGGATATATATTTTTTTTATACTACGACAACCCAGTGTGTTGACGACGAGGGACCCTCTTGTTCCTTTAGCCGTCAACACAGTGAATCCTCCTTGTAAAGGGTCGGAAACGCGCATGTGACACTTCTGGAGTTGCAGGCGTCCATTAGGCTACGGTAACTGCTTACCACCAGGCGGGCCGTATACTGGTTTGCCACCGTCATGGTAGATAAAAAAATACTGCTCATGTCATCTCAGTCTGGTCACATGTTCGATGTCACCCCGTATGAAACGTTGTATGTAGGTATATGTCACACTGCACACAAGACACGACGAACCTTATATTATGTGCCGGCAGACTTGTTGAGTCCCTAGCTTTTTAATGTAATGACAACAGTTTAGGGATGCAACATCCTCCAGTTTTTAATTTTTGCTGTTATATGGTGATCTTCGCTTTGCTCGTCGTTAAATTTTGGAGTTTTTCGCAAATTCAGATCTCAATATTTAAGCACGTTAGGTTAAAACAACTTTGCTTCCTAGCACAATAAATAAGTACTCGCGGACAGTCTAGAACGCAAAATGACTAGTGTAATATTTTGCCTATATCGCTTTTAGTCTACATCGCGAACGATCTAGAGCGATATAGGCAAAATATTACACTAGTCATATTGCGTTCTAGACCATCCGGGAATAACACTAAAAGATATGCAAATAAAATATGTGACACCCACCCCCCCAGCCCCCCCCCCCCCTGGATCCGCGCGTGACTATACAATTTAATCTTTAAATCTAAATATATGAAAGAAGAAACTGATTGACTGGCTGACTGATTGACTGACTGACTGACTGACTGACTGACATATCAACGCACAGCCCAAACCACTGGTTCTAGAGATTCCAAATTTGGCACGTAGGTTCCTTATAAGGTCTAGGGGTGCACTAAGAGATTTTTCAAAATTCACCCCCTACGGGGGTAAATCGGGGGCCCAAAGTTTGTATGGCGAATCAAGATTTGTTAGACTATTTTATTCGAAACTTCACAGGACTATTCCTAACGATAAATGAGTAAGCACGTGTTTCAGATTTTTTTTTAATTCAATCCCTAAAAGAGGCAAATGTGGTCACAAAGTCTGAAAATCAACATGGGTAGCGTATGCTTTTTGAGTACTTATAGTACGCGGTCGAAGCCGCGGGAAAAGGCTAGTTAGGTATACGACTAACAACCATAATTACAATATTTTCGAGCCCTATCACTTCTTATATCTTACTTGCATATTTATTGCCCAAAACTTAGCCAGTATTTCACAAACTTTAATTAAATTTAATAAACTGCGACAACCCTAGCTTGGTGGATTATCGTTAAACCTACCAAGTTACCGCTACCGTTAGTTCATACGAAAACAAACCTTAATACTTGGACATAAGGTTTGACGTAGCTGTAATGTATAATGGTCGTATAGGTAAGCTGGAACCTGTGACCGTCGAGGTGTCTGGTTATAGATCAACTTTCACTAGATCCCTTATTGTAAAGCGGTAACCATAACTCCCAAAGGAACCTTCAAAGCCACAGGGTACGCAACATAGACTGGAATTTGGCAACTAATATATTTAGACCAAACAACATTAAATGGGCTTTGAGCAAGTTCAAGCCAATTAAATCGGCCGGAGATGACGGAGTGTTTCCTGCATTGCTACAGCAAGGACAAGACCTCCTCCTCCCGCACCTGGTAAGAATATTCCGAGCAAGCTTTGCATTAGGAATTATACCAGAAAAATGGGCACGGGTCAAGGTACGCTTCATACCAAAAGCAGGGAAAAAGGACTACTCTCAGCCTAAATCCTTCAGACCAATTAGTCTTACATCCTTCCTGCTTAAAACGATGGAAAGAATCGTAGATCAGCACATTAGAGCGCATTATCTGGTGGCTAGACCACTCAGTTTAAACCAGCATGCATACCAAAAGGGGAAATCAACGGAAACTGCCCTACTTGACCTGGTCGATAAGGTGCAAAAGACCCTAGAGGATAAGCAAACCGCTCTATGTGCGTTCCTTGATGTTGAGGGTGCTTTCGATAATACACCCACAGAAACCATCCTTAACGGGATGAGATCAAAGGGAGTTGATGAAACCACCATTAGATGGGTCCAGAGTATGCTTTCTAATAGAATGGCGACTCTAACCCTCAATGCAATAGAGCATGATTTTTACACCACAAAAGGATGTCCACAAGGAGGCGTTTTATCCCCGTTATTATGGACCCTAGCTGTGGATCAACTTCTTGCTATCATGAGGGACAAAGATTACAACACACAGGGATACGCCGACGACCTTGTAGTCATAATCAAAGGCCCCTGCCTCCACACAATCTCAAATCTTATGCAAGGAGCTCTAAACACGATATTTAAATGGTGTAGAGAAAATGACTTGTCCATAAATCCGAGCAAAACGGTGGTAGTGCCGTTCACAAGAAAGAGAATACTGGAGAGGCTCGGAAAACTAGAACTCAATGGACTAGTAATACCTTTTTCATGTGAGGTCAAGTATCTAGGGGTCACATTCGACCAAAAGGTAACCTGGAACCCTCACTTGAAAAACATCACGCATAAAGCGAAAATGGCCATGTGGTCATGCTGTCGAATGGCGGGAGCAAGATGGGGCATACGACCCAAAATTGCTATGTGGCTTTATACAGCGGTTGTGAGGCCCATTATTACCTACGCCTCCGCGGTCTGGTGTAACAAGGCCAGCCAAAAGACAGCTATCGACACCTTAAACAGCCTGCAACGCACGGCTTGCCTAACGGCAACAGGGGCCTTCTCCTCGACACCGGGAGCGGCCCTGGATGCACTGCTTGACTTAACACCACTGCACCTGCAAGTTAAGAAGGAGGCCAAGCAGTGCATCTACAGAATATGTACGCTAAATAGGCCAAAATGGCGCTCTCAAGCACTAACCAAATTTAAGGCCTGGGTTTTTGCGAACGAAACCCTTAGCATGCCTACCGATGACATGCACACCGTATGTCATTTTACCAAACTGTACAAAGTGGAAATACCTCCTAGAGACAAATGGACCAAAGACCAAATGTATGTCGAAGAGGGTAGCCACATATGGTACACAGATGGGTCGAAAAAAGGTAATGAAGTAGGATGTGGGATCTATGGTGAGAGGCCCAAGCACAGAGCTAGCGTCAGCATGGGCAAAAGGGCCTCAATCTTCCAGGCTGAAGTCTTCGCCATCAACAAATGTGCGGAAATCAACCTGGATAGAAACCTAAGACACCAGCATATCTACATCAACTCAGACAGCCAAGCTGCTCTGCTGGCACTAGAATCTTTTGAGTCAAACTCAAAACTAGTCCAGAATTGCAAAAATAACCTTAATGCACTGGCTAACTCCAACAAAGTTACACTTAGATGGGTATCAGGGCACTCCGACATTGACGGCAACGAAATAGCGGATGAACTTGCCAGAAAAGGCGCGGACACACCCCTGGTCGGCCCAGAACCGTTCTGTGGAATCACCAAACGGGAGGCATATTCTCTGTTAAATAACTTGGAAAAAATGAGAGCAAACGCATGGTGGAAGCTCGTCAAAGGACAAGCACACTCGAAAGCTCTAATCAAAGGGTTCGACAACAAAACCTCTAAAGAGCTGTTAGGGCTCAAAAGACACAAAACCTGTGCAGTGACCAGAATACTGACAGGCCACTGTAAGTTGAACAAACACATGTTTCTTATGGGTAAGAAACAGGACTCAGTATGCAGGTTCTGCCAGTAAGAAGAGGAAACAGCCTTGCACATCCTCTGCTCCTGCGGACCACTAATGCATAAAAGAAGTACCCACCTAGGGCGACATGTACTGCATGTAACCTGATGAGGTACAACACATTACAGCCCAAAGAATCTGGAAATTTCTAGATGCAACGGGAATCAGTAATGAACTATAAAGGGCTGCCACAATAGATCAAATCTGGTCGACGCGGCACATCGATAGCCCAATTAAGAATAATAATAATAACCATAACTCACCCAAAAATTAGGTACATCAGCTATTTTACGAATCCCTTCTTTTCTAAGTACAGGAAGAAGTGAAAAACGAAGTTTAAAATAAGAGAAAATTATTCTCAGTTATGAGAAACAGGACGATGTTATCTCAGATATACTCGCGTGGAGGACTCTAAAAACGTATCCTAATGTATTTATTTTTAGAACTAATTGTCTTTCTTTTTTATTTTTCACTGACCAAAATCGTTATTTAATCAGATTATCTAAACGCAGATGCATATCAAGTCAGTATTATCTTGTTACCCATGATTTCAATTTAGGGTACTTTTCACCCTAAATATACAGCTTGTATGGTCGTGCAAACTATCTCTACTAATCCCTACGGTACGAGTTTTATAAATAAATGCATAAGTTACTATTCTTGACTGCTTGTTACTTCTCCTTCTTAAACCACTGAACCGATTTAGATGAATTAACTATGGAGATAGTTTGAGCTCCGGGGAAGGTCATCTAAGAAAATTCTCCAATATCTATACACACAGACGTTCAAAAATACATGAACATAACCTTATTTGTATGGGTATAAGGTCGTGTACACATATTTTTGTACGCCCGTTTGTATAGTAGTTGAAGAGCTCGACTGTTCCTATCTTCTATCTGAATCAAAAGTGAAGTATTAGCGCTGCCACTGAAATAAATATGGATCAAAGTAAGTTATGAGCTGCCAGACCTCGTATGCACCATCTAGTGGTAACCAGTGACGGCTGTCTGGTACATAATGACGTCACATATAGGTTTAGCGGCAGCGTGTCCTTATGAAGTCTGTTTGTTTTAAGTTTCCAACTTAGCACTTAGGGTGTGATAAAGTATCTAGTGGAGGGGCTAAGTCAGGGCTAATTTTGATGCTACAAATAATTTACTTTTCAATAACTATCTTCCTAGCGTTTGTCCCAGCTTTTAGCTAAAGCTAGATTGAGCCAGGGGTCCGCTTGGCAACCTAAGTCCATTAATTGGCGTAGGCACTTTTTCCGAAAGCGACTGTCGTCTGACCTTCCAACACAGAGGGGAAACTAGGCCTTATTGGGATTAGGTCCGGTTTCCTTACGATGTTTTCCTTCACCAAAAAGCGATTAGTTCAAAATGATATTTCGTACATAATTATTTTACATGTTTTTTTAAAGTGGGGCATTCCACTCATACAATAGTATGTTATTCAATCAAATACAAACACTGAAAACATTGAAAAAATAATCAACCCAGCAGGATTTGAACCTCGCATCGATATGCCTTACCGGGGCTCGATCGCTTTACCAATTAAGCTATGGGTTCAGTTACTGAGTTAACGAAATTCTCAATGCCTTCAATCATCTTTTTGCATTTATTTTTACATCGACTTTATAGCAGCCGTAAGCGACATCTAGGTGCTAACTACTAGAGTTAGATACCCTTCCCGCCGACCCTTTTACAAGTGTCACAACGGAAATAATAGATGGCGCTGCTATCAACTCATAATTATTTTACATGTTTTTTTAAAGTGGGGCATTCCACTCATACAATAGTATGTTATTCAATCAAATACAAACACTGAAAACATTGAAAAAATAATCAACCCAGCAGGATTTGAACCTCGCATCGATACGCCTTACCGGGGCTCGATCGCTTTACCAATTAAGCTATGGGTTCAGTTACTGAGTTGACGAAATTCTCAATGCCTTCAATCATCTTTTTGCATTTATTTTTACATCGACTTTATAGCAGCCGTAAGCGACATCTAGGTGCTAACTACTAGAGTTAGATACCCTTCCCGCCGACCCTTTTACAAGTGTCACAACGGAAATAATAGATGGCGCTGCTATCAACTCATAATTATTTTACATGTTTTTTTAAAGTGGGGCATTCCACTCATACAATAGTATGTTATTCAATCAAATACAAACACTGAAAACATTGAAAAAATAATCAACCCAGCAGGATTTGAACCTCGCATCGATACGCCTTACCGGGGCTCGATCGCTTTACCAATTAAGCTATGGGTTCAGTTACTGAGTTGACGAAATTCTCAATGCCTTCAATCATCTTTTTGCATTTATTTTTACATCGACTTTATAGCAGCCGTAAGCGACATCTAGGTGCTAACTACTAGAGTTAGATACCCTTCCCGCCGACCCTTTTACAAGTGTCACAACGGAAATAATAGATGGCGCTGCTATCAACTCATAATTATTTTACATGTTTTTTTAAAGTGGGGCATTCCACTCATACAATAGTATGTTATTCAATCAAATACAAACACTGAAAACATTGAAAAAATAATCAACCCAGCAGGATTTGAACCTCGCATCGATACGCCTTACCGGGGCTCGATCGCTTTACCAATTAAGCTATGGGTTCAGTTACTGAGTTGACGAAATTCTCAATGCCTTCAATCATCTTTTTGCATTTATTTTTACATCGACTTTATAGCAGCCGTAAGCGACATCTAGGTGCTAACTACTAGAGTTAGATACCCTTCCCGCCGACCCTACCGATGCGAGGTTCAAATCTTGCTGGGTTGATTATTTTTTCTATGTTTTCAGTGTTTGTATTTGATTGAATAACATACTATTGTATGAGTGGAATGCCCCACTTTAAAAAAACATGTAAAATAATTATGAGTTGATAGCAGCGCCATCTATTATTTCCGTTGTGACACTTGTAAAAGGGTCGGCGGGAAGGGTATCTAACTCTAGTAGTTAGCACCTAGATGTCGCTTACGGCTGCTATAAAGTCGATGTAAAAATAAATGCAAAAAGATGATTGAAGGCATTGAGAATTTCGTCAACTCAGTAACTGAACCCATAGCTTAATTGGTAAAGCGATCGAGCCCCGGTAAGGCGTATCGATGCGAGGTTCAAATCCTGCTGGGTTGATTATTTTTTCAATGTTTTCAGTGTTTGTATTTGATTCAATAACATACTATTGTATGAGTGGAATGCCCCACTTTAAAAAAACATATAAAATAATTATGAGTTGATAGCAGCGCCATCTATTATTACCGTTGTGACACTTGTAAAAGGGTCGGCGGGAAGGGTATCTAACTCTAGTAGTTAGCACCTAGATGTCGCTTACGGCTGCTATAAAGTCGATGTAAAAATAAATGCAAAAAGATGATTGAAGGCATTGAGAATTTCGTCAACTCAGTAACTGAACCCATAGCTTAATTGGTAAAGCGATCGAGCCCCGGTAAGGCGTATCGATGCGAGGTTCAAATCCTGCTGGGTTGATTATTTTTTCAATGTTTTCAGTGTTTGTATTTGATTGAATAACATACTATTGTATGAGTGGAATGCCCCACTTTAAAAAAAACATGTAAAATAATTATGAGTTGATAGCAGCGCCATCTATTATTTCCGTTGTGACACTTGTAAAAGGGTCGGCGGGAAGGGTATCTAACTCTAGTAGTTAGCACCTAGATGTCGCTTACGGCTGCTATAAAGTCGATGTAAAAATAAATGCAAAAAGATGATTGAAGGCATTGAGAATTTCGTCAACTCAGTAACTGAACCCATAGCTTAATTGGTAAAGCGATCGAGCCCCGGTAAGGCGTATCGATGCGAGGTTCAAATCCTGCTGGGTTGATTATTTTTTCAATGTTTTCAGTGTTTGTATTTGATTGAATAACATACTATTGTATGAGTGGAATGCCCCACTTTAAAAAAACATGTAAAATAATTATGAGTTGATAGCAGCGCCATCTATTATTTCCGTTGTGACACTTGTAAAAGGGTCGGCGGGAAGGGTATCTAACTCTAGTAGTTAGCACCTAGATGTCGCTTACGGCTGCTATAAAGTCGATGTAAAAATAAATGCAAAAAGATGATTGAAGGCATTGAGAATTTCGTCAACTCAGTAACTGAACCCATAGCTTAATTGGTAAAGCGATCGAGCCCCGGTAAGGCGTATCGATGCGAGGTTCAAATCCTGCTGGGTTGATTATTTTTTCAATGTTTTCAGTGTTTGTATTTGATTGAATAACATTTCGTACATAAGTTCCGAAGAGTTTGAACCCGAAACCTCTGGATTTGAAGTCAGACGTCAAGCGCTGGTAATTGTTAATAAATAATACACTAGCCGCCTCCCGCGACTTCGCCTGTGTCGAGCATAAGTCATATCTTATTGAAGCTCTATGACATTTCAAGAATACCTACCTTACAAATTTATGAAAAGAAACTAACTTAACGGCCTCCTAGCCCAGTCGGTAGTGACCCTGCCTACGAAGCAGGAGGTCCCGGGTTCGAATCCTGGTCAGGGCATTTATTTGTGTGTTTATCACAGATATTTGTTCCTGAGTTTTGGGTGTTTTCTATGTATTTAAGTATTTATCCATATTTATCTATTATATATATCGTCGTCTAGTACCCATAACACAAGCCTTATTGAGCTTACTGTGGGCCTAGGTCGATTTGTGTAAGATTGTCCCATAATATTTATTTTATTTATTTTAAACTGATTTCCCCAGTCATTAAAATAGCTTAGTAACTTAAAAATGATTCGAGCCTCAGCAATGCCCAAAAATTTACAATAGCCATAAATAAGTATACCTAGGTACTCACTCGCAAAACTTCACCGTCCTTTCTTCAGTCGGGACCTAAATGTCTAGCTCAAACACTCCAGTCTAGACGGCTTTTGTTAAATCATCAGCCAGACGTTTGCCTGTTTATTAGGTATATAAAACCATGTAATAAACACTAGGTACATTAAGGTTATTTTTAAGGTTACCTAGAAGAAATAGCTCAAACTAACCACTTAATGGTTACTTTTTACATGTTCATACCAAAAAAACTCAAATGTGATATTATTTGCCGGGGGTTACCTACTTTAATATGGGAAAATAACCAATATATGCTAATATACTCGCCATTAATTTATTCGCATTGTCATTATCACACATCGGTAACTCGTGGCATTTAGGTAGCACTTAAAAGATTAGTGATGAGACACGTTTTCTAAGTGTCTTTTCAGGTAAGATAAAATAATAAATTAATGTTACCTACATTTAATGTTAATGCTACCTAATGGTCTTAACATATTTATCAATATCATGAAGTAAGTTTGGTTACTAGTTTAAAAACATCAATGTCAATGATATTGTCATTCATTTACTTGTAATAATTATTACGAGTCGCAAGATATTTTCAATAATGGAGGAAATCTTTAGAAAGATGCACCCGTTGCTATGTTTATATAGTTTGCAAGACATTTAATATAAACAAGCACTTGAAGACCAAAAAGCACAAAGAATCATTTGCCACCTCAGCTTTAGAAAATTTAGTTATAAATTTACCGGACATTGAAATAAGAGACAGTAAGTGTGTTTGCACTAAATGTCAATAATTCCTAAAACCTAAAAAATATAATGTATTAAAACATTTAGACTCGGACACCATAAAAATAAAAACATACAAACGGAATTTAATAAGGATCTCGCAGAGTTTTTAATCACCTGTAATATTCCATGGACACAAGTAAATAACCCAAACTTCAAATTTTTTTTTGAAAAATGTATTAATAATAAATATGGAGAAAATGTAGTACTGCCAAATGATACGATATTAAGAAGAAATAGTCTACCTAAATTGTTTAATGAGAAAAAATAAAAAATAAAACTGGAATTAGAAAATGAATACATATATTTAAGTGTGGATGAAACTACTGACGCAAATGGTAATGATGTTGCAAATATTATAATTGGAAGCTTAAAGGAAGCCATCTATTATTTCCGTTGTGACATTTGCAATAGGGTCGGCGGGAAGGGTATCTAACTCTAGTAGTTAGCACCTAGTTGTCGCTCGTAAAAATAAATGCAAAAAGATGATTGAAGGCATTGAGAATTTCGTCAACTTAGTAACTTGACCCATAGCTTAATTGGTAAAGCGATCGAGCCCCGGTAAGGCGTATCGATGCAAGTTCAAGTCTTGCTGGGTTGATTATTTTTTCAATGTTTTCAATGTTTGTATTTGATTGAATAACATACTATTGTATGAGTGGAATGCCCCACTTTAAAAACATGTAAAATAATTATGGTCTAAGAGCTGGCCACGTCAGATATGACACAATAATGAGAGAAATGAAACCTGTCTAGTTAGACTGCTTTACCATCCTTATTGCTAGATCCGGGCATCTGGCAGCTTTTAATGGGTGGAAGTCGGAGTGACAGACCAACAAAGTTTTTATGTTGGAAAAAAGTAATATCAAAATAGATAAAAACTGCCAAAGTTGTGTCATTTATAGAGGACAGGGCATATATTTTAACATTAGATAAAAAAACATTGTCTTTTATTGTGGAAACAAAAACGGTAGGCGACTAACTAAAAATTGCATTATACATAATTTGGCACTACTTTCCCCCAACAGAAACTTCTGGATATGATATAATCTAATTCATCACATAATTTCCTATAAAATTGCATCAAACCCAGAACTCTAGGATTTGTTTTCTTCAAGTTATATGCATTCTTTGACCTCCACCACTTTACAGCTGCCAGATGTCCGGATCTAGAAATAAGTATAGTATAGCAAACTAACTAGAGGGGTTTCGTTGCTCTCATTATTGTGTCATATCTGACGTGGCCAGCTCTCCGTCTATTATGAGTTGATAGCAGCGCCATCTATTATTTCCGTTGTGACACTTGCAATAGGGTCGGCGGGAAGGGTATCTAACTCTAGTAGTTAGCACCTAGATGTCGCTTACGGCTGCTATAAAGTCGATGTAAAAATAAATGCAAAATGTTGATTGAAGGCATTGAGAATTTCGTCAACTTAGTAACTTGACCCATAGCTTAATTGGTAAAGCGATCGAGCCCCGGTAAGGCGTATCAGTTAGTTAGTTAGTTAGTTATCCTGGGCGTTTTTCCGCAAGTCGACATCCAGTGTGCCTATTTTGCGTGAAACGGGGGTAGCACTATTATTCCAACCACCCCAGCTCCTCAACGAAACCCAGCAGAGCTTTCAGGTTGCCTGCCGCCTCGCGCAAGGTGCCTGGGGTCCCTAGGTGTTTATTTCTGTATACTTCTACCTGTTTGCAATCTAGCAGAATGTGTTTTGTTGTTTCATCCGCCTCCATGCATGCTCTGCACATGGGGCTGTCTGTCCTACCTATTGTGAAGAGGTGTTTGTTTAGTGTGTTGTGTCCTGTTATCAGTCCCACTAGTTTGCGTAGCTGGGGTCTTCTTGTTCTCAAAAGTGTTTTGGTAAGTTTGTGATTGTATTCAGTTACTATTTCTTTGGTTTGTCTACAAGTGTCCATTTCTTTCCAGTATGTTTGATGTAGTTGTTTGTAGTGCTGGTCAAGTTGGTTGTTTATGTGCGAATATGGTAAGGGTACGATGGGTTCGGGTCCATATGCCGGTGTATCTGAGCCCTTACGGGCTAGCTCATCCCCAGCATCGTTCCCTCTCGAGTTACTGTGTCCCTTGATCCATTGCAGTGTCACCTTATTGCCATCTTCGCATACCTCTGAGAGGCTTTGATGGCATTCGTGTATGAGTCCAGATGTAATTCTGTCGCAACTTAGCGCTTGTAGTACTGACTTGCTGTCTGATAGTATACATATGTTTTCGTGTTTTAGCTGTCGTCGTTTCACTGCGTTGCATGCTTCTATTATTCCCAAACATTCTGCTTGGAATACTGTGTTATGTGCTCCGAGTGGTTTAGAGATGTGAATATTCAGGTCCTCCGAGAAGACACCACAACCTGTTCCTTCGTTGGTTTTTGATCCATCCGTGAAGATTCTTAGTTCTGTTTGATTTAGTGCTTCTTTTGAGTCTTCTGTTAGTGATATAGCATACTCTTTCCAGAAGATCGTATTTTTGGGTATTCTGTCGATTACCGCATCCAGCATTGGAAATTTCGACAGTATGCTATCGTATATCCTCGTGTGCGGTGTTTTATGTTTGGTCCACAAGTTTTGATTTTTTAGGCGAATAGCCGTTGCGGCTGCTTCTTTTTGTACATATAGGTGTTATGGTAGAAGCCCTAGCATGATTTCTAGCGCCGCTGTCGGAGTTGTTCTCATGCAGCCGGTCGCTGCTATGCATGCTAGCCTTTGCGTTTTCTGTAATTTGTTGATTGAGGTAGTAAGTTGAGTGCGGTGCCACCATACTACAGCTCCGTAGCTTATCATTGGCATTATTATCATTTTGTACAGCCACAGTATTATGTGGGGGGCTAGACCCCATTTCTTGCCCACCATTCTCCGGCATTGCCAGAAGGCGACTGTCGCTTTGTTTAGTTTGTTGTCCAGGTGTTTATTCCAGTTCAGTTTTTCGTCCAAAGTTATTCCTAGGTACTTTACTTCTTTCGAAAGTGTTAGTCTGGATCCAAACAAGGTTGGCATTTCGTATGTACCCAATTTCCGTTTATGAGTGAAGAGAATTGTGTCAGTCTTTTTGGGGTTTACCGATAGGTCATTCTCCTTGCACCATTTCTCTACTATTTTCAGTGCTGTCTGTGTAAGGTCGCACAGTGTGCTTGTCACTGGTCCATTGATCATTATTACTAGATCATCTGCGTACCCTATTGTCAGGAATAGATTGTTGTTTAGCTTTGTTATCAGGTCATTTACTACCAGGTTCCATAAAAGTGGCGAGAGTACTCCTCCTTGAGGGCATCCTCTTATGACGAGCGCCTGGTGATTTTGGTTCTCCGAGAGTCTGATGATTCTTAGCATGTTCATTATCCATTCTGCAATCAATGGTTCGGTTTTATGTCTGTTTAGAGCTTGTTGAATGCTACTGAAATTTGTCTTGTCGAAAGCTCCTTCTATATCAATGAAGGTGCCTAGACAGGAGTTTTTCCTTGCTAGCGCAGTTTCTATATTATTTACAACGGCATGCAGTGCTGAATCTGTCGATTTGCCTTGTGTGTATGCATGTTGGTTTGGGTGAATACCTATGTTTTTGAGTGCCGTGTCCTTCAGTTCTCTGTCACATAGTCTTTCTAGTATTTTTAGCATGAAGGAGGTAAGGCTTATGAGTCTGAATGATTTCGGATCTGTGTAATCAGTTTTACCTGGTTTTGGTAGAAAGATCACCTTTACTTCTCTCCATTTCTGTGGGATGTATCTGAAGGCGATGCAGCTACATAGTATGCCAGATAGTCGTTCGATAAGTTTGTCTCCTCCCCATTTTAGGAAGGCTGGGTATATCCCATCTATTCCTGGTGATTTAAAGTTGCTGAAACTGTTGGTTGCCCAGGCTGTTTTGGTCTGTTCAGTTATACGCTCCGCTATCTTCCACTCGTCTTGGGTCGGATGATAGCTTTCTGTCTGTGCATCCCAGTCTTGTATGTCAACTACTTTGCAACCTGGGAAGTGGGTTTCTACCAGTAGGCTTTCGGTCTCGGCTGGGTTACTGGTAGTGCTATTGTCCCCCCTTCTCAGCGTGCCTAGTAATTGTTTCGGTTGATCAGCCATGATCTTCCTTGTTCTATTTGCTTGGGTGTTCGTAGATATATTGTCACAGAAGTTCCTCCATGAGGTTGATCTTCTGTATCTTATTCGCTTTTTGTATTCTGATTTGGTTGTTTTATATTTGTCCCAGTCTTCTTCAGATTTTGTATTCATGGCTCTGTTTAGCTGTTTTCTCATTTTTGTTCTTAGTCGTTCCAACTCTGGACCCCACCAGCTACTGTTATTACATTTTCCATTAGTTGGTGGTGTCGATAGTGGGCATGTGTCTTCGTAACAGTCAATTATGTTCCTAGTGAGCGACTTTACCTGTTCCTCTAGCTCTACTGCGTTGTTTGGTCTGTATGTGTTTGTGTTGCTGTCTATTTTACCTGCAAGAAGTTCCTTATACGCCTGTATGTCGGTGCGTCTAGGATTTCTTCTAGGTATAGGTGTGTGCGTGTCTGCTGTCAGGTCATACCGAATCCACCTGTGGTCGGAGCATGATAGTTCATCCGACACCTGCCAGTTGGACACGTGTTGAGCTGCCAGTCCTGTGCTTAAAGTAATGTCAATTATAGTATTACATCTACGAGTGACAAAAGTTGGTTTTGATCCTGTGTTAAGTATGTCTAGATTAGTAGTCATAAGGTATTCAACAATATCGTTACCTCTGTTGTTGTTGGTTTCCATTCCCCATAGGTTGTGGTGGCCATTGCAGTCCGCTGATATGACCAGTTCAAGCCCTCCACTCTCGCAGTAACGTACGAGGTTGTTCATTTCCGTGGGAGGTGGTTCGTCTTCTGCCGCCATGTAGACAGACGCGAGAACTATCTCTGGCAGTTTTGAGTTTTGTGTTCTGAGGAGTTTTATGGCACACACGTCTCTGGAACAGAATTCAGTTAGTGGTTGTGCCATTATGTTACGAGATATGTATATACAGGTTCTAGGTTTGCTTTGTGTATTATAGAATATATTACCTCCGGTGTTGTTGAGGCCGTTTATGCATGTGTTCCTGATCCACGGCTCTTGGATCAGGGCTATGGCGGTTGGGTTAACCTCCAGCCATTTCCGAAGTTGAGCCGTTGCAGATTCGCTGTGCTTGAGGTTAACCTGGAGGACCTTACAGAGGGAAGGGGACATTGGAGGAGTGCCCCGTTTCCCCTTGCCCCTTTAGGTTCAGGAGACTGATCCCCTTCGGTAAGCCCTCTTCATCCTCGGAGTCCAGCAGGATGCCTTCCTCGACGTCGGATTCTGTTGGTTGGTCTGTCTCCATTGCAGAGGGGGCGGACTTTATGGCGGACTCGCTCTCAATGCTCTTTCCGTCCGTCTTGCCCTCTGATGGGTTGTTCTTTTCCGGTGGGGTGTCTCGGAAGTGTCCCCCGCTGTGTTGGAAACGGATATAGACCGTTCCACATAGGTAGTTTAGTCGTCTTCCCTTCTCCAACACAGCAGGTACAACGTCTTCCGGGATTCCCACCAGAAGTAGAGTGCAGGCCTTCTTCTTTAAGGGGATGGTTTGGTTTAGTGTGCACTTCCTCACCATGGCCCACTGGTTCTGGTAGTTTAGGACCCTTCCTAATTTGGTGAGGTTATCCTCCAGGGCTGGGATCAGGATGCCACACCTTGTGTTCCTGATCATCTCGTCCTCCCTCTTCCCGACAAGATGGTCTCCGTTTTGAAGTGTGGCCGTCTCTAGCCATTTTGTCAGCCACGTTTTCGTATTGGCGTCTTGGCACCACAGCTTTAGGTACCCATCCACAAAACTGGGTCTTCCTGAGAACGCTGGGGCCTGCGCTACTGTGTCCAGATCGGTCTCGATAGCTGCCTTGAAGATGGCATCTCCGATTTTGCGTCCACCTCCTGGGCGTCCTGCTGCGACAACCTGCCCGTGCGTGTGTTGGTGATCGCAACCGTCAGGTCTGCCGCCGCTGCCGCCGCGTAGGTGGAGGGTTGATCTGATCCCTGAGAGTCCGTCCTACGCTTCTTGTAGTCGCCTCTAGCGGATATGGTTTCGTCCAGGCGGGCCCTCTTGGCTTTGCTGTCATTATTCGCCTGGTCTTGTTCAGCTGGGGTCGTCGCTCCCTCGCCCTGTTCTTTAGGGGCTTCGACCTCCTTTTTGTCTCCAGGGGCTCGGCTTCCTGCTTCTCTGCGCTTTTGGAGCCGCTGCCTCCGCCTCTGCGACAGTTTCTTCTTCAGAGGTATGTCTTTTCCGGTCTGGGTAGGCTTCGGTTTACACCTGATCTCCCAACCGGGATCGATAAACTGCTTTGAGGGGTTAACGTGTGTCGTCCTACTCTTGGCAGTCTCCGTTGTTTGTTTTGAGGGCCCAGCTGTTGGTGGCTTCATCGTCTCTGGCTTATCCACCGTGGCCGGGGTTCCAGTTGGTACCCCAGTTTCTGGTAGACAATCCAGCTTCAATGGCTCCTCCACAGCCGTTCCACTCTTTGTCTTTTCCACCCCCTTAGTGCTTCAGCATGCGCCGTCTCATCTAAGGTGGGCGTAGGTGTCATCGTTTGTTTTTTGTTTTTTGTTGAAATTTTATTTTTGCTACTTGTATCCATATGTGTTCCCACGAGTAGCTAGGGAAATATTGGTCCGTCCACGCAGAGCCCCGCTTGCGTAGATAAGGCAGTTATACAACGGGTTTCGCCCGGTTCCCGAGGCCTTTCGTTCGCGACTGTGCTCCCTCACAGCCATGCATCCATCGGCACGAGTAGTTCCACCTTGGATTAGGGGAGGGGTTGGGGGGGAGATTGGAGTGGACATGGGTCATTTATTCTGATACTACCTCCGAGCCTCTCCTATACTACACATCTCTGCTGATTTGACGGCGGACCCCGAGACGGCGCTCTCCTTCATCCTGCAGAGGTATCCCTCTTTTGGATAGCCAGATGAGTTTCGTCAAGATCCTCCGTCAATCCGTCAGAGATGTGCTGTGTAGGGGTGGCGGTTAGTAGCACCAGACTAAAGACCCTCAGGATTAGGGATATAGATGGGAGGTGATCAGACAGAATTGTTAGAAGGGAAATGACTTTTTGGATCACAGGAGGTTGGTAGGGTAGGTTTTAGGTAAAGGAAACACCGGTCGGGTGGGAGTGCTCACATCACATGGCCTGCCATAGCGTGTCCCCGTCCAGGTGGTGGCCCTCATACTTAGCTACTAGTGGTCCGGGGTATGTTAGTAAATACTGCGACGCCCGTTGTCGACCACTAGCATTGTCCGGGGAGTACGACCCACTCAACAATGAGACCCTGGGTGGGTTCCTCCCTGGTCCGCGGCGGCAGACCAGAGGAAGACGTGGACGTGTATGTTAGGCTTGAGGTGTCGGCCAATAGTTCAGCGTCGCGTACCTGAACGTACCCACTACCTCCGAAACCCCTCGGTAAGGCGTATCGATGCAAGTTCAAGCCTTTGCTGGGTTGATTTTTTTTTCAATGTTTTCAATGTTTGTATTTGGGAGAAACCTAAACCTAAATTAAATATACACATAATTAATCAAATAAAAAACCACCCCGCATCGTTCCCGGCGCAAAGGTGCCCATCACGCTTGCCGCATTTGCGCGTTGAATCGCGATGAACAGCCTCTACGCCAGGAACGACCCGGAGCGAGGATCGAGGCCTCTCTCCTGCAGGCGGCGCCCCAATTCCCCAAGAAAGACCTTTGCTTCCGCGCACCAGCATCCAGAAGTCTCAATGGCAAATGGGACGAATAAATAACTAGAGAGTACTGAGTACCTGCCTCGCCATTTAATAAAAAGAACATCAAATAAATTATAATTTTAAACAAAAAAGAACCGACTTCACTTAGCATCCACCTTTCCAAAAGGAAATACTCAAGCTGCTGTAAAAAAAATACTCAAATCACTATAAGTGTGCCTATAATAGTTGAAAAGTTCCCTCGATTTCTCCAGGATCCCATCATCAGATCCTGACCTGGTTACAATGGGACCAACTGTGAAGTATACTCTTTCAAACAAAAGAATAATTTTCCAAATCGGTCCAGCCGTCTTCGAATAATCGCTGAACATACATAAAAAAAAAAAAAAAAAAACAAGCAAAAACAAAGATCCCGACGAATTGATAACCTCCTCCTTCGAAATCTTGAAGTCGGTTGAAAATGCATTAGACACGCAAAATTATGCGTCCATGCAATCTAACACAACACAACAATATACTTCAACAATCAGTGCCAATAGAAATAAAACCTTAAAGACGTATACGTTGAACTGCAATTGCGTTTGTCAGTTGTTCACTGAAAGGCCCCATGGATGGACATTGACATAAACGGAGTAAAAAGCCATGTTTAAGTAATAAAATTTCGCATAAACTGTCCACAAAAATGGGAATTATCGCCCTTTAGGATATGAAACGGTCGTTAGTATGTCAAATGGAAAAAAGCATGGTGTAAATATCGTAGCAGGTCAGTCATTTGGGTTCACCTAAATAAAAGTCGATCAGGACATGGTTATTTAATTATGGAGAATAAATAGAATACTATAATAGAGTAGAAGTTTATTCCCTAGGGAGTTATAAACCTTTATAGAACTTTTTTGAAGTGAAAACACGGCGCTGTGCACTTTTTGTGATGGAGAAAAAATGTTAAACTCGCGACAGGGTCACGTGACCGACAGATTCGACAGAGTCACGTGACCGACAGATTCTACAGGTTCAGTGTTGCCAATTCAGCACTTTTGGGGCTAAATTTAGCACTATATAGACTGACTTCTTTTGCATTTAGCACTTAGTACTATTTTTAGCACTTTTTGGCGATTGCGATTTTATAAAAAATAATTTTCCAAAAGTTGATAAATTTTATTTGTAGTCTGTCAAACCAAAATTGTCAGTAGTAGTAGCACAGAATAATATAATAGTATTACATAAAGATGCTTATCTTCCCTATAAAATCAGTGTTTGACAGAACTTTGAAATATGAACGGTGACACATGCGGTCTTCATACAATTTTGCCTTCGACTTTATAGGGTTGACAAGTCAAGTATAGAATTAGTTTGATTGCTAGACCTGCTCCAATCTGCGTCAATCTACCTAAGCTATCAGTAGTTTTAATACAAAACTACATAAATGTCTGATATATTACCTCATTTTCCCAATTTAACTGTAATTTTAGTACAAACAAAACTACTACTATAAACTACTTAAATATTTTATCTTATCTGCAAATAAACGAAGGGGATTTTGACAACCTCGAAAAGTATCCGATCACTAACCAAGGCCGTAGCTGTCACTTCGTGGAGTGGAGTTGTACACACGGACCAGTAGAGAACCGGACATTACTTTTGCTTTATTTCCCTAACCACAGCTGAACCTAATTACCGAGCAAAACAGTCGTTCATAGGTGACTAGAAAAAACGGTCCGATAGAGAGCATAATATAAGGGACGGTGTCTAGGTAGATTGGGGCAGATCTAGCAATCAAACTAATCGCGTACTTGTCAACCCTAGAAGTCGAAAGGCAAAATTGTATGGAGACGTCATGTGTCATCGTTCATCTGTGAAAATACTGTCAAAGGGAAGTTAGCCTTCTGTACGTAGTACTATTAAATTAAATAAGATCAATCGAGCTTCGCAAGTGAAGTTCAATCGATATTATATGACTCGCTTCATTGGAAGATATAATAAACACATTCGAATGGATAACTTTTTTATTTAGCACTTTTTTTTTGCATAATTTTTTTAAGTTTTAGCACTATTTTAGCACTTTTTTCAGTATAGTTTTAGCACTGATTGAAATGCGGAGTTGGCAACACTCTCAGGTTGAAAATTCGTAAGACGGACCCGTGACCTGATCGAATACCTAAATCTTCTATATTAATAATTCCGTCGCCCGGGTACGGTAGACCCGAATGAAATCTTCCCGTGAGACGACATGCATCGTTCCACGAGAGGACAGGCGTCGTCCCGTGAGACGACAGGCGTCGTCCCGTGAGCCGACATGCGTCGTACTGGGAGACGACATTGCGTCGCCCTGTAAGACGACATTGCGTCGCCCTGTAAGACGACATAGTGTCGTCCTGTGAGAAAACGTGCGTCATGCATCATCCCGTCTTGTTTGCGTTGTCCTGTGAGACGACATTGCGTCGTCTCTTGTAACGACAGTGCGTCGTCCCTTGCGACGACATTGTGCCAGCCTGTAAGACTACACTACTTCATCCCTGGACACGACTTGCATCGTCCCGTGATGCGATATGCATCGTCCTGTCAACATTGTGTCGTCCTGGACACGATACAATATCGCCAATGTCGGAGTACTCATGTCTATCATTCTGGGAGATGACATTGTATCATCTCATATGGCTTGCATCGACCTGTATCATAATATGGCGTCGTCCCTTGAGACGTCATGTAATGTCCATGCATCGTTTTGTAACTGTCGCTCCACAGGCTATGTACATCTATATGGATACAGTTTAAAAAACTGCCATTTTATTGGCTGATCTACTCCTTTAACAGACGACGCCAACGTTTGCACAGTCAAAATTATTTTGACATCGGTCACGATATTGAACGATTATATATCGATTTATTAAACGAAGTTCAAATGTCGTTCCTCCGTCCTCGTACCTCGGATACGAAAAATAGAATAAGCAAATTCTTTCAATCGCTAAAGCATGGTTCATGGGTAAAATAACTGTCTGGTACATCTGTTAGGAAGAATGGAAGACACGTGGTCTCTTGTAGACTTGCTTGTATAAAAGTTGTCCACAGTCACCGATAAATAGGTGTGGGGAAATTTTGATTTAACCCAGGAAGTAGGTACACATAAGCCTATAATGATTTAAAAATCTAGCCAAATACAGTTTATACTACAAATCAATGCGAATAAACGCAAAATAAGCTATTTTGATCAAGATCTCTGTAGAAGTCAAAACCGACAAGGTTTGGTAAGCACGCAACCAGATCCTTTACTTTAAAAGAAAGGGAGAGGCAAGGAAAAACAACCTTAGACTTAGGAAGTCTAGAACTCTCTCCTCCGCTTACCGCAGTAGGTATTATTTAGAAAAGAAATAGCAGAACCGTTTTGTCTCTGTCGTATAAAATCATAAACAATAAATTTGTAGTAATGCCGTAGAATTGTTAGCTGAGCTGAATAACCGGCATTACCTCATATCAATCTAAACAGCAAACGCCTGCTCCTTGGAGGCACATATGAGTCAAATTCTGATTGTGTCCTCAGGCATACTGAAACACCTCACAAACATCGATTATTAGTTACCAAATAAACGCCATTAAAATGTTTCACAGCGAAATAGTTCCATTTCCCGAGCGTATTATTTACAGCTGTTTATTACATACACTATTTACAATGTTTCGCTCTTGACTATGAATAATTTTGGGATATTTTTGTATTGTATTATTTAATATTCAACACTTTACTGTAATTCAAATAAACCGCGACAACGACACTGACAGCCTATCACATGCACTCACACGTTGTAATGAATCCAAGGCGTCCATATAATGCCTATTTCAATGGACGGTAAAGTTGTTCGATATTGTGACATTGCTATTAACTTTATGTAGGAGTTAATTTCATTTTAAGTTTCAGGAAAAATTATGACTTTACGATTAAGCTTTCATGAAAAATTATACTGTAATATTAATGTTCGAATTATAACTCGCCTGGAAAATATGGAGTATCATAAAATCAATTAGTAGTTATGTCTTAATTCTCATAGCTTTGGTGCAGTTCGGGAAGGAGAATTTAGTGTTGAAATAAATACTGAAAACTAGCTTTCTTTCAAGTGGCTTTTCTAAATAATATGCCTTTTCTTTCAAACATTGAGATAGTAATTCATTTGGAATACAGATAATTCTATTTTCCAATAAATTTTGGATCCTAAAAATCTAACCTCGAATTTATAGATGTTAGTGAATGTAGCAGAAAACAAATGAAAATGTAAAATCTAATTCCTTGATCTAAATAGGCGTTAAAAGTAACACGGTTTATTATAAGATCGAATAAAAATAATAGTTATTTAGGAAGATTTGGTTAAGAACAGTATTGTGTCATAAACACGTAAATATTTACTTCTGAGTACAAATAAATATTTTCATTCGATAAACAATATAGTCCTCTTAGCATTTCTATTGATATTTATTAGAAATATATGAGTTTTAATAATTATTGGTAAAAATCGACCATGCGGCTACATTGAATTTGCTTTCGTTTCCTATAGAAACACTATTGTATGTATATTTCATTATCATATATATATTCCCTATATTTTTAGCGTATTTATCCACATGTAGTTTCTAAGTTTTATTCAGCAATTTACCAGAAAATCCTGAAATTGTAATTATCAATTAATAATTTCACATAAATGCGGGTAGGAATAATCTTGCAGCGCGCGAGGTTAATCTTAACCCACCCGCATATTTGCTTAGATTTTCGCAGGCGATCGAGAAGCGGTGTGCAGACGACGAGTCAGGAGTTCACACGAATTTGAACCTTGTCTGTTAGACATTTATTTGGTTTTAGTATCTACAGGTTGGATTATCAACCTTATTATTTAGATAACTAGGTTCAATAGCGGAATCGGATGACTAATCTGTAAGATTTTTAAAGACATGTTTGGATTAAAGCTAGAGAGGGGAATGTAGGTGATTGTGGGAGACAGGGTACGGAAATTATAAAAGCGGGTGGTAAGGTTCGAACTCAACTTAGTCGGAACGAGATTTCAAGACATCAGCATCTCTCAGCCAAGATCGAGGTCTACAACTTTATGTAAGTCCTTTTAAATATTTCACTTTTATTTGAATTGTAAGTGCGCCATTAGCATTTTACAATATCTTTACTAGTGAAGCGTACGAATATTATAATAACGGTCAATACCTTTCTTTTATTAGTTGGGGTATCTGGGTACCAATATTACAGGCGTTACGCTTATTTACCTGCAGTGAGTGTTATAATAATGAGGGTGTTATTATTAATCCACCTTTGTAAATATTTGAGCTTTAGTTTGGGATTACAATAAAGTAGGGATCTGTGTTTAAGTATATTAGTTCATAGTATTCATACTACTACTGAGCGAGCGAAGCGAAGCAGTATTCCGCTGTGCCTAAAGCCGTCCGTATGTCTAATTTAAATAAGTACTTAAATGTTTTGATTATTTATTGAGTGTGGAATTTAAATACAATCTTCGTCTTCTTTCATAAACGATTCTTAAATCGTATGGACGTTTTAACATAGGTTTAAACTCCGAGCAATGATTTAGTATTTGAGTTATTGCTTGATGTAGGGTATTATTTGACTTGGTTTTCAAACACATATTAACACAGCAGATAAATAATAGTATTTTGCATTTCTGTGGAACTCGTTTTCGTGAGGAAACCATTTAACTATTTGATGATATTCTATTTATTTCTATTCTACTATATAGGCTGATAGCTTATATTCGAACCAGGTTCTTCAATGGCCTGTGTTTGTGGTTTATTTTAACATTGAACCTTTTACATTTTACTATATATGACTGTGTGTATTTATGTGTGCGTATATTATATTTACAATATCTAACTATTTAGGATGTGTAATATTTATTCTCCACCGTAGTATATATTTACTGTTGACGTGTCGAATAGGTTCTAGTTTGAGAGTACCAAGCCATATTTTATCTAAGTAGATTTTAATACAGTTTTCGGGTAACTACGTTCTATCTGTTAACTAATACTTTCTACTACCTTATAAATATAAATATATAGTTTTAATGCAACGTTTAAGATAGGTTCGATCTTTTAAATGTTAATTGTCGATGTCGGTTAACTATTGGCCATGGTTAAACGATATCGCGTAATATGTATGTACTTCCATGTAACACTTCAGTAATTATATAAGGGATAAGATGCTGGATTTCTAGCGTAGAGATTTATTCCATGTAGAATGCTTATCTGGTGTTTTCTTGGTGGCAACGGGGAACACTATGTGAAGCCCAACGCGCACTGTATCACCCATGGTTCACTTGAACATATGACGCGCATTACAGCATGTACTTACAGAGGTTTATTGCCATGTAAGTGCGCCATTAGCGTACTAGGTGTTCTTAGTAATATCCGGTCCGTGCAGTGATGACGGTACGGTGAGGGTCTTACACGTCAAGATAACTCAGATTTGCTTATTAACGATGGTAGGTACTTGGTGTTTACTTATTAAATTCTATATACCATATATAGATGTACCGTCGCAATGTAGTCGTTATTTGCATATGTGGTGTGGAGGAATTGGCGGTTATCTGTCAACTATACATTGATGTATGAAGTGAGACTGTAGGCTACTGGCCCGGTCGCACACTTGGATCATAACAAATGCTCAGAACGCACAAACACTCATCAGGTCTGTAGGCCACTGGCCGTGGACAATATATATTACCAGATCCATTAAGCTTCGAATCGTAGACTACTGGTCGTGGTTCCACCGTTGGAAGACGGAACCGTCAAAACTGACATGCCACATATTTTGTACTGGCGTACTTCGCCAACAATCACTACGTTGGGAGTCCAGCAATCCTCCTTACATATATTTTGTTGTAAATACAACTATTTAACAAACAACGAAATACCTATTTAATCAATCATAATAATTCTAGTGTAATTTTAATATTCAATTTGACTATTTATTAGAGTCTGTTAATTAGGGTATATTTATATGATGCTTCTTATTCTATTTTTAACTAACTAACTGTTGACACAGTTAATATGCTAACCTATCATTGTCTATTTTATTTATATTCCATTAGATTTAAGTTAGGAATTATATGTATTTTAAATATTGCGGTTATTTCTCACCTTATCGAAAAGGACTTGCGGTAACTACACACACAACGTTGGGTTTCCACTAGCTTTCACGATCATCTTGGCCAAACTGCGTATCAGAGCAAGCTACTGTATAGATAGTTTATTAATTAATGTATTTTTGATATTATAATTACGTTACTTATTTTACTGTAATACGGCGCGAAGGTTTTTTGCTTCGTTAGTTTCGTTTTTACATTCGCAAAGCCTAGGAATCGGAAACTATTTAACACCTAATGACGTCTGGAAAGACAGCATTAGGGGTAATTAGTCAGTGTTTCGCTTTTCAATAACAAAAATCCAAAATTAGAACTTAAATAAATAATTTTCTTTTCAACCTTCAATCTTTTGTTTGATTTTCTTTCCCTGTAGTAAGTTCCTTTAGGTAGGTATTTATATTTACAGAAATTTCAGCCTGAAGCTCGAGGTAAGTAAGCTTAGTAGGCTCTTGTAAGCGTTTAGAAAGCCTTGGAGTATTAAGTTTTAGGGTAGACATTACAACGTGCATATCATTCTGTCGGTAAAATAATTGCCAGTGCAAGAAATTAGTTCCAATGAAATTCCGCAACATGGTGCATGATCATATATTTCTAGTCAGGCTTTAAGTAAAAATTGATATTTTTACTAAAAATAAATGTAAATAACATAAAATTCATGAAAATTCGTAAGACGGACACGTGACCTGATCGAAAAATGGTTACAATGCCATTGAAGCCAATAGACCGCCGGCGCGGCGTAGGAGAGGAAGTAGTCCCCTCTCTTTCTACCGCGCGGCGAAAATGTATGCCTGCGCCTGCTGTTTCGTTCGAAATCGTAATCTTAGCACTACGAAATACAAAACTACTATTGATGCGGTATTTATTAGACATTTAAATAGGTTAGAATCAAAATTGTTCGTTTCTTATTTCAGCTACCATAAAGCTATCGTATCAGTTTTAGAGACTGGCAATGATGGTTAAGGTAATGATGATGGTGTAAGAGTCGTTGAAATTATGGATGGAAGTTGATATTTCTGAGAGATAAACTTTTTAATGTTAAATAATTGTAATAGTTCTGAAGTGTTAAATTTTTAATGTAATATAAATTGTCATGTTTCTGTACGATAGCGCAATAAATGAATATTGTATTTTACCACATAAAATTTTTATACTGATAATTAAAGCAATTCGTGCAAAATTATTCCCTAACCATTCCAAAATATCAAAAATGCACAAAGTTAATATTCAAGTTTTCACTTCTGCCGGCACTCCCGGAGTGCCACCCGTTTCTTTTTTTTTGTCTATAAACGTTTTTTTTACGCAAGTGTAATAAAAATCATTATGTGTAATTCGTCTACTAGAATCTCGTTCGCGATATTTCTATTACTCTCACTTCGCACATTTTACTATACAGGGCGTCCAACGGCTGTGCCACATGGAGGGAAAGTACCTTGAATATTGTAGATGGAACATGTATTTCAGGCTTACCGTAGACCTAAAACATAACCTAGACTTTTTAGCAGTCGGCAAAATCACTACCTCTTTGATTGGCCAGTCTGCCAACTCTAGGAACTAATTACGAGCATCTCAAGTATTCCAAGAAAAATCTACATTTTATAGGCTATTGAAGTTAAAGGAGTCTGGCTTATTGAAGATTGTTTTACACGGCTCGGCTGTGGAGTTTTTGTTAGGCATTTTTTGCGCGTACAATATTTATAAAACTATTTTGTTATTTGTTAATTTTCCTAGATATCCGGCCTTTTAGCCACGGCTCTGTGGAGCCTGGGTTTAGCTCGGCAATGGTTCGATCGATAGATGGCGCTACAGCACAGATGCATTGGTATCAGAATACCAATATCACGAACGTGATTGTATGGACATTTCATTACAGGTATTAATACGGTCTTTGCTACATACCAACCAATGTTGCATTGAAGTGTTACGCAAACAAATTTTGAACCTGTATTTTAGGGCTACGGAAGAAGGCTTGTAGATCTACGGAAGGATTTTTAAAATTTCAACTCCTTAAGGAGTGAAAATGTGGTTAAAAATTTTGACAACCTCTACGCAGAACAATTGTACGAGTATAAGAGGGAAGTGAAAATGAAAAATAAAATGAAAATGAAAACAGTTTATTGGTTACAATATTGTGTACAACAAATAATGGTTGGAATCTCCTAGTAAGTAAAGTTATAGATAGATAGATAGATAGATTTATTTATTTCTTGTAGAAGACCACACAGTATTTTACATTATAAAATAAAATGGATTCACTAAAAGATCGATGATCTATACTTGTGGCAGGAGAACCAGCTCTTCCTACCAATGTTAATGATTTTAAATAGTATATTTTAGTATTTCTGTAGAACGCTGGTAGCCTTGCGGTAAGACTTTCAATCCGGGTTCAAACCCCGGCACGTTCCACTGAGTTTTTTGGAACATATGTACAGAAGATCATTTGATATTTACCACTCGCTTTTCGGTGAAGGAAAACATTATAACGAAACCGGACCTAATCCCGATAAGGCCTAGTTCCCCTCCGGATTGGGAGGTCAGATGGCAGTCGCTTTCGTAATATCTAGTGTCTACGCCAATTCATGGAAGTAGGTTGTCAAGCGGACCCCAAGCCGGGACAAACGCTAAAAGGAAGAAGAAGAGAGATTATTTTATTTTATTAGTAAACTTCGTATATCAAAAACTATGTGTCTCTCAGACTCGAACAAAAAATACAATACATTACAAATACTCTTTATTGCACACCTCAATAAAATAGAACAGTACAATACACAGATCAAAAGTAGAGGCAGTCAACAGGAGGTCTTATCGCTAGAGAGCGATCTCTTCCAGACAACCTTGGGGTAGCGGAAATTTAGTCGAAATAATCGTATGAGTAGGTGCAAGGCAAAAGAAACAGTGAAAATCCAGTAAACAATAACATAACAAATAACATAAAATACAATAGCTTAATTATACATATACATACACAAATAAAATAAACATACATATACCTACTACATAGACAGAGTAAATAAAAATAAAATAATATAAATAAAATAATAACTGAATGTATAATCTTCACTTCTGTGTAAGGACTAAGTATTCTGCCCTACCACTCATAAGAGCCGCAAGTACATTGGAAAACCAGTTTGAAATTTAACCTTGACTGATACAGATTCTGATTAAGAAACAACCAAATGGGACTCAGAACACCACAAGAATTCAAGGCAAAAAAGTATTTTTGTAACTCATTAAAACGTTCAGAATTTTCCCATCGCTTCGCTACCCAATATATATATATACTTATCAGCCGTCTGGACCCCAACCATCAAAAACTCAGTCTATTTCCGAACGCGCTAAAAACACTCGTTGTTTGTAATTCCCGATATCTTTACACTAAATCGGTCATTTCGTTGTCTATGGGGGGCACTGCCATTTCACGCCACTACACTTCCAAAAGGGCTTAATTCACACTTTTAGCTGTATAACATAAGTCGATCTAAGGTAAATAGGGTGGAATGTAGGGCAAAAAAACAGGCGCCTTCTATCACTTGGCGAATATTGCGTTGTCAACGCTTCGGCTAACTGGTTTTATATGTTGGATTGGAAAGCACTTATTCATGGTTTGGTGACAAGCTGATATTTCATGTTGCTAGGGTAAAAGTGATTATTTGGGCTCACTCGTTGAACTGATATAGCGCCAGAAGTTAGACACAGTGTCATGCATATACTTAAGTAATTATACCATGGGTGCGCTGAGCGCCTCCACCGCGCCAGTTGTAATTTAAACCTTGCGGAGTAAACTTGATAAAAACCGGCCAAGAGCGTGTCGGGCCACGCTCAGTGTAGAGTTCCGTAGTTTTCCGTCCGTCACAGTAAGTGTCCCCACTTAAGAGTTAAAATAACACCACCATGTAGGATATGATATGAGCGTTCCACGTACAGCGACATCTATCGGCAAATTAAGTAAACTATTGCGCGCGAGCTTAAAGTATGGAAGATGATTTTTATGGGATAATTCTTTATTGCGTGAACCGATTTTCACCGTTTTTACTTTATTTGAAAGCACGTCATTTCATTGTGATTTTGTAGAAATTACAGGTACAATAAACACCTGCTTATACGGTTAAATTACAAACTTAGTTCAGAAATTATTTTGTAACTTTTTTTCGAAAACTATTCAACCTATCAAGTTCAAAATAATTTCCCTAGAAAGTTTTTATAAAGTTCTACTTTTGAGATTTTTTTCATATTTTTAAAACTTATGGTTCAAAAGTTAGAGGGGGGAGGGGACACATTTTTTTTAATTCTGGAGCGATTATTTCCGAAAATATTTATATTATCAAAAAATGATTTTAGTAAACCCCTATTCATTTTTAAATACCTATCCAATAATATATCACACGTTAGGGTTAAAATGAAAAAAAATCACTCCCCACTTTACGTATAGGGGAGGTACCCTAATAAAACATTTTTTTCCACTTTTTATTTTACCACTTTGTTGGCGTGATTGATATACATATTAGTACCAAATGTCAGTTTTCTAGTGCTAACGGTCACACAGATTATCCGCGGACGGACGGACGGACGGGCAGACATGGCGAAACTATAAGGGTTCCTAGTTGACTACGGAACCCTAAAAAATCGGTCAAGTGCGAGTCGGACTCGCCCACCGAGGGTTCCGTACAAACCTTTACAGCTTAAAGGTATTATAGACCTGAGTATTTGATATGAATTTCTATTTAATACCTCTACGCGTTCATGAGATTGCGCGATTCGGTTTTTCTCTGTTATTTATTTAAAGCAATGTTTACTTCAAATTGTATCATAAAAGCTTGTAAAATCATAGTTTTTCGCCTGGAACTATGATTCCTATACTCTATTTTACAATAATTCCAAGTTTATCTCCTATGTCTTTCGGCGAGCGATTTGCAGCGAGTGTGACCACCTAAGTATGTAGTTCCTATGGTTGACCTTGAACCACAAAATTTCTACTTTCTTTTGAATTAAATACCCATTGAACTAATACAATTATATTATTAATTTTATTTTTGACGTTTTAACGGTTATTTTATCACATTTTAACAAAATTTTCTGTTTTCTTTTTTTGTTTTTGTTGATTGCCTGCATCTAGAACCATTTGTGTCCATCCCGATGGTTGACTGGTAGAAAATGCCTTGAGGCATTAAGTCCGCCTTTTGTACTTTATGTTTGTATGGTGCAATAAAGTTTAAATAAATAAAACCAGTCATAACCGATTATCGGTTATTTTTCGGTCATAACCGGTTAAAATTTGATCGGTTACTGCATTTCCTAGTCAGTACTAGTAGTTATACTTTCAGGAGCGGTATTCTAATTTTGAAACCGGGACTTGCCATGAATCTGATATTAAAATGATTTTATTTTGTCATTAACGGCCTCCTAGCCTAGTCGGTCGTAACCCTGCCTACGAAGCCTCCCGAGTTCGAATCCTGGCAAGGGCATTTATTTGTGTGTTTATCAGAGACAACCAGATTGTTTTCTATGTATTTAAGTATTTATCTATCTATTACATGTAGGTATATATCGTCGTCTAGTACCCACAAAACAAGCCTTCATGAGCTTACCGTGGGACTAGATCGATTTGTAAGATTGTCCAATAATATTTATTTAAATGGCATCTATGTATTTCCGACAACGAATGTCACTAGAATGGTTTACGCATCGTATTGACGTTAAGTAATCTTAATCTCTTTTTGATACCATCATTTGACATGCACTTGATAACAATAAAAAGATGTCGCTTTTGACAGGTCCAATGCTGTTCAATATAAAATCAAAATCGAAACAATAACAATTAATACTTTTCGAATCGGCCTCCTAGTCATTAAATTATACGCATCTGTGTATGCATCTATGTATAGCGCGAAGTAGCCATATTGTGATCAAATTACGATCATATTTAACATATGCGAATATGCCTCCAGGTGGCTGCAGCCTGTATTCGCGCGCACCTAGGTACTTATGGGATTATGTATTCGACGGACGGCTTTGGATGCGCTGCAAGGGACGGGTGACAGCGGCACAGAAGAGATAATACATAGTATTTCACACAGAATGGCCACGCTCCGCCCGCCCCGATTAGAATTACCTCACTCCGCGGCGGCCGTTTGGTAGGCCGCAGGTAGGCCGTCAGCTAAAAGCTTTTAGTCGGCAGCGCGTCGATCATCGGTGCATTGACGATGGGCCTTCTTGCCCATTAGCTGTCAACACAGTAAAACCTATCTTTAAAGGTCGGCAACGGCAACACCTCTGGAGTTACAGGCGTCCATAAGCTACGGTATCCTTACCACCAGGCGATTTGTACGTCGCCTACTACCATCGTTGTATAAAAAAATTAGGTATGTAAGCAACCTCCGAAATAATTTAACCAACACGAAGAGCAGTTTCAACACGTACCTATACATATATTTAAATAACTAAAAATTGTACTAAAACCAGGTGGCTTTGGTTTTTAAACGATGCTAGGTAGGTACGTCCGTTCGGTAGCAGTGCCAGGCAGAGAATGCCTCTGGGCGCCAATTTACCCCACTACCGTGTTACCGCCATCGGTCATGATGACGCCACCGGAATGGGCAACACTGAAAAAAATTAAGTCCAACTAAGATGCATTTTATCTTAGTTGCTAATAAAATGTTTGGAATAAAAATATATTTATTTACTATATCTAACTTTATGATATTTTTTACTAAGTGCTCTTAGCTTCAACAGACAAGATCTTATTAGGCTCATATGGAGTCAAGATGCGTGTTACATTAAATAAGATCTTCATTTAAGCAAACATGTTTCTTTCAGCGAATACAGCTACTTTAATGCCAAAATTATTTAAAAAAGTAATACAATCTTACAGGTAGATCTCGCACAACATTTGGCCCGCTACCTCCTGTGACTTGGATCCAAACCCCAAAAGCGGTGAGGTAGTTTGCGGCCGCACTCCATTTCTGCGGTTTTTCTACGAGGAGCATGTAAATAGGATGCTCAGTCGCTTGTCTTTCGTTATGCGCTTAATGGGGCCGTATTTAAGTCGCGAAACTTTGTTACAGCGGAAATTACTAGTAGGCACCGGTAATAGTATTTTATACAATCGAGACATAATGAAGAGCTTTTCAGTCGACTACCGTGTTTACACCAAGCTACTTGAGTGCCGAAAAGCGACTGATAAATATCGAATATCTCTATATTTATCACCTACTCTGACTTAGTTTATTTAATGAATTTCCGCTACCTAAAGGTTGTCTGGAAGAAATCGCTTTTTAGCGATAAGACCGCCTGTTGTTTACCTCTAAGTTAAGTTTATATATTTTCTGTACAGGTTTTCTTTTTGAGGTGTTCAATAAAGAGTATTTGTATCTCGATAAGTTCCGAAAAATCATGGGTACGAGCCGGTGTTGAACCCAAGACCCGGTTGAAAGTCGAATGTTTTACCGACCAAAGCTTTTAAGTAAATTTTATAAATTGCCTTCTAAGTTCTTCAGCTTACTCAGCGCATCTTAAAACCCCGTATTTTCGCTAAAAAGCATTCCGAGAAAACAAATGAACTATCATCTTTCCATCCGACAGGCAAAGGTAAATGGAACTGGAAAATAATCGGAACACTACCGCCAATGGACGGAAAAATATATTATGAAGATTGGTAAAACACAGACCATTTCAACTCTTAGACGGAGCATAGAAAGCACTTTATTTTAGAACATGAGAATTTGTTTAAACCAGTCAACCATTGGGCTAAACAGGGACAAGACAAAAAGGTGCAGAGAAAAGTAAGAAAATAGTCAATTAAAATCATTTAAAGCGTAGCTAAAAAAAAGAAGTTAATAATGTACATAAAAATACACAAATAAAATACTAGGAATATAATAATATATAGATAAATATACTACCTTTTTGTATATTTATAAATACTATATTGATGGATACTAATCGAATTCTTGCTTTAGCAGGTGCTTATGTAGCATCCGCTTAAAAGCAAACTTGCTTGCTTACTTATTGTTCTAATCGTTCATTGTGAGCTCTGAGCTCGTTTTGAAATATATTCTTTAAATAATCATGTGTGTTCATGTTAAAGAAACTTAAATTGGTTTTGTATAAGTACTTAAGTAGTTTGTTACTAACTCATAACATATAAAGTTAAGTAAGTATAAGAGGATGATTGAGAGTGCTCTTTTTCGCCAACAAACTTTTACACAGTTTGGCGAAACTATAAAATACTGTATTGATTAAAACATCTTTTTGGTAATAAATAAAAAGAAATAAAAAAAATATAATTTTCCAAAAAAGTGACTTGACAGGTTTTTCCGTGTAGGTACTGTTTGTTATAGCAGTAAACATTGAAATCCATTTTTTCGCACATAAAATAAATCTAATTACGAATATAACTAGTATGGTTAATTAAGTAAATTGATCCAAACTTTAAAAGCATGATATCGATAACTCTAAATGTTGTCAAAGTGACAAGAGCATCTTTCCGTATCACAGCCAACGCCAAAATATTTTTACACCTTACTCCTTTGTATTCATCCCCCCCCCCCCTCACTTTCCAGTAAGTATCTGTATGTGATGAAGAACGAGCATGCAAATTGCCATTCACACCCTGGTCGGTTATCGATACGTCGGAGTTGGAAGTCGGAAAAAAAATAAAAGTCCAACGTGGGTCAGTTCGGGCTGCACAGGATGGTTCCAAAACGTAGGGAGCTTAAATACCGCGAGTCATCCGGTTGCCTCTCGGACATTGTAACTACGTGCTTCAACCATTAGCAGTATTTTAATTTTAAAATATTAAAGGAGAATAGGCATTTTTGTATGGGGAGTGTACCATGAATGTATACTGTTGAGACGTATCTCGTTTTAAAGCTCGTGATCACCGGATTATTTTATCATATGGCACCATTGTTGGATATCGTGCAGGGACCGAGATATTTAAAAAAAAAGAGCGAACATATAAAGAGCATTTTTTTTAAAGATACGATATGTAATCCGTTATAGCATGGTTTATCTGAAAGCATATGAGGAATTGTTCAATTCTGTGTAAAACACCCCATGTTTGAATACTTACAGGGCTAGAATTAATTAATTTAAATTAAGCTTGATATGAATATCGCTCGGTTTAGAGCCAAGCTAATGTGTATACGGGAGGCGTATATTACATGTCAAAGGTATTTTTATAAACTATTTTTCGTAATATATACTTTAGCTCAAATGCATGCAGCAACTAAAATATATCGACTTTGTATGTTAATTAATTGTGCTTAATGAAGTTGTAAGTTTTCTACTCGTCACTAGATGGAGCTAGCTTCCAAAATTCTAAATGACCTTATTAAAATGAACATTAAGAAAAACGACGTGCCGGCGAGTCGCTCTTACTCCATCATGACGCATGACAACGTATATCTGCTTATATTATATATCTGCTTACCATTATATGGGCCGTATGCTTGTTTGCCACCGTCGTGGTAAAAAAAACAGTATTATTTTTTGACAGGGCTAAGTCGAAAAAGGAAGTTTAGTCTATCTCCCTCTTTATCGCTCGAATTTGCGAAAGCACAAGAGAAAGGCAAATAGACGAATCTTCAAATTCAAATTCTGTTGTTTGATGTAACCCCCTAGAACAGCTAGTTTATAGTCAACGTTCAGAAACTAACTTATATATATAGTTTGGCCAGGGTTTGTTTTACTTCAAGCATAGACAGAGAGAATCACGCTGTCCTTTTCTTACACTAGTATCCTCACCAATAAAAAAGGGATGAGTATAGCTTATTACTTCTACTGTTACTGCACTTTTTGGTTAGCCAGACTATAATTACGCGACGTGAAGCCTTAGACCACAGATTTTTGCCCTCTGGGACAGTAGTACTACCATCTAGTTCAACTGGTAGTACAAATGATACACCTTAGGGTCACTAGTACTACTTCTAAAAATACAAGAATATTCCTCGGGTTTTGTCATAGACCACTGTATTAAAAGTTCAACTGGTAGTACTACATATGATACACATGCCAGATGTAAACAAAATATATTGTTATACGTAGTTATATTATTATGCTATGAAAATCGCGAAAGTAAATCTATATCAAGGTAAAGGTTTTCTCGCCTCTTTGCTCTTTACTTACATAATTAGACTGGCCAGTTATAATAATATCAGTGAATTTTTATTGTTTTATTGAAAATATATTTCTCTGACAGATAGCACGACATTCATGACATGCTATCAACTGTGTGAGTTTTGAAAAAAAAAACATGGAAGTTCCGGGAAGAAATAAGTTAAGACGTGCAGTTGCAGCAGATGAAGACAAATGTCTTATTAATGGGTGCACCGAGTTAAGACTTCACCAGCCTTCCGATTTTCACAAGGCAATGTTACTGAGTAAATATGCTTTATATTTACAGCCAAACACACGACTGTGTGCAGCACATGGACACGGAAGAGTGGAATAATATTATTAACGAAGCAATTACAACCGGGTGTTAACCGTGGTACCACGGCTTTTGTACCACAGGGGACCACGGGTAATTTTTTTTCCCCGTAGACCCACTGTACCAAAATGGGTTTATCTTTACGTTAGCGATGTCGACGGAGCCCCGCTGCCGCGGGGCTCCTATTTCTGTGCGGTTTGGCCTTCGGCCATTAGAAGATAACTAACGAACCTAACCTACCTATGAGTGGTCATTTTGCGTTCTAGACCTTACTGGGAAAATAGGGGTGGGTCTACGGGGAAAATAATTACCCGTGGTCCCCTGTGGTACAAAAGCCGTGGTACCACGGTTAACACCCCATTACAACCACAGACAGCTTTGAAAAGGAGCACACGGAAGACATTGTCGAAATATTTAAGAGCGTATTGCAATGCATTAAACTAACAGTTACATCCGCATTGAAGTAAAATGTAAAAGTTATGTACTCTTACTCGTACCTATTATAATAAAATAAATAACTGAATGATCAATTTATTTTAAAATTATTTTTATTTATAGTTAATTTTGAGATTAACTTGAGAACAAATTAACGTAATTTTTCCATAAATAATGGAACATCGATTTCCCCTGTAATTAGCTGCATTTGAACATGCTGAATATAGGTGTTCCTATCTACAACAGGCTTGGACCGTTTTCTTGCAGGTTCTGATGTCACTGCGTTTACAGCGTGAAACATAGCATCATTCTTAAGGATTTTTAAAAGATGCAAAATGGTTGATCTTCTTTTAAAATTTTTGTTGAACTGACCGTTCCAACCCTCACAGACGTTATTTGTCCGGTGTCGCTCACCGAAAGTACACCACAAAGCTTTCTTCGGCATCCAATGATCTTGAACATAAGATAATAATAGTTTCAGGTTTTGGTTACTTCCTATAACTTCACTTTCTTTTAGTATATAATGTAACCCTTCTTCAATTTTGGCTTCTGGAAGAAGGGACAAAACCATGCTCAAACTGACGATTTTGTTTGTTTTAGTGTTTCGTTTTATAATCGTTAGATTTTTCGCTTTCTTTTTTAATCTGTCCTGAAAATGGAAAAAAACAACCATGCAGTTTAATCTGGGGAAAAACATTTCTAATGGCAGTTATAGGTGCCAGTTCAAAGTCCATAATGAATTTATTCGGTGCCCAATCTGGGATTTTCGACTTAATGATCTCAAACATAATGGAATACGACTTTCCAAATTTGTTTGGCAGAAGGGCATAAATAACCGGTACCTCATTATTTTTGCCTTCACTGCTGCCTAAATCACAAAATACTACATATAATTGTTTAAAGGGTCTTGGACAATTCTCAAACGTGCCATCGCCAAAATAGGTTTTGCCATCTTTGAGATGTTCTCGTGCTTCTTCTGAAGCAAAAATTAATATTCGGCTATTTTTCTTTTTGTTATCGTTGTAATCTGCGAAAAGAAAATCGTCGAATGCTGGCGGTACTTTAACTTTTTCCAAATCCCTATAGACTAAATTTTCTATCTTTGAAAATTTTTTTCGCCTTCTAATAGCAATGCTTCGATAATTGTCGTAAGTCGGTAACTTTTCAATTAAATTAAGACCCTTATCCTTCATGGATGCCACTGTTTCTTTATATATTGCAGAGACACTTTCTTCTGGAGTTGATGCCGCAATTTCGATACTTGAGCATATTATTGTACAAACAGTGTTTTCATTTTCATTAGGCAAGCAAGCTGGAGAATGAATTGCTCTTTTCAGAACTTGTAATAAGTCCTGTAAGAAAATATATACTATTCAGAAATAAAATAGAGCAAAACATTTTTTTTAAAGTTACAAAAAAGTAAAAGCATCACAATGTACGTATATGAGAGCCATTAGTGTTGTAGGCTAGTTAGTGTGCTTATCTACCTAATCTAATAAATAATTTCAAATAAATGAACTTACCGCAGTAACGGTCACAGTTCCGTTGCACTTTGTTGATTTGTAATTCTTGCACCTCAAAATGGGATTTAAGTCTTTATATTTTTTAAGTAAATAGTATTGGTGACCGTTATTTAGTAGCACTTTGCCACGTCCGCGTTGTACGATTTTTATTTCAGCTGAAGCTGAATTGTCCATTTTATTTATTTGATAAATCAACAGATCTAATATGATCCGGTGTAATAGATGCACAAATAATATAGGCAAAGGCACTCACGTCATTTATTAATTTGATTAAACTATCATATCCTTTGATAATTATTTATTTATTTCTTTGAGAATTTCTTTCTCTGAGATCATATCAGAAGTACTTCATTCTTATTTAAGTGGCCAGTACAGGATCAACAGAAAAGAGTATCGCTATGAACGCAACAAACTACAGGACAGTTGTACTACCGGTCTGCCGTTATGGTCACTAGTACTACTGGTAGTACACACCCTAAGGTCACTAGTACTACTGGTAGTACTAGTGACCTTAGGGTGTATCACTTGTACTACCAGTTGAACTAGACGGTAGTACTACTGTCCCAGAGGGGATTTTTGAGCGTTAAAAAGCAATGATATGGAGCCAGCATTATTCATATTTATGTAGTTTAACTACTCGACTCTTAGTCGGTTCTTCTATTGCATACAAGATGTCGCCAGTAACTGATTTTAATTATTTAAGTAGTTAATTGCGGTCATTTACCATTAATTAGTCACAAAAAATTAATGACTTATTTTTACAATTAATTTCAGGCGAATAAACTATGTAAATGTGTATAAAAGTTAACCTTTTTTGTATAGGTTAATTAGTTCCAGTTTTCGCCACAGCTAGGCCACAACGCAAACACAAAATAATGAATACCGGCTTCCGTGCACCCTTACGGCCTTCGGTGCCATATAACTAATTAATGCTATGATTAAGACCTTTCATTTGAGATAAGGTTGAATTGTATACGCCAGTGGCAAAAGTTGTCCATTTTGCTGCCAAAGCTCCATCTAGTATTCAATAGAAGAATTAGGCCGTCGTTAATTACAGTTAATTAACGCATAAAACTTATTTTGGTCTCTGCATACGTTAGAGTGCAAGTACGATTTACGAAAAATAACTTATAAAAATACCTTTTAGCTGTTACATACGACTTTTGTATACACGTTAGCTTCGCTATGCTACAGGTGTTTTTACATATTAGCAAATGTTTCATCTACTAATTCCAGCCCTGTACGTATTTTTCAGATGGTGGTGGTAAATAAGCGTGAAGCATTTCTTAATTTCTTTCATATAAAATACGCTATAACTGGTTATAGACCGGATATTTTATAAATTAACCGTTTATATGCGCAACCTTTTTTTTTAAATAGCTCGGACCCTGCACGCTACGAGTATCCAATGACGGCGTCATACAATTAAATAATGCACTAGTTAAGACCTTTCAAATGAGATATGTCTCAATCGTATACACTCCTGGTACAAAATGCCCATTCACCTTTGTCTTGCGAAATGATTTTCTCTTGTCTTCAAAATAAGATCTAAACAGACGATGATTTCAAAAACCTTTCACAATGATCCAGTCTCGTTCAATATCAGAATAATAACAAACCAATATCATATGTTATTCTTAAGCCCCATTTACACATGATTTACACATTGATTAGTGTTAAGTGCGAGTCCATACATTTTCTACTGGTGTTTAGGAACAAATGTATGCACTCGCAATAAACACTAACCAATGTGTAAATGGGGCCTTAGTAACAAGTGTATGAACTCGCACTTAACACTAATCAATGTGTAAATGGGCCTTTAGGATAAATATCCTGTAGTTGCGTAAATATCCATAGCTAAACATTAAACAGAGGATTCACATGCGCGTTGCCTACCCTTTAACAAGCTATGCACTCCTTTTTTGAAGAACCCCATACTGTAAAAACCTCCCGCCTGCTGGGAAAACCTGGGCAGGGAGTTCATTCCACAGCCGCAGCGTTCGTGGGAGGAAATTCCTCTTAAACAGTGAATATAATAATTGCAAAAACTTTATGTGTCTGTGAAATCTGTGAGTAAAAATTGCCAGCGAGGAGTATTTGTTTCTTTGCATTTCATGATTAATGGCCCCGATCGTAGCATAGGCACATCTCGGGCAAATATGGACGCGAATAAAATATGGTTCCTGATAAACGTTTTGTTTCATAGCGTATTGGAAGTGATAACGTGTTCATACAGTTTAATAGATATAAGTCACATATTTATTGTAAACAATTACTTTCTTGTTAAGTACGTGATTGAGCGGGATGCGCCAACGAACTGATCACTCCAGGGCCGCGATTCGAAAGCTCGCGAGCGGCTCCTCCGCGGTTGCCCGAAGGCCCACCACCTAGGCGCGCTAGATGTTTGGGCGCGCCTTCCTTCACGGCTTCCATCCTGTGGTGTGACAGACCCCCCCGAGCCCGCCACGTGGAAGCCATGGGTGCCAGAAAATTTCCCGGTACCCAGCGGCGGATCAGGTCTATGGTTCCGCCGCCAACCACAACTCGGCTGCAGAAGATAGGAAGAACGGCGCACCTTATCACCGGCACTTCTCTTCTTCTGCAGCCCCACCGACGCCGTTTCAGCGGAACGGCCCCGCCAAGGTCGCAGGGGGTAGGGAGAGTGGCGCATCGTAATACCATCACGCCTCTCCCCCTGCAATCCCACCTCGGCCACAGAGGATAGGGAGAACGGCTCACCGCTATACCGGCACTCCTCTTCCTCTGCGGTCCACCTCTAACGCGTCACAAGCGGGCTCAACGAGCCCACTTGGAGCGCTCTCCTCGGGCCAGCCGGTGACCCAACCCGGCCGGCCCTGGGTGCCTCTTCGCTTTACCGTGGGTGACCAAGCCACGGTTACTAAGCCCCTCCACCACAACAAGGTGGGCACCCGGCGGGGGGACACTGGACAGACACAGCTCCAACCCAACTCAACTCAACGCTATAACGACATTGACATTTGCTATTCGAACAGATTTTCATTCAACATTGGTCTCACATTGGTACAATGTTGAATGAAAATTGGTACAATGTCAATGTCGTTATAGCGTTGAGTTGAGTTGAGTTGAGTTGGGTAGGAGCTGTGTCTGTCCAGTGTGTGTGTTTATTATGCGAATCGCGGCCCAGTTTGGCGCAATATTGTAACTCCCGAAACCTGTAATTGTTTTACATGAATAAATAATTTTAAATAAATATTAAGTGGTATTTTTAATTGGGATTGTTTATTTATTTTAATAGGTATATTTCTAAAACCATTTCGAGGTCTAGGTTTATCAACCGATTTTAGACTAATATTTCGCCAAATTAATGGATTGGGATATTTTAGAAAAAATATGAATGACCTTTGTTTGACCTTACTCCTTGTAAAATCTCGTTGTAAAACTTTAGTAAACATTCCGAATAAACTCAATGTCATACCCTACGAAAATTGTCAAACATCAAAGCATGTAAACAGAAAACTGTCAATAAAAACTAACCTACATGTGAAAAAGTAAGTATATCATACAAAAATTAAGCCAACTGTGCAATTATAATCAAACACTAATCTTTTAAAATGCAGCGTGTAAATTTTATACGGGCGTATACTTTATCCGCCTATAGTATTCAGCAATAGGACTCATATAGTATAATTATTTTGTTAAATAGTGTTATTAATGTGTAACGATTTTTTAAAGTCCTACCGGGCACCAATGTACGCTATCCAACTGATTTAAAACTGACGTAACTGACATGACGCATCGGTAAGTTATTTGTCATGAATGCATTACATTGCGGGCTAAATTATTATGTATGAAAAAAAATTCCTTATTTTCATTAAGAAATAAATGTAAATAGGTTCCCTAGGTCCAATACTAATCGCCAGTACAATATAAGCCCGTATAAAATGTACACACTGTATATCAAAACGTACAAGTAACCATCTTGTCTTATCTCACATAAGTATTTTGGTTCCTCTTATTACAGTCAAATTATGGTCATATTATAGTTTGGACTTGATGCAATTTAAGTACTCCATTATACTGAAATTTTCTAACTTTGGTATATTTCTTGAGTCGGTTTTTACAAAATTAAGCGGCATTGGTATTGTTTCTTTCGCTTTAAAAATACAAGTTGAATTTATATATATATATATATATATTATACCACGACGGTGGCAAACACGCATACTGCCCGCCTGATAGTAAGCAGCTACCGTAGTCTATGGACGCCTGCAACTCCAGAGGTGTCACATGCGCGTTGCCGACCCTTTACAAAAAGGAGTATTCACTGTGTGTCATCGTCAACACACACCTCTTTGAGCTCTTTGGCAACCTTACCCACCAGCAGTAACACGACACTACAATGATATAATTTCATTAATACATTATTTCAAATTCACCACTTTGAAACCCCCCCCCCCTTGCATACGAACTTTGTATTCAGCGTGGGCCTTTTTCTCTGCAGCTGACCGTACACAACATATAAACTGTATAGTATATTTATAGTGTTAACACTGTACCTAAGCCTCAGACATAGTACATATCATTCAAAGAGAATGGATCCCAATGTACAGCAAATACTGACTTCTACCACTGAGAAGGCTAAAAGTAATCTTTCATTGGTTTGATTTTAATTTGATACTGAACAAAATTGACCCTGAAAAATTACGTTTTAATCGTTTAAATCATCCTTTTCTTGTTATCAATTGGTTATTACGTTAATGTTATTATCAAAATAAGATTGCTAAACATATACAATACAATAGATTTTTTGCAATTTCTTAAAATGTAAACAAAAGAGGACTTCATTAATCCTTGGTTTTTATTTCGTGTAGTTATTGAATTAACTATAGTGTACTAAGTTTTACCTTTAGATAAAGTACATCAAACATTTTATAAAGGTAGGTATAGGTAGTGAATCAGTGATCGGATTTTTGGGTGCAACGGAATTGTTTTTACCTGAAAAATTATGCTAATATGGATAATCTTCGGGATTTCAGGACCCACGTTGTTTACTTAAGTGATATCAAATACATTTCAATAACATTTTAACGTTTTAACCACTATATTCCGCTGTGTTGCACCGTAAAATCCGTTACTGGTAGTGTTATATTGGTTTTCAGAATCACAATAAAAGATTGACATTTTGATAACAAATCATGATTTCAAATTTCGAAACGGCTCCACCAAACGCAAACACTTCAAAAGCACACCTGACTGAACTTATTTAACCAATGAGCACCAAACGGAACCTCCTGACTCGCGCAAATTGGAAACCGATTCCAAGAAATCTAACCACAGTCTGTTCTAACAGAGCCAACACAGGTTTCTGCCCGTTCAGGCGTAAATTATTATGTCTATTCAATTTACTAAACATCTACAAAGCTGTGTGAGAATTTTTCTTTGAAAATACTCAAGAAATATATATTTAGGAGGCAATTTTCTCGCGCGAGGCTGGCTTGTGTCGATTTTATTATAAAAATAATCATAGCGGGAATTTATTTTTCATGTTTTAGAAGTGCTTATTTAGTTAAGTAGTAGGGAGTAGTTATTTATGTAGTAGGGACCTGGACTTATGTTATAGAAGCAAAAAATTAAACGTTGATTTGCTATTGAATGTTGACAGGGAGTTTTTAATAAATTCACTTACCTCATAAATGTACCAACCTTTACATGTATTTTTAGTATTTGAAAACTTTGTGGTGAAAAAGTGTGCCTAATTAGTGGCGGATTGGTTAGCAAACTTGATGCCCACCGGGTTGCCTACTAATCAGCAAGTTGATTAATCATAGATATTTTTGACGACCATTGCTACTCATATATCTACGCTTCTTGCTACTCATATGTATGCAATGTAATGTATATATTGTTCCTGTACAGTGTACAGTCACCGGCAATAGTATCTTCCTACACGAAGGCCGCAAAAATATGTGACGCGCTCTTATTTGTAGGGCTATAAGAGCGTGTCACATATTTCTGCGGCCTTCGTGTAGGAAGATACTATTGATGGTGACTGTACATACGCTTGAAATCATAACCCCCTTTGGGAGTCGGATTAAAGGCTAACCCCTATATTTTTATTAATAGCCTCATTTATTTTAATTAATACCTTTTTTCTGACGATCATAAAGTGCATTGTAATCTGTCTAAAATGAAGAATAAATATCTTTTTTATTATCTTTTATTTTATAGTATTTATATTTCGTATATTTCTAACAAATTACACAACTGTCAACGTGAAAGATAAGGACAAACGATTTTTAGTTAAATAAGGCTTGTATCGCTCATGAATAAAGCAGTTCGTCTGTGCAATGAAAATTGCAGCTGAAGTGGAGCTGTCCGCATAAACGCTGAAAGCACCTTTTGTGTTCACTCGCCGGTGGTCACCAGAGGCCGAGGCCGGCTGCATTATTTAGTGTTCTTTAGCAGAACTTCGTTCTCGACTCGCGGAAGGAAATTCTGTCTTGTAAGTTGGCAGTAAAAGAAGCGAGTGAGGTGTTCAAATAAGTTTACGCTTTTGTTCTATTGGCAATGATGATGAGATTTTTATTATATACCACGATGGTGGAAACAAGCATACTGCCCGCCTAGGCTACCAGGAAGGACGTCCATAGGCTATGGAGTCTATGGACTCGTTTACAATCAGCTAGAATTACGGTAGGTATGAACCTTAAAGCATTCAACCAACCCGAGTCGCCATTGACAGGCGTTCCCCTCTGCCGAAAATATTTGACATGTATGGACTGGCGTTTATCTGACGTGGCTATTTGTACATTACGTACGAATGACCATACATTTGACGTTCTCATCACGACAAAAATCGGCAGACTTTCTTTGTATAGAAAATGACAGACATGGCTACTCCAGGTTGAATTCTCTAAGGTATGTACCCACCAAGACTCGATTTGCCCCGGTCTATCACAATGCGGTTTTCGCCTTTATAAATGAAATAAATAAATAAAAAATTGTTTAATTCAGACCATGATTGCGATCCATATTTTGTTGGTAACATTTGAACCTTAATAATGACTATGTTATTTATACTTATACCTACTTAGACCTACCTATAACTACTTATACATCTACCCAGTACTTGTTGAGCGGTAACTGTAAGTTACACTTTTTGAGAAATGGAGCACCAACCAAAGTAATAAAGAAATATATAAAAAGTTTATACGACATTTTAGTCTCCAATTATGATCAGGAATACGCTGTTAAAATTATTCGGTTTCCTCATGTTACACCGTGTATATAGATAGAAGATGAATAGGTTTCCTTTTTTAAAGAAAACTGAAAATGAGGCTGAGGATGGAGGACGTACCTATAAATAAGTGTCTATTCATCTCGATTTGAAAAGGTCCAAATTATGTTGGCAGGGAATAGGTATGCGGTACCTATTATAGTCACTCTCCTTAAATCATGAATTTCATGATCATCGATCTACGAGAAAACAACACGCCTTGCTTCGCTTCGCGCGTCCCACGGCACTATCTCGAAGAATTTCCGCCGTGAATATATAAGCATTTTTGTAAGCTCGCCCTATGTTGCTAATGCTTAAAAAGCGTTTACTTTACATAAACCAAATAACACTGTCCGGTCCGATTATGGTGGATTTTAAGAACTTTTTTTGGAAGGTCGGATGGTTGTCGCTTTCGTAAATACTAGTGCCTGCGCCAAATCCTCAGAATCTTGACAAAGCTTGTCCAATTTTATTAGCAAGTTTAAAAGTTCCATAGAGTAGTATTCAAAAAGTATACAGCCTTGGCCAGAAGTGTTGAGCATAGCTCTTTTTTGTTTACAATTTTGATGTTAAGTATTAATTCGCTATCATAACAATGTGCGATGACGTAAAATGTTATATTTTATTGATATATCTAGAAAACTTCACTTAATAACACTTTCAAGGGGTACCTTAGGGGTATAGGTAAAATATGAAAAGTGGAGGTCCCAAAAATGCGAATTTAGGTCGGTGCGAAAAATTGCAAATATTCTATGCAGTTACTACTCACTTCAACAAAACATGCCTGTTCAGTTTGAATTAATTGATAAAATAACTTAAAAAAAGACAGAAACGCCGGTCTAAACTTTCGAGTTTTGTATGAAAATCGCAAGGGTGCTCAACACTTCTGGCCAAGGCTGTAGATACATTAAAACAAGTTTGTTTGTGTGAAAATTGTGGAAAGTAAGTTTACTTTCCACATAATAATCGAATTTCTGTTTGGCCCTATGGTTGACTGGTCGAGAATGCCTTGAGGCATCAAGTCCGCCATTTGCACTTATTTTTACTGTGCAAGAAATAATAATGGGATCGTGGAAATAAAGTTGTATCAAGTGTGCAGTTCCCGTGAGTGAACATTATTAGTCGTAGCTACATGTATAAAATACACAATGATAATGCTTAGGATATATCTAAAGAGGTTCTTGTATTAAATCATATGTTATTTTAGGTACTAGCACTTTACAATACAACCAGCCAATCAGCTATCAACTCCAATCCATACAACCCATCCAAATAGCGAGGGACAATGCAATTGATATCAGAATGAGATCAAATTAAGATCAATTTTAAACGCCGTTATCCTGGTTTTACCGAAGCGATATCTCGGCGGGTATAGCGCACACCAGCCCCTGCGTTTCGGCCATAATTACACAGCTCATGGTTCCCTGGCTTTTAATTAAAGCCCAAGTCTTGTTTATTAACTTTTTGTCCGGACTTATGCGAGCTTTTTTCGGACGAAAAAAGAATTAAAGAAATTAAAATGTTTCGTTGTTCAGAACGAGAGCTGGGCTGATAGTTTTATAAAGGACGTGGGATTAAACAAGATAGAGCTTTTACAAGTACGGTAAATACAAATCGTTTGTTTACTTAAACATGTTTGTCTCAGTTGCTTGTTCTTTTATTTGGGAGCTCTTACTCTTTCCTTATTCTGTATTTAGCAGATCTTATCTCAGATAAAATGATCACTTTCTTTTCTTAAGGGGCCGTATTTTAAGGTTATTTAAGGAGTAAAAAAGTGTTTAGAGTCAGAAATCATTTAACAATTACCTAAATATTTGTTGAAAACAATTTTTACGCGCATAAGGTCATTTAGAAATACTATAATTAATATCCGTTGAACCAAATTACGAGTTGTTTTTCTAGCAAAGTACGCAAAATCGATTTTTTTACCCATCGCCAATGTGTTATTTAACTGAAATTGGTACCTCTTACCCAAGTAACACTATTATTTTAATTTCGAATACAAAGGCTCAAGGAAATTCAACATAAACTTTGTAGTGGGTTAATAGATAGGTACTTTGTATTGAGGTAACTTTTGTAACACATGCACGAGGCAAAAAGATCGTCATGTAAGGAATTGGGAAATAACTATGAGGATGGAAGTCATACGAAAAATCCATTTTGCGCCGAATTTTCATAGTTAATTGTGAACTTGTCACTAGCTTCATAGACAAAAAATGACTCACTTAGTTTAAGTGTGTGAACTTAATGAAAAACACGGAAAGATTTCGATTTAGTTGAAATTTCTCACGAACCGTAACTAGATAGGGTAATTGTGCTAGTTTTCGTCCACTTATCGATTTTGCCAGCTTTGTGATGCAAAAAGAATATCTTAAAGTACCCTTACTTAAATGTATTATATTTCATTTTATAGCTTATATAATCTAGTTTATGTTAATATTACGCGATAATTATCCATACTTGCGAGATTTTGTAAAAAAAATATTATTTGAAAAAGTGGGGTATTCGTTAGTTTTCGTCCATAAATGTCAGTTTTCCGTCCTGGGCTCTGCTAGTTTTCGTCCACTGAGTACGGCGATTATTTCTGAAAATATTCACTTAATAAAAAAATGATAAAACAAACCTCAATGTATTTTTAAAGTCCTATCGATTGATGTGCAACATGATGATTTTTGGTAAAAAAAAATTGTTACATGTATGGAAAACCCCTTGTGGCTCCCCCCTAAAAAAATCTTTTCAGCAATTTTACTACAATACTAAGTAGAGGTATACAAAATACACCTTCTGTTATAATTTCATCAATATTAGTTATAGTCTCCAAATAAAAAATGGCCATGGCATACGGACGAACTACGGACATGACGAAACTATAAGGTTTCCGTTTTTGCCATTTTGGCTACGGAATCCTAAAAACGAATGATAGTAAGGATTAACACCGTGTTTCTTTATTTCCATTAATATTAGCATACAGTTAGGTACGATTAAGGAAACGGAATGGCGTAGTTAGTTTTTATAAATTTGTTTTTTCCATACAAGTATGTATTGTTAAATCGATCACGGTATTATATTTAACTCAACCAAACAATCGAATATTATAACTAAGGCATTTTATCACCAAACAATGATATTGTAGGCCTTTAATGTTAACCACTGTGACTGCTTGTACTATTAAGCCTTGGCCAAACAGCAAGCGTGGCGCAGCGCCGCGGTCGCGCGGCGCAACCGCTGCACATGTTAACAGGTTAGCGACGTCAAACAGACTGCGTCCGCCGGCGCCGCGCCCCGCTTCTGTCGCGCCCCGCGCCAAGCGGCCCCCCGCGTCCACGCGGCGCGGGCGCATCGCTGCGCGGCGGCACGCGGCGGTACGCTGCGCCGCGCTGGGTCACATCAGTCGGACGTTAGGCAGCGCGGTGCGTCGTGCGAGCGTAGCAATATACTGTGATTGCAAGAGTGAACAGCCGACGCGATGACTGTTCAAACAGGGCGCGCGCGGATCGCGCCGGCCTCGCGCTCTCAACACGCCCTCATCGCGCGCGCGAACGCAGCGGGGCCGCGCGCGATGCGGGCGTGAGTCGCGCCCGATACAGCATGCGCGCGCGGAGGGTTGCTCATTCCTTCCGAAGCCAAGATTATTTTTTCAAAGAGAAGATATTTTTTTTTGCCGGGGCGCAGCGCCGGCGGGACGCAGTCTGTTTGACGTCGCTAACCTGTTAACATGTGCCGCGGTCCCGCCCCGCGACCGCGGCGCTGCGCCACGCTTGCTGTTTGACCAAGGCTTAATGCAATTGACACGACTAGCGTAGTCAACCGCGCATTGGATCGTTCATTATTGGGTCGTTCCTTAGAGAATTCAACCCGGAGTAGCCATGTCTGCCGTTTTCTTTACAAAGCAAGTCTGCCGATTTTTGTGGGGGAGGGGAACGTCAAGTGTATTCTGTGGCTATTCGTACGTAACGTACAAATAGGTGTATGCATGACCACTGGTCATATGTTTTCGGCCTCTGGAACGTCTGTCAATGGCGACTCCGGTTGGTTGAATTCTCTAAGGGTTGTGCATTACCCGGAATCGTGCCGCCGAAGGTTTCCGATTGGTTCCGATCAGATCCGAAGGTTATGCGACTATTTAAAAAAGTAGCTTTTTTCATAGTAATCAGCTCACAACGCGAGACTTCCTTTTTTCGGATGTATTTGTTCAAATATTTAACAGCGCATGTTTTTGTTTGTTTGTTTTCGTGTGGTTTTAATTGCCGGTAAATAGATAAAGGTGATGTGATAGTGCTTAGTGAAAATAACGGATAATATTCACTGTGAAAGATGTACGGGTGTGTGTGCGTGTGTGTGTACGGACGATGGCAAAGGCACGATCACAAAGCTTTCTTTTGAAGTGAAATAAGCAGAGCACGCCATAGTATGGACTATGGAGGTTATAATTGTTATTCTACTACCATTTGGTCATTCTAATGTTAATTATAGTTTTGTCTACTCACAAATAACTCGTATATTAACTATAACAATGCAACAGAAGAGCTAGTTTTAGTCTTTGCTCAAGTCATTTAAATGTTTTATTTATTACATTTATTTACGTAACATTATATGAGGAATGGACAGAAACTAAAGTGTGTAATCAAATATAATATTACTATACTACTATATACTATAATATTACGTATTGATTAAGTATTTTGAAGCAAAAAAACCATTAGAAATATATACCTAGCTGTCTGGGTTTCCGGGATCAGGTGGTCGCAAAACTGAAATTTATACCAAATTGCTCTGCTAGTTTTGGTCCACAAAGTTTATATATTAATTATATTCTAAAACTTTAATCTCCACTTAAAATATTGTACAATTAACTTTAAAATAGATAATTCGTGCCAAACATATGTAGTGCACTGCCTAAATCATTAATAAAACTCATCATAAACTTTTCCCGCCACAAGTTTTTTTCTTCATTGCGATGACATTTGCTAGGGCCGAATTCGAGGCGGCTATTAATGTTTTATTTTTAAAGGCACTATTTGTCAAATTACTTTTTTATGATAGTAGAATTGTTTCTTAGATATTATGGATCGCAACAAGACCAAACTTCCGCAGGAAAATTCATTTACGTTCAAGTTTTCCCCATATATTTGTAGCAGAACCGTCAGGTGGACGGAAACTGACCATGGACGGGAAACTAGCACAATCACCCTATATATTATCTTTCTATATATATTATCTCGCCCGTATTTAGCTTACTCGTAAATCCAGGTACAGGTACAAAATACAGGTGTTGGCTCTTTTTCAACTCTAATTTATGAATTGTATTATCTAATTAAACAAGCTAACGTGCGTCTGCTAAGCGAACTTACATTTTTAAACAACTCTGGAATATTTAGCTTAATTAGGTTAAGTAAGTAGGTACGTTTTTAAAACGTAACAAGATATCCCTTAAAGTGAATTAGCTTTTAATTTAAAGATAAACCTGATTTATCGTTTGTCGGAGACAATTATTTACAAAGTTCAACGGTTAAATAAAATGCAGCACCTGTGGACTGGGTCTTTTTTGAGGTGGTTAAAATACTAGGCCTATTAATTCTTATTCTCGCTGGGTTGTTTATCGCGGCAGTTTGCGGCCCGTCGCTGCCTCGTGGGAAATTAGCAGAGCGCGGTGCTTGCTCTAGAAAGCACCCAATTTTTAAGTTTTTAAATTGCGAACGAATGGCGGTTGTAATCGCTTAATGGCGGGTAAAGTTGGGCTTTAGTTGTCTTAGGTGCTAATAAACTGAAATAGATGTCATATACGATTGAGAAAAATGATTGAATGATGAAACGAATGACAATTACTATTTAAAAACTTTACCTTTAAGAATCACATGTAACGCTAACAAAACACAGCAGGTATTTTTAAGCTTCTGTTTACGAAGGGTTTCAAACTATTAATAGATACATATGTGTATATATTAATAGTTTGAAACCCTGTCAGTAACCTAGTATGATATAAACTTAAATATTGGCCGAATACGGATCCCTCGCACTTGGCAGATTTTTTATACCTAAGTAGTTAAAATGTTTTCCTTCGGTAAAGATATGTGTAAATACACTTCGTAAATCGCACCAATTAAGGTATTTGGTATCAAAATATCGTGGAGAGAACCCTCCCCTTTCCCTCGTATTCAAAAGGACACAAGCGCCGTAGTTTTTACTCCTAAACCCGCCAGTTCGTGTTTAAGTTAGTTCTCTTTGATACAACCGCGACGCCCTTTGACGACGACGACCAAATATACCAAATAAATAAAATTACCGAGAATTAAATAGAATGATGTTGATGTAGGTACAAAGTATTCTACAAAATGTTTAAAAAAAAGTGTTTTGTTACCTACTTCATGACAATTTAGAACCCACCAGTCATTTAACTGTAACCTAAACTGCGCAGAACGGAAAATTTGATGTTTTTTTTAAATACCACGACGGTGTCAAACAAGCATACCTTGATGGTAAGCAGCTACCGTAACCTATGGACGCCTGCAACTCCAAAGGAGTCACATGCGCTTTGCCGACCCTTTACAAAAAGGAGGATTCACTGTGTTGATGGCTAAAGGAACAAGAAGGTCCCTCATCGTCAACACACTGGGTCCTCTTTGAGCTCTTTGATGTTCAAGAAAACCTAACATACTCGTATAATGCAACCGTAAACTCAGCATAAGCACTAAAGTTTTAAGATAATAGTCTGCGCTAAGCTTAACTAGGTACTAAAAACGTCAAATCAACTAGTGATGTGAAACTCTGCTAGTGCGACACCATATACCGTATGGTGAATAGGGAAGATGCAGCTATCATATTTACCATTATTTTGTAATCAAAATGTTAAAAAACATAAAATAATAGCTGTTGAAACGTTTTTACTTTAGTTTATACTAATTTCAAATAATAATTAGGATTTGAAGTAATGTGAAATGGAACGTGTTTTAATCCACCAATCAGCGTCTGGTGCCGTCACTCCTGTTATGACAACTAATGGGGTGGGCAACTTTCTATGGGATTTGGCTTAAAAGGCTAGCATCCAGGTCAAAAAATTAAAAAACAACAAGAATTTGACACTGTGAACGAATAAATATGGAGTGACACACATGAGTGAGAAACTGTAGATCCGTTTAGGCGTGAAAATTTAAATTGTCAGTATGTAACAGCAATTTTTCAATTTAAATCATAGTATTTTCATTTTTTAATACACTCGTGGTCTATTCTACGTGCAATTCTTTCAAATGAAAGCATAAATTAAAATATTGCATCTTGCCTATTAAATATTAGTATTATAACTACAATTTAAAACGCTGTAATATACTTACCGTTAAAATCTTTGATTTATTATGTATCCTACTAGATGTGACATCTAGAACAAATTTTGTGTGCCATGTTTGGCAGTTGACAGCTATGACTAAATCAAAGAGTAGTAAAGACTTTTAGTGATTTACACTACAACTTTTGGAACAAAAAAAATCTTAGGAATGTCAATCGTTAAAATGTACGATTTCTCAACATTTCGTTACTTTTCTAGGGCTATTTTTACAGAGAAACTCCGAAAACGTCGCTCTTGCCCGTTTTAAGTTGAGTGTGGTTGAGTTAGCTTGAACATTTTTACCTTCTATACACATAATAAAGCTGAAGAGGGTCGAAAGTCTGTACATGGAAGATAATCGAAAAAAAGTTGGCTGGGGATACTTAGAATCGATAACAGAACACGTTCCAACAATTTTTAGAATTTTTGTCTGTTTATCTGTTTGTCTGTTTATTTGACCGCGCATCACGTGAAAACGGCT